>CAUYUJ010020660.1:729684-740121 GCA_963575745.1 Prorocentrum cordatum | reverse complement strand
AGAGAGAGAGAGGAGAGAGAGAGAGAGAGAGAGAGAGAGAGAGAGAGAGAGAGAGAGAACGAGAGAGGCGGCAGCAAAGGGAGCATGCTGTGTCGAGATCAGGGTGTGTTTGTGTGTGTGTGTGTGTGCGTGTTGTGTGTGTGTGTGTGTGTATGAGAGTAGATCGGGTGGTGGTTGTGTGGACGGGGAGGTTGTGTGGGTGCGGGGCGGGGGTGGGGTGTGAGGTATTCATAGGCAGAGGTAGGTGTAATATTGTTTGGGGAAGAGGGGTATCTATATGTGTATATATAGAGAGGGAGAGAGATAGAGAGAGAGAGAGAGAGAGAAAGAGAGAGAGAGAGAGAGAGAGAGAGAAAGAGAGAGAGAGAAAAACAAGCAAGAGAGAGAGAGAGAGAGAAATAGAGAGAGAGAGAAATAGAGAGAGAGAGAGAGGGAGGGAGGGAGGGAGATAGAGAGAGGGAACGAGAGCGAGAGAGAGAGGGAACAAGATAGAGAGAGGAAACAGGAAACAGCAGAGAGCCATTCCGAGAAGAAACGACATTACCACTTTGTCATGCGCGCTGGTGCAACCAGCCGCCGTTGTCTGATGTGAATTCTGATACTGCCCATCCCTCGTTTACTCGCCCGCGTGCACGTCGAATGCCTGCTGAGGGGTCATTCCTGTGGGGTTCGATTTGCTTGTTAGCCTCCTTGGAGGGGCGAATCGTCGGTCGGGTCATTGCTGTGGCAACACCTGATACAGTACTCTGTCGGAGCAGGTGAAGACCACATGCTTGGCTGGGCCAGACCGTACCTGTACAAACTCATTATACTGGTACGACGCCCGCAGAGTCTTTCTAGTCGCGGTATTTCGCTCCCCCATTCTCCATTCCCTTTGTGTTCCTATGATCTGTATCCTATCCTGCCTGATCGCCTCATACTCCTTGCCTAATCCCCCCTCTTTCTTCCCCATCTCTTCTTTGCTCTCTCTCTCTCTCTACAAAAGTATGTGCGAATCCATGCATGTATATGTTTGTATTGGCCAGCATGGACCCACACAGTGTCATTCTCGCAATCTATGTTGTGCCGTACATGTTGTGCAATATATGTGGTGCAGTCTATGTGGTGCAATATGTGCAAGCAGTGTTGTGCAATCTGCATCGTGCAAAAATCTTTGCGGTGCGCAATCCATGCGATGCATTCTGCGTGGTGCAATACATGTAGCGCAATATATTTTGTGCCACACATGTGGTGCTATCTATGCGGTAAAATCTTTGTTGTGCAATATGTGCCGTGCAAACTATGTGGCGCAATGTATGTGGTGCAATCTATGTGGTGCGATCTATGTCGTGCAGTTAATCTTTGACCGTCTTGAAGCTGTCCTCTCTACTGCTCGTGCAAACATCCCACCCTCCCACCCGCAACTTGGTCGCAAAACCTCTTAACACAAGACCGTGACGGTACGTACCACATGACACTTGGCCACGACACCGTCGCCGACGACGACAGCGACAACGACGACGACGGCGCCGCCGACACCGACTACGACGACACCGACGACGTCTCCAACGACTTCGACGACGACAACGACGACACCGACGACGACGACGACGTCAACGACGCCGACGACGACGACGACGACGACGGCGACTACGACGACACCGACGACGTCTCCGACGACTTCGACGACGACAACGACGCCGACGCCGACGACGACGAAGACGACGACCACGACGTCGCCAATGAAGACGACGACGAGGGAGGAGGAAGGACGACGACGGCGACAAGGACAACAATAACGACAACGACGAGGGAGGAGGGAGGACGACGACGCGAACGACGAAGGAGGAGGAAGGATGGCGGCGCCGACGACGACAACGACGAGGGAGGAGGGAAGACGACGACGACAACGGCGACGACGACGACGCCGACGAAATAGGAGGGACGACGACGAGACGCCGACGACGGACGACGACGACGAGGGAGGAGGAGGAAGGACGACCACGGCAACAACGACGACGGAAACGACCACGACGCCAAAGAGGACGACGACGAACACGAGGAAAGACAGAGGACGACGTAGGCGACGACGACGACGACGCGGGTGGAGGGATGACGGCGACGACGACGACGCAAGAGCGCGCGCGCACGCTTTTGTTGAAAATCCGTGTTGCGAAACCTTGTGTTTTTGTAGGTTTCTTGGACGCACGATTTTGAAATCCTTCCGACACCGATGGGTTTTGAAGGTTTTCGGCATACGCGCGCGACGACGCGCGCGTCTGCACTTCGTCCCGTTTTTTGCAGAGGATTCTCGCGACGGCACACGCGCAAGGGCGTTCGACAGATTTCGACATGCGCGCGCGCGAAGCCCGTTTAATAACATGTTGTGAAAATCTCGAAAAACCTATAGTTTTTTTTACGATTTCGCAAGAGTTCGCACAGAAGCTGTTTTATCAAATCAGTGTTGCGAAACCCTGTGTTTTTGTATGTTTTTTGGAAACTCGATTGCGAAATCCTTCCGGCACCGAAGGTTTTGAAGGATATCGGCATGCGCGCGCGACGACGCGCGCGTGTGCACTTCGTTCCATTTTTTGCAAGGGATTCGTGAAACAAATGTTATGTTAGAACAAAAAATGTCACCGCATCGTGTTTTTTTTTGTTACAAGGGACCCTCAGGGGGGGGGAACCCGGCCCCCCTGGGATAGTGTAAATTCATATTTAGGACGGACATGTGGTCAGACTCATATATGATTTACATACCCGAAAGGGAGAGTGATAACGCCGGGGGGGGGGGGGTAGATCCTATTCTGTTTTTAGATCGGAGAATCTATGTGGTGCAGTATGTGGTGCAATTCACCCTGCTGAGCTTGACGTTGTCAGCCCCGCTGCTCGCGCAGTCATCCCACCCACCCACCCGCAACATGGTTTGCAACAAAACCTATGCGGCGGTGATTGCGATGACTGCCTGGCGCTGGCCTTTGTGGACCCTCCATGGCCGCCGTGGAGCCATCTACGACCGTTGTGGGTTCCTCTGGGGCGCTCGGGACCCAGCCTCACCGGTCAGGAACCAGGTTTGGTCAGATTTTTGTTCCATGTCCATCTGTTATGAGTGTAGTTGTGTGAGAACAAGCGCATATGCGTATGCACACACATACATACATATGATGTATATATGTGTATCTACATTTTGTGTGTGTGAGTTTGGGCATGTATATGTATTCGTATTTGTATGTGTGTATGTCTGTTTGTGTTTGTACATGAATGTATGAGAACGGAAACATGTAGATGCATGTGCATGCACATGTAGATGCATGTAGATACATGTATACATTCCATTCCCTGGAGCCTCTTCCTATATGCATACGCATACGCACATATATGCGCATCGTTGTTTTTGTTCTCCTCCGCCCCCCCCTCTCTCCACCCTCTCAGCCTCCTTTCTGCCAAGCCCATTCCTGCTTGCCCCCTCCGGGGCCGAGACCTCGGAGCACCGGCGAAAAGAGGCGCGGCGCGGCGCGGGGATGTTCCGTCAGGGGCAACATTCGGGAGGGATAGGCTCGGGGGGGGAGTAGGGTTCGAGCTTCGAGGTTGTCGGATGTTTTTGTGGGATCTCGGGGGCTTTCCAGCCTCGGGGTGCCTTCCAGCAGTTGCTCCTCGCCGAGAGCGTTTTGGGGGTGCCTGGATCGTCCCGAACAGCGTCGGAGAGCCGAGTTATGACCCGAAAACCAAGGGGCAGTGACGCATCGACTTCCAATCGCCCACCCATCGCCGATTAAGAGCCCGATTACCGTACCCCACCCAGGAACGTGCGGATGCGCCATCGCGGTCCTGTCGCCGATTTATGGGCGATGCGTCGCCGATTCCAGGTCGATGTTCCCCCCCCCAGAGCCAACCCCCCCCCAACGCCGCGCTTCCCTCATCGCGGCTCGGGTTCGAGAGGCGCCTTTCTCCAAGGTGGCCTCGCGAGTGCGCGACGAGAAGCGCACAGCGCGCACCGTGGGGCGCGGTGCGCGAAGTCAGCTGCCGCAGGCGCGGCGCCCGTGTTTTCGTCCGGTGGTCTCCGGGTACCTCTGGAGGCTTCGGCTGGAGACCGCCAGAGACCTCCAGAGAGTGGACGCGGAGAGGGAGGATGAGGAGGAGGAGGAGGAGGAGGAGGAGGAGGAGGAGGAGGAGGAGGAGGAGGAGGAGGAGGAGGCGAAGGAGGAGAAGGGCGGAAGAAAGGGCGGAGGAGGAGGAGGGGAGGAGGGAGGAGGGAGGAGGAGGAGGAGGAGGAGGAGGAGGAGGAGGAGAAAGGGCGGAGGAAAAGGGCCGGAGGAGATGGGAAGGAGGAGGAGGAAGGAGGAGGAGGAGGAGGAGGAGGAGGAGGAAGGAGGAGGGAGGAGGAGCAGCTTCGAGAGTTTGTGTGGCTTCGGTCGTTGTTCTGCCTGTTCCTGGGCGCCTCGCGCCACGGTGGAGCAGCCTCGATGACCAGGCCAGCATGGCCAGGACGAACAGGGCGGGTGGGGGGCGGGCGATGCGATCATTTTCAGCGCGATGGCGCGCGCGATCATTCAGCCACGGGCCCAGACCTCCAGCTGGGTAGTCGAAGGCCAGACTGTCAGATTGGATTGGGCCCCAAGGGCCAATCTGGCCCGGCCAAACTGGATGATTTGGGTCATTCGCCAGACTGGATTCGCGTTGGCTCCCTCGCCAGATTGCCCCCGTTTGCCAGATTGGGCCTGCCCGATTGGCGCCAGATTGGCTTCGACTACCCAGTCCAGGCGGCGCGAGCAAAGCTGCAGTTTCTTCAGTTTCCGCTGCTGGGGTCTCGTTTCGGGCGCTGAGGCCGTCAGGAGCCAGCCTCCGCCTCCACGTGCCGAAAATCCGAGGGTATGGGTTCGGCAGCGCGATGATGTGAAGGGCTTTCCTTAGTGTATGTGCTTCGCGTGCTCGGCAGTGTTCGGCAGAGGAATATGGATGGTGCTGATTTAGTGAAGTTGGGCTTCCGTGGGCGGGCACTGCTCTTCCTTGTGGCCGCGTGGCTCACCATCGTCCTCGGAGCTCTCATACAGCTGAGGGGTGGCGCTTGTTTTTGATTCGCCCATTCCATTCCATTCCATTTTGAGCCCTTCCGTTCCGTTCCGCTCTACTCTTCTTCCTCCTGTTCCTCTTCCTGCTCCTCCTCCTCCTCCTCCTCCTGCTCCGTAGCCATTTTGGCCCAAGATGTTTTGAGTTGTCCGCGGCAACACATGGATACCGCTGATCCGCAACAGTCTTCCCGTGATTCAGGGGTCCTCGTGCCTCCCCCGCGGGCTCCGTGGTCTCTGCAGGAGTCCGTGGCTGGAGCAGAGGGGTCGTGCGCCGCGTGGAGCCTCTCCCAGACGGTCCTCCTCGGTCCGCGCCAGCCTGAGTGGGGCTGTTCGCGCGGAGCGCCCAGGAACCGGGCATCACGGACCAGGTGCGGGTGCGGACGACCGGCCCCCAGTGCGCACCATCAGCGCAGCCGAAGCTGCTCATGCCAGAGGTGAGAAGGATCAGCTCGGCAGCGCACGCTGCGTGTCCCAGAGTCGCACGCCAGCGCCATGGGCAAATCGTGGCAGTGACCAAGCGCAGCTCCTACGGAACCGAACCCAGCTCAAGGCCCGGCGTGGTCGTGAGGAAGCTGGCCAGCCCTCTCCCGTCGACGGTGGCAGAGGGGGAGTGCAACCGCATGGAGTTGCTCGGTATTGTCCTAAAGTCGTGCCTGTCCCTCTACAGGAGGAAAATCTAAAAATTCGCCGGCCCAACAGGCCAGAGGCGTGCTAAGATCTCCGGTAGTTAGTAAACAATCTTTCTAGTTCGCGCGCGCAGGGCGGGCCCTGGGGGTCCCCGGACGAAAAGTACCCCGACAGACTCCCGGCAAGTCCTGTTCAAGGATGCCAGAACTCTTTTTCGGAGCCCCAGAGGGCTCCAAATCGGTCCAAGAGGGCCTCAAGAGGTCTCCCAGACGGTCCAAGAGGCCCCCGAGACGCCCAAAGAGCGCTCCAAGACGCCAAAGATGACCCCAAGACGGCCCAAGAGGCCTCCAAGTGGCCTCCAAGAGGCCTCACAAGATGGCCCGACAGGCCAAAATCATTAATTTTACGATTGTTTTGGAAGGATTTTGGCCTTGTGTCGCCTTTTCGGCCATCCGATGCTCCAAGACGGCCCAAGAGGCCCCCAAGAGCGCCCCAAGACGGGCCAAGAGGCTTCCAAGAGGGCCCCAAGAGGGCCCAAGAGGGCCCCGAGACGGCCCAAGATGCGCCCAAGACGGCCCAAGAGGGGCCCAAGAGGGGGACCACGAACCAAAAATTTGAGCTTTCCGCCCCAAGAGGGCCCCAGGAGGCTCCGAGAGCCCAAGAGGCCCCAAGATGCCGCCAAGAGGCCTCCAAGAGGCCCCAGGAGGCCCCCAGGAGGCCCAAAAGAGGCCCCAAGAGGCCCCAGAAGTTCAAAAATGACTCCCAGGCGCCCCCGAACGGCTTCTCAAAAGACCCCAAGAGGCCTCCCAAAGAACCATCTTGACGACGACCTTGTTTGGCCCCAAGAGCAACACAAGATGCTAACGAAAGGCTTCCTCCTCCGCCCCTTCCCCTTCCTCCTCCTCCTTCCATCCTACTTATCTTCATCCTCCTCCTCTCCTTCTCATCCTCTCCTCCTCCTCCCCTGCCCTTCCCCATCCTCATCTTCCTCCTCCTCGGCGGCGCCACAATGGCCCCGGGCCCACGGCGAAGCAGTGGCGATCATGCAACATGGGCCGGCGGAATGAGCGAAGCGATTGAATAGTGAGAAAATAGCCTGCGGACGATTTCTTGAGCATTTGTTGACCATTTTGGTGTATTTGTGTTTGGCTATTTTTGATTTTTCGCCCCAAATCCCCCTGTGGGAGAACAGGCCCGACTGATTATTGTCCAGTACATGAGCAGCTTTCCAATGACTTATAACTGCGGAACGTCAGCACAAGCCTCCAAAAGTTGCAAGCGGAGGCCACCAAGCTTGAACGCCAGGCCGCTGACATCCAGGCGGCATTGGAGAACAAACATGCAGCGGTCGTGGCCAAGTAAGCTGATATCGAAGCCTTGGCTATGGGTGTAACGTTGTCCAGCTCGTGGATTGATTCGTTTTGGTCTGAGGCTACCTAGCGCGGAATGTTCGGCCTTTGTGCGAAAACTCGTGGACATATTCGGTGGACACATTTAGTTCCGCTGCTGGCTAGTAGACCGCGAACCGTAAACCAAGTTCAAGGGGAATGACAGGAGGCGGATGTCCTCTCGTTTCTTTTCCTCCTCGTCGTGGTCATCATCGTCCTGTATCTCGGCATATTCGCCTGTCGCAAGTCTATTACCTCTTGTGGCGAACCACCATGTCGAAGCGTTTTCTCGGTGCGCCAGTCCACCTGACAACACGTGTTCATTTCCGTCGCACGGCGCAGTGGGCAACATATGTGACATAGCTGCGCGCGCACCTGTGTCGCCGACCCTCAGTCCGTGGGGCGCATTTCGAGGTGACCAGCTTGGAGATTAAGCAAGCGTTTAAGCACGGATCACGCCAACCGTCAAACTCGCGGCGCCGCAGCCTGTCCGAAGGATGCGGCTGTATCTTTTGCCAGAACGGGTCAACGGATGTGGTGTAATCGCGCGCGAAGTGTACGTCGGTGCGCCTCAGTTGGCGGGCGCGCGCGCCTCCTTCCGCGTTGTCTTTGCGAATTGCCTGGGTAGGACGAGGCCCTGCCCCTCGTCGTTGTCGTCCCCCCAGCCTCCTCCTCGCCGTCCACCTCGTCATCGTTCTCCCCGTTGGCCTCGCCGTGTTCCGAGCCTCTCGTCAGCGTCGTCGTCTTCCCCTGCCCATTTCGTCACGGTCGCTCTCCCCGCCCCCTCCTCCTCCTCCCCCTCCTCCTCCTCCTCCCTCCTCCTCCTCCCTCCCTCCCCCTCCTCCTCCCTCCTCCCTCCTCCTCCTCCTCCCCCTCCTCCTCCCTCCTCCTCCTCCTCCTCCTCCCCCTCCCTCCTCCCCTCCCCCTCCCCTCCTCCTCCTCCTCCTCCCCCTCCTCCCCCTCCTCCCTCCTCCTCCTCCTCCTCCTCCTCCTCCTCCTCCTCCTCCTCCTTCTCGCCCTCGTCTCCGCCCGCGCCCCCGGTGCTCGGAACCCCTCCTACGGCCTCCGCCCCCGCCCTGCCCGGGCCCCCTGCGGGGCGCCGCGCAGCGGGCACCGGGGAAGGGCGCGCCGCTCCGCCACGGAACGCTTCTGTGCAGGCGCGCGCGCGCGCGGGGCAGCGTTGCGTCCCCAGACCCCCTCGAGTAATGAAAAAATCACGACGAAAGGTTTTTCCTAATTTTCGGCCTCGGGGGGCCCTCACCGGGCCTCGGGAGCGTCAAAAAACGACTCAGGATGCAAAGCCGGTCCTGGGGAAAGGGTCGGGACCTCTGGGGGTCGACGTAATGAAAAAATCATAACGTCGGGGGTCTGGGTCGCAGGCCTAGAGGTTGACACCAACACCAAGATCGGCGGTGTTCCTCCACCGAGGGAAGGAGAATCCCGATCTCGGTGATGGTGGTAATATTCTGGCTTCCAAGGTGGCCGAAATATTACCACCAACACCGAAATCTAGGGCCACCTCCCCCCTGTGGAGGCAGCCCTCTGTCTTGGTGTTGGTGCCCATTTCCAGGCCTCCCAGATAGTGCGCGCCGCTCCGCCACGGAACGCTTCTGTGCAGGCGCGCGCGCGGGGCAGCGTTGCCCAATTTGCCGCGCCGCGCGCGCGCTGTGCACCCAAACCCCCTCGCGTGGTTGAAAGGTCACGGCGGGATCCGCTGTTTTCGGCTTCCGGGGGCTCTCACTGGGCCTCGGTCAAAAACGACACAGGATGAAAAGCCGGTCCAGGGAAGGGGTCCAGACCTCCGCGGGTCGACGATGTGAAAGCATCACGACGCCGGGGGTCTGGGCACACTGAGCTGCGCGCGCATCTCTTGCCGCCGCGGTGTCTCCCAGTCTTCTCTTGCCGTCCCCCCGCTCCGGGGCGCCGTTCTTCCCTTGCCCTGTCCTGTGCCCCGCGCCCGCACCCGATGACGCCGTCCCCCGCCTTACGCTCTCTACCCCCCAAGTTTGCCCCAGACGTCCGGAGCTTAGTATTTGGCTGTGTGGCCCTTCTTCTTGGGCACCGGTTTCTCATCCCGAACCTTTTTTGCCGGTCTCAGGGCTTTGCGAGGGCCCCAGGGGGCCGAAAAGGGCCCGAATCCGCCCGTCGCGATTTGTTCACGACGCAAAGGGCTCTGCTTCTCGGGTCAGAACTCGTGTCCCTGGCGAACTTTCGGGACTCTCCGAGCGCGTTCCACTATTCGCAAAGTGCCCACTCGCAAATGTCCGAAAATCACATGTCGGCTTTGATGTAAGTTATCGTAGGTCCCCCGCGGCGTATCCAGGCCATTTGCGAGTAGTTATTTTGTGAGTAGTGGAACGCGCTCGTCTAGGGACGATTGGGGGCGCCCCCAGATCACTTTCGGCGAGACGCAGCCGCAGACGAGCGTCCCGAGGCAACAGAGCTTCGACGAAGCGCTTCAAACGTCGGCCCATTTCGAACAACCGACCACCACGACGACCACGACGACGACGACGACGAAAACGACGACGACGACGAGGACCACGACGACGAGGACCACGACGACGATGACGACGACGACGACGACGACGACGACGACGACGACGACGACGACGACGACGACGACGACGACGACCACGACCACGACGACGACGACGACGACGACCTTCGACGACGTTGGCAGCTCGCCGCCCCGCGCGGCGCGCTCGGCAACGGCAGGCGCACGCGTCGCCCCGCGCGCGCGGTGTGCCGCGCGCGCACGCCATGCGGTCGCGGGGCTCCGTGCCTCCGAGGCTCGGAGGGGCTGCGCGATGCTGGGGGGAGAGGGGGGGGTGACAGGAGGAGGAGGAGGAGGGAGGAGGAGGGAGGAGGAGGGAGGAGGAGGGAGGGATGAGGAGGAGGAGGAGGAGGAGGGGGAGGAGGAGCAGGAGGAGGAGGACGATGACGATGATGGAGATTATGATGCTGACGATGAAGATGATCGAGATGTTCATGATGATGCTGATGATGCTGAAGATGATGGTGACGATGATAATGATGATGATGATGATGATGATGATGATGATGATGATGATGATGATGATGATGATGATGATGATGATGATGATGATGATGATGACGATTCTGATGATGCTGCTGATGATGATGCTGATGATGATGATGATGATGATGATGATGATGATGATGATGGTGGTGGTGGTGGTGATGGTGGTGGTTGTGAGTGTGGCGGTGGTGGTGATGATGATGAGGAGGAGGATGAGGAGGAGGGGGAGGAGGGGGAGGAAGAGGACGAATTGGGGGATGAGGTTGAGGAGGAGGAGAGGGGGGGAGGAGGGGTAGGAGTAGGAGCCAAGTTGGCCAGGCCGAGCGAGTCA
>CAUYUJ010020660.1:699684-722184 GCA_963575745.1 Prorocentrum cordatum | reverse complement strand
GGGCGCAGTCGTATGTAGTAGTTCGTACTAGAGTCCCGTATTCGTAGAGTCGTAGTCGTATAGTAGTAGTAAGTAGTAGTAGTAATAGTAATGTCGTAGTTAGGTGGAAGTAGTACTCGTACTAGTAGTAGAAGCAGCGTAGTAGCAGTAGAAAGTAAAGTAGTAACGGCCGTAGTAAGTAGTAGTGTGGAAGGTATTCGTAGTCGTAGTAGTAGTATCAGTTGTAGGAGTCAGGAGTACGGAAGTAGTAGTATTCTGTGTGAGTAGTATAGTAGTAGTGTAAGACAAGACTAAGTGGTATAGTAGTAGCCGTATAGTAGTAGTAGTAGTAAGTAGTTTGGTTCAGTAGTAGTAGGTACGTAGTACGAGTAGTTGTAGTCGTAGTAGTAGTGAGTAGTGGTAGTAGTCCTAGGGATAATAGTAGTAGTAGTAGTAGTAGTAGTAGTAGTTAGTAGTCGGAGTAGTCGCAGTAGTAGTCGCAGTGGTATAGTGGTAGTGGAGTCGTGTAGTAGTAGTAAGTAGTGTAAGTAGTAGTAGTAAGTAGTAAGTAGTCGTCGTCGTCGTTAGTAAATGGGTAGTATAAATAGTAGTAATAGTAGTAATAGTCGTAGTCGTAGTTGTAGTCGTAGTCGTAGTCGTAGTCGTAGTAGTAGTAGTAGTAGTAGTAGTAGTCGTAGTAGTAGTAGTAGTAGTAGTAGTAGTAGTAGTCGTAGTAGTAGTAGTAGTAGTAGTAGCGGTATGTGTAGTGGTGGCGGGAGTGGTAGTGGTAGTGGTAGTGGTCGTGGCAGCGGTATTGGTATTGGTAGTGGTAGTGGTAGTAGTATTAATATTTGTAGCCGTAGAAATCGTAGTAGTGGTAGTCGTCGTAGTCGTAGTAGTAGTTGTAGTAGGAGTAGTGGTAGCAGTTTAGTTGTAGTTTAGTAGTAGTAGTAGTAGTAGTAGCAGTAGTAGTAGCAGTAGTAGTAGTAGTAGTAGTAGTAGTAGTAGTAGTAGTGGTAAGATGAGTAGTTCTAGTAGTAGTAGTAGTAGTAGTAGTAGTAGTAGTCGTAGTGGTAGTAGTAGTAGTAGTAGTAGTAGTAGTAGTAGTAGTAATGGTGGGTAGTAGTTAGTAGTAGTACGTAGTATTAGTTAGTAGTCGTAGCAGTCGTAGGAGGCGTATCCGTATTAGTAGTAAGTAGTAGCTAGTAGTAGTATTAGTAGTAGTAAGTGGTAGTGGTAGTGGTAGTGTAGTAGTAATGTAGTAGTAATAGTAGTAAGTAGCAGCAAGTAGTAGTAGTGGTAGTAAGTAGTAGTAGTAGTAGTATGGTCGTAAGGTCCGTAGTCGTAGGCGTAGTCGTAGTCGTAGTCGTAGTAGTAGTAGTAGTAGTAGTAGTAGTAGTAGTAGTAGTAGTAGTAGTACGAGTGTTTGACAACTACTACTACTACTGCTACTACTACTGATACTACCACCACGACGACCACTACTACTACTACTACTACTACTACTACTACTACTTCTTGTACTACTACGACTACTACTACTACTACTACTACTACTACTACTACGACGACTATTACTATTACTAGAACTACACCTCTTACTTTACTCACTACTACTACTGCTATTTCTACTGCTGCTACTACGACTGTTACTACTACGACTACTCTTACTAGCATTATTACTATTACGGTTATTAGGATTTCTCTTACTCGGAACCCCGAGTTTTATTCTCGCCAGGGCTCTTCTATCGGGGCACAGGGTTAACGAGGATGACCACGATGGTGATGGCTGAGGAGGTGGACGAGGATGGATGACGGAGGAGGGATGATGGATGAGGATGAGGATGATAATAATAGGGATATGAGGATGAGGGTGAGGATGAGGATGATTCTGATGATGATGATGATGATGATGATGATGATGATGATGATGATGATGATGACGATGCGGAGAAGGAGGAGGAGGAGGAGGAGGAGGAGGAGGAGGAGGAGGAAGGGGAGCAGGAGGAGGAGGAGCAGAGAGGGGGAGAGAGGAGGCGGGCGGGAGGAAGGAAGCAGGACGGAGGCAGGAGGAGGGAGGCAGTCAGGCAGGGACGGAGGACGACGTCGACGACGAGTACGACGGCATTGTCGACGACGACCTCCCGCCCTCCGCGGCCAGGCCCCCGGGCGCGGAGCCCTTCCCGCCGCCCGCCCACGCGCGCGACCCGTCGGCCGAGAAGGCCGGCCGGGCGTTGTTCGTTTCCGCGTGTTCCATTCCGAGAGGCGTTTCGGCCAGTTTTAAGGGTCTTCGTATATTTTCAGCGCGTTCGAGGGTCGAAGGTTTTCGGTCTTGTTCGGGGGTTCACTCTAGCAGATTCCCGGAGGCTTCCAGAGAGTTCGCCGTCGTCGTCGTCGTCGTTATCGTCGTCGTCCTCGTCGTTGTCGTCGGCGGCGTCGTCGTCGTCGTCGTCGTCGTCGTCGTCGTCGAGGGCGTCGCCGTTCGTCGAGGCCCCTAGAAGGGGGGAGAGGGAGGCAGGGATGAGGGATGAGCGGGAGGGAGGGATGAAGAAGATGAGGATGAGGAGGAGGAGGAGGAGGAGGAGGAGGAGGAGACGGAGAAGGAGGAGGAGAAAGAGGACTGGTGTGGACAGGACGCCGTTGCGTATGCAAGTACCCTGATTACCTGCTTTCAAGACTCGGCTGGAGCCTGGAACGCCCGTTATACTTTGGCTCAGGACCTTTGGTGTTGATCTCCATGAGGTCCTGTCAAGTTATTTCCACCCGTGCTTAGACAGGTTATACGTACACGGATTCTTCAGGGATCGCAGAGCCTTGTTTGCGATAACCCCACAGACATTGCACAACCAAACCTGAAGCTGCTTGGGTACACTCTAGGTACGCGCGCGCACGTATGCTCCCTTCCAGTCTGGCGCGCTCCGTAGCAGATCCTGCAAACTCATAAGCACGTGTGTTTTCCATAGCAAGGCTCCTGAACTATTGGCCTTCCGCAATTCCTGCGCCGTCTGATGAGAGTGCGTCCGCGAAACAGTCGCATGTGCGAAAACACGACGATGCACGAGTCGACCAATCTTGGCCCAGTCGTTGGTGGCATCTCCACGACAGGATTCTCAAGCAACATTTCATAGCGTTACGTCGGGCGTGTCCCTCTACAGGAGGAATATTCCCAAATAGTTCAAAAATAATATGGGTACGATTTTTGACTATCTTTGAGCATTTTTGAATTATTTTTTTGACAATGTTGAATTTTTCGTGCAAAATCCGCCTGCAGGGGGACACGCCCCCGACCTAATCATAGCATCCTTTGGCCACCAGCTCGCAACCCGTGACAACCGCCCCCGGCAGACAATCCGAAGCATCTGCACAGCCACACGCACGGCTATTCTTTCTCCGAGGAGCAGCCTGTGTCATGTCAACCAGGGGGCCTGGCACTCCTCCTCCTCCTCCTCCTCCTCCTCCTCCTCCTCCTCCCACTCCTCCTCCTCCTCCCCCTCCTCCTCCTCCTCCTCCTCCTCCGGTTCTTAAGAGAACGTGGGGGTGCTTGCCATCAGGCATGCCATAGCAACAGCAACGCTACGAAATCTGTTCGATGACGAGTCCTGGCCCCCTCTCGCGTCCCTGAAGATCAAAATTTGTGATCTCGTGGTCCCTGGTCCAAGACTGTTGTTGTTGTTGTTGTTGTCGTCGTCGCCTTCGTCGTGGTTGTCGTCATCGTCGTCCTCGTCGTATTCGCGCCGGCGCAAAAGCAGGTGCAATGCTTCCCGTGGTACATAATCGTGAAATAGCGCGTTCAATTCGCATCTTTCAGGTTGGACGCAGGTTTGGGGGGGCAGTTCAGCCCGACAAGACATCCCTCCTCCAAGCCATTGAGGCCTGTCATCACCCTGTCCTCGACAGTTGGGGGGCCTGGCATCTCGACCCAACTCGCAGGAAGCACACCTCTGAGCCAAAAAGCTTCTGCCGTTTGCCACCAGGCGACAGATTGTGGTACCAACTCCTGTGTTCGATCGTACGGAACAGCTCCCTCTTTCATGTCACATTCCCGGCCTCAACGGACCGTCGTCTTGGCTTTCTGTCGGCATCGATCACATCGCGAGCTTCCTCGACAAGCTTTGACCATCTCCACCTGGTGTTACTTGGGCCAACACTCCTTACTTGTAACATTCGACACCAGTTCTGAAAGTTTAGTGACATTCGGTAGCTGATTCATGTACTTGGGAAGGCTACGAGATGACTCCATATCCGCTCCCTCCTCAGGACCTACACCACAATCATGTAAAACAGCCTTTCTCCAGTTCAATTCAAGCGTCTCGCTATATCCTGCATATCCAGCAACCACTCGCGATGGGCGTCAACTGCTGTGTACCTGTGTATCTACTGTCGGGGAACTGCCACTCCTCCACCGCGCCTTGCCGTGAGACGAACCACCAAGTACCTGCCTCCGAAGGTTCCCGCTCAAGGCGGAGGAGGTTCAGGGTTGTCGCTGAAATATGTCCTTGAACTGCTCGAATCTGGTTTCCTGCATCCTGTTCTTTCAAGTCGCTAAGATCAGGAGGGAAAAACACACACAGGCACAATTAATCGTCGACTCCCCAGAAAATATAGGATAATATGGGAAATGGGGGGGGAAGACAAAAACCCAGAAACTATAAGAACATCTGGGGAATATTTTTATTTGCGTGTATTTATTTGTGTGTCCCTGGGCCCCTTCATAAGAACACGTTGTTAGCCAACTCTGATACGCTTGCGCAGGTCTGGATCGGCCTGCCACGTTCGCAACCATTGTCGCTGAAATATGTCCCTGAACTGCTCGAACATGGTTTCCTGCATCCTGTTCTTTCATGCGGGACAGGAAAATGACCACAGCCACTGCTTCTTGTTTGGGCCGCCTTCCAGCAGGCCGAAAAAGAAGCTGTGGTTGTGGTCATTTTCCTGGTGCCAAACTTAACGAACATGACCACAACCACTGCTTTGTTTCTGCTGGCTGAAAGGCGGCAACAAAAGAAAAGCAGTGGCTGTGGTCGTTTTGGCGTCCCGCATTTCAAGTCACTAAGGTCACGCTGCCAAACCAACTCTGATACGCTTTCGCAAGTCTGGATCGGCCTGCCACGTTCGCAGCCATTGAGCAAGACACTGCGCTGGGCACACCACGGCAGTGTCCGTATTCGCAGCTTGAGGCTCCGACGGAGCTGGTAGACATCGTCCTCGAGTCGTTGTTGCACAAGTTCGGCCGAATTTCCGTCTGCATATTCACAGCTGCTACCCGAATGCTCCGTGGACTTGATGCCCGCATGTCCCTGCCGCTTGTCCGCCAGCTCTTTTGGTCTTTCTCATCGGCGCATACCTCTTTGAGGCTCTCGTGAATACTTGAAACTACTCATCTTAGCACGCTTCTCAAAGTAGGCCTCCAGGTGGGCCACGCGCACAGGGAAGCCCTTCATGCGTACGATCCTGGCCACCGTATGTGTGTCCCGTGGGGTGGTGCACAGCACAACCGACCTCCTTGCAATCTTGAGTTTGACTTTGCCAGCCTTGCGTGCCGTGGTACTACTTCGAATAAGTCTAGATCTGACCGCCGTCCTCGGCCCACTCGTCTTGTGTGAAATTCCATCTATCCAAACACTATGCGACATCCGTGGCGTCGCTGCAGTTACGACGGTCATGACACAGTGGGATGCATCTTCGCAACTCTCGTTCCTGACAGCAATCCCTGAAAAACACTTTGGCACGGTTCAAATGGGTCCGTCGCCGTCCTCTTCCTGCCCCAGCGTCCTCATGGCGAAGCTTTGGAGGAGATCGAGGTAGAGGATCGTCGGGGTGAGGTGCAGCCTACGCGCCGCTCTCACGAGTGGCATCCAAGGGACGGTGTCCCGGAACTCCTGCACGTCCAAGAGTCCATGGCCGAACTACGTCCTTGTGATGTGAGCGAACCCTTCGTCCATGCCTCCCAACTGCCCCTCCTGCAGGCACGAGTTGCCTGCCACCGCCGCGTCCCAGGACTGCGCCTGCTGGTGCCTACAGCCTCTGCTATCAACCGGGGTCATCCTGCCACCTCCAAGTCCAGCTTTGGCTTTCAGCGCTGCTGCGCTAGCACATGTCTGATCAGTCTGCACTGGTGGTAATGGTTCCCACTGCTGCTTCTCGAATCTCACGAAGCATATCTTGTACAGAGGACCAATCAAGCTGGAGGAGCCCATGGTTTCTTAAACGGTTCCGCTTTGACACTCATCGTATCAGCAGGGTGGCTGGTCGGGCTCAGGGAAAGGCTGCAGCTTCATCGATTGGTGCAACACTCCCGTGGCCCCTGGTTCTGTAACCCACGACTGAAAATCCAGAATGGATTCCTTTACCGCTTTTCTTTTTTTGCCCGGTCGACAGGACGTGCAACTCCAAGACCGTCAAGGCAATTCCCATGGGGTCCTAACGCGTACGCGGCCATTGATCCCACGGGAAGTCTTTGCTTGGGTTCAGCCAGTTGTGCCCTTGTGCTGGTCGATCCTCGTTCAACTTGGTGCACGCCTGCCGGTACTCGTGTCTATCCCCATTCCGTTTGCCGCGATGCCGAGCCACACCTCCGAGAGCAGTGTGCACTCTTGCCCACCACTGGCTGCGTTGATCCCTGTTCGGGGGCGCCCTGGATTGCGCCATCACATGGACCGGTTGGGTGAGGGACCTGGGCCAGCTGGCACGCGAACCTACAGGATCGGGGGAGCGTAAGACCCGGGTTTGCCAGGACTCGGGTTCGCCATCGTTTTTTGACGACCGCGCCTCGGATTTTGACGAGGAGGAGTTTCGTGGGATGTCTGCAGCGGGAGGCCTCGTCAAAATGCAGGCTCGGCCTCGTCATTTTTTTGACGACCTCGTCGGGGATTTCCGAGTCTCCCGTACCCGGGTTTTACGTCTCCCCGACAGGAGCGGCCCGCAGGTCATGATGAGCGGGTGGCCTTAATCTGCAGCTGAGGCCCACGCGGCGCACTCGTGAGACTGTGGTGCTTTGGCGAGTCTCGAGCACGAGGACGAGGAGACGGAGGAGGAGGAGGAGGAGGAGGAGGAGGAGGAGGAGGAGGAGGAGGAGGAGGAGGAGGAGGAGGAGGAGGAGGAGGAGGAGCACGCCTCGAACGGTATTCGAATGCTTTCGGGGGTCTCTGAGATCCACGGCGTCGTCCCAGAGATTTCTTCCCCGGATTCCATGGCGGCGTGAGGCAGGACCGATCTGGGTGGGCAGGGTTTTCCCGTCACTCTTCGCCCCTTGTCCACGTCCGCGTCCCCCCCTCGTTCTCATCGTCGTCGTCGTCCTCATTTTCCTCTTCGTTCTCGTTCTCGTTCTCGTCCTCGTCCTCGCTCTGGCTTTCATCTCGTCGTTGTCCTCGTTCTCGTTCGTCGCTCTCGTCTCGGCGTCGTCCTCGTCCTCCGCGCGGATGAGTATGGTGATGGTGATGTTGGTGCTGATACCGACCAGGGGAAGCATGCGGATGAGGATGAGACTGAGGATGGTCATGGTGATGGTGATGGTGATTGTCATGGTGATGGTGATGACGATGATGATGAGCATGCTGATGATGATGCTGATGCTTGTTCTGGTGCTGATGATGCTCATGAGGATGATGATGGCGATGCTGCCCAATGGTGGTGATGTTAGTGGTGTTGGTGATTGTGATGGCGATGGCGAGGATGATGAGACAGAGGAGGGGGATGATGATGATGATGATGATGATGATGATGATGATGATGATGATGATGATGATGATGATGATGTTGATGATGATTATGATTATGCTGATGATGATGGTGGTGATGATAATGATGCTGATGATCCTGATGATGATACTGATTATGCTGCAAATGATGATGATGATGAGGATAAGGATTAGGATGAGGATGAGCAAGATGATATGGTGACAGATGGAGGATGGGGAGCATACGGATGAGGATGAGGATCGTGACGATGTTGTGATTGGTGATGATGATATTCTTGGTGCTACTGATGCTGGTGATGATGATGATGATGATGATGATGATGGTGGTGATGACGATGACGATGACGATGCCGATCATGATGATGCTGATGCTGATGCTGATGCTGATGATGATGATGATGGCGATGCCGATGCCGAGGACGATGACGATAATGATGCTGATGCTGAGGCTGATGCTGATGAGGAGGCTGATGATGATGCTGCTGACGATGCTAATGATGATGATGATGATGATGATGGTTGCGATGTCGATGCCGACGACGATGATGATGCTGACGATGATGGTGCTGGTGATGGTCATGGTGATGAACATGGTAATGATGATGGTGAGGATGATGACGACGATGACGATGATGACGATGACGACGACGATGATGATGATACTGATGAGGATGATGATGCTGCTGCTGATGATGATCACGACGATGCTGCTGCAGATGTTGATGGTGAGTCATGATGATGATGGTCATGATGATGGATGGGTTATGATGATGCTGCTGATGATTGCGATCGTGATCTGGATGATGAAGCTGACCATACTTTTGATGATGATGATGATGGTGATGGTGGTGATGATGATGCTGAATCTACTGTTAATGATGTTGCTGACGATGATGCTGATGCTGATGCTGATGCTGATGCTGATGCTGATGATGCGGCTGTCACTGTTGCTTGTGATGATGCTGTTGCTGATGCTGATGATGATGGTGCTACGATGATGATGGTGACTGTGGTGATGATGATGCTGCTGCTGATGCTGGTGATGATGTTGATGATGATGATGCTGATGATGATTATGATAATGATGATGCTGCTGCTGATGATGATGATGTTGCTGATGATGTTGATGATGCTGATGATGATGCTGATGATGATGATGCTGATGCTGATGCTGATGATGATGATGATGAGGATGCTGATGCTGATGCTGATGCTGATGCTGATGATGATGAGGAGGATGCGGAGGAGTAGTAGTAGTAGTAGGAGGAGGAGGAGGTGAGCTTCACTGCGCTCTCGATGTTTCATGGCTGCCCCGAGAGAGAGAGAGAGAGAGAGAGAGAGAGAGCGAGAGAGAGAGAGAGAGAGAGAGAGAGAATGCGAGGGGGAGGGGGAGAGAGAGAGAGAGAGAGAGAGAGAGAGAAAGAGACCGCGAGAGAAAGCGAGAGGGAGAGAGAGAGAGAGAGAGAGAGAACGCTCTTTGTTGTTCGGGGCAAGGGAGGGGACCAAACGAGGGCGCTCGGGCACGGGCCCTGCTTCGGCGCCCGCCCCTCTCGCGCGGGCCCGTCTTTGCCGTCGCAAAGCCTCCCCTCCCCTGCGACGGCGACGGAAGCGACGCGCGGGAAAACATCGCAGCAATAGGCGACTTATGACGAAGCCTGGACGAGGATCAATTGAATCGGGCACGTCCCTCTACAGGAGGAATGCCCCCAAATAGTCCAAACATCGTATGCGGACGATTTGTGAGTTTTTGTTTGAACATCTTTGATTTTTTTGACTCCTCTTAGTTCTCGTCCAAAATCCGTCTGTAGAGGGACACGCCCGACCTAATCCTAGACTTACGACGACGCCAGGACGAGGATCAAATCGGGCGAGGCTGCATCGAGAATCTCTGAGTTCGGGGGGCTCTGGACGATGCCTCGGGCGCCGCGGCCTTCCAGGAGCGTTCCAGAACCCTCCGAGAGCGTCCTCGAACGCCGTCGCCGTCGCTGGCCTCCCCCTCCACTCCCCAAACATTAAGCGTCGCTACCCGATGGCCTCGATCTAAGACATCGCCCCTCGATCCGTGATCCAACGGCCTCGGCCTGTCTCCGCCGTTGCCAGCCTCCCCTCTACTCCCCATGCTCCTCAGAAGGCGTGGGCCTTGCCTGCAGACATATAAGACCCGCGCCTTCTAAGGAGCAGCCTACTCAAAGGAAGCCTTCCCCCTCCCCCCTATCCCCCTCTGCGCGCCGCCGAGAGGCCCTCCTGCGCCGCGGACTGCTGAAGCCGCTCCCGCTGGAGCTCCCACTGCCGCGCTCCAGCGCCGAAGGCTATCCGCCCGCGCGCTCGCCAGCGCGCGCGGTGGCCGCGGCTGCCGCAGCCCCCCGAACCTCCTCGCGTCTTAAGCATGATCCATGCGAAGGGCCCGATCATACGCAGCTGTGAGTACCGCAGGGCCGGCGGGACGATCGAGGGGGAACTCCCCATGGGTCCGCGAACCGCGTGAGACAAGCGAGTCGCGTGAGGGGTGTGCCAAACCGCACGCGGGCTGTGGGGGAGACGCATGCGATGATGGCCGCTGTGACCTTCGGTGAAGCTCCTTAGGGGGCAACGAACGTGCGGGGGGCGTGCCGAAATGGGCGGGGGAGGTGCGCGCGCGAGGACGGCCGCAGGGACCTTCGGTGGTGCTCGCTATGGGGCTGCAAAAAGCGTGAGGGGTGTGCCGAAATGGGTGGGTCGGACGCATGCGGGCTGCGCCCCTGGGACCTTCGGTGGATCTCCCTATGGAGCCACGAAGCCTGTGAGGGGTGTGCGGGTCGGACGCATGCGGGCTGCGCCCTTCGGAGTTTCGGTTGAACTCCCTATGGGGCCGCGATCCTCGAAGGGGTCTGCCGAACTCGGGTGGTTGGAGGCATGCGGGCGGCGCCCCTGGGACCTTCAGTGGAGCTCCCTATGGGGCCACGATCCTTGTGAGGGGTGCGCCGAAATGGGAAAGTCGGACGCATGCGGGCGGCGCCCCTGGGGCCTTGGGTGGAGCTCCCTAAAGAGCCACGAAGCGTGTGTGTGTGTGTGTGTGTGTGTGTGTGTGTGTGTGTGTGTGTGTGTGTGTGTGTGCGTGTGCGTGTGCGTGTGCGTGTGCGTGTGCGTGTGCGTGTGCGTGTGCGTGCGCGTGCGCGTGTGCGTGTGCGTGTGCGTGTGCGGGTGCGGGTGCGTGTGCGTGTGCGTGTGCGTGTGTGTGTGTGTGTGTGTGTGTGGTGTGCCGAAATGAGTGGGTCGGACGCCTGCGGGCGGCGCCCGTCGGACCTTCGGTGGAGCTTCCTATGTGGTCACGATCCTCGTGAGAGGTGTGCCGAAATGGGTGGGTCGGACGCATGCGGGCGGCGCCCCTGGTACCCTCGGTGGGGCTCCCTATGGGGCCACGAAGCGTGTGAGAGGTGTGCCGACTTGCTTGGCATGCGGAAAGCAGAAGCAGGGATGGGAGAAGCGAGGAGGGGGACGAGGAGGAGAGGCAGGAACGCGGTGCGCTGTCTTTCTCAGAGCGAGGATCCAACACCACAGGATGGCTGGGGGAAAAACATGACGGAGGGTTTGGGTTATGATGTTCTGGCTTATGTTAGCTTGTACCACCAGAAAGAGTTTCGAGCACCAGGAAAGTACCCAATCAGGAGGGTTTTCACGTGTCGCGCCCTGGGAGGCGAGACTCGCTCCACGCCTCGCTGGCGTGCCGGGCAGGCACTGCCTTGATACTCCTGGGTGCTCGAAGAGCTCTCTCTGGGCCGTGGTCTGAAAGTGCGATGGAACAACGCAAGGTTTGGGCCCGTTTTCTCCCGCTTTCGGAGGTTCTCCAGCCTCGGGATGCTTTCCCGCATTCTGCCCCTCGCCGAGGAGAGAGGGAGGGAGGGAGGGAGGGAGGGAGGGAGGGAGGGAGGAGGGAGGAGGGAGGAGGGAGGAGGGAGGAGGGAGGAGGGAGGAGGGAGGAGGGAGGAGGGGTGCCCAGATCGCCCCGAGCGGCCGCAGGAGGCCCGAGCGGCGACCCGAGAGCTCGACTCCTCGCGCCCGGAACAACTCGCTCTCGCCGGGCCCGGGAACGCCTGGGAGCGCCCGGGAGCGCCGGGGAGCACCTGGGAGCGCCTGAGAGCGCCTGGGAGCGCTTGCGGGAGCGCCTGGGAGCTCCTGGGAGCGCCTAGGAGCGCTTGCGGGAACGCCTGGGAGCGTGCGGGGAGCGCCTGGGAGCGCCCGGGAGCGCTTGTGGGCGCTTGGTCCTGGTAGCGCCTGGGAGCGCCTTCCAAAAACGGCTCGGGGTGGAAAGCCGCCCCCCGGGAAGGGGTCCCGACCTCCAAGGGAGCCATGTTGTGTTGAAACATCTCGATGTCCGGAACGACGACGAGGACAATGGCCACGGCGATGGCCGCCGCGCGGCAGCGACGGCGACGACACGACGACGGCGACGTTTTCCCCTCAAATCGACCTGTGGACTTGTCTTGGAGCGGCAACAGCACTGCCTCTTGCGTCGTAGTCGCCGATCGAAAACCACTAGGGGTTTCATAAGATGGGGTGATTTGGACTTGAACTGCCTTGGAGGGTTCCAGGATGTCAGAGCACAAGGCCGCCCTTCCATGGCTGGCCTGGGGCAGGCTCAAGCTTGCTCGTCCAGGAGGGCTGTCCCTCTCTTTGTTGTGAGTTCTGGTGGACATACGTGTGAACAACAATGAACCACGTTCACAGCGTATCTACATATCTAGCGAGTCAGAAGCTGTCCGGCGAGCGTGGTCGAAATTCAGGCCACCGATTCCGGCAAAGGGGAGGGTGCGAATCGCCCAGCGTCGTCGACGCCAGTAGCCGGAGATGTCGGAAAATGTGAGTCTTGATAGATCATACCGTGTGGGAAGCAGTGCCCTAACCGAGGAGCAGAGTTGGAGGAGGATGAGGAGGATGAGGAGGATGAGGAGGAGGAGGAGGAGGAGGGCGAGGGGGAGATGGAGGCCCCTCATTCTCCAGATCCTCACCCTCACAATAATCGCCGTCCTGGTCCTCACCCTCCTCATTCTCGCCCATGGCACCACCGCCTCCCGCTCATTCTCCCTTCGCCCACAAGCACACGCCCGTCTTTCTCTTCACAGAAACTCCTGATCAGCTGTAGAGCGGCCGGCCAGTAGATCACACGGTCGGACCGAGGTACAGGATCCAGGTCGGTTTTGGGAGGGCACCCCTGTTGCTCTTCGTGCTGGTTGGACGTTCTTGTGCATCCTCGGCCCTGACCTTCCAGAGAGCTATTTTTTAGCACTGGAGACCTAAAAACCTAAACAACTAAACGAAACAGCCTAAAACCAAGACGTAGAATAGCTCTGGGATAGGTTTTTAGGGTCGGGTGCTATTTTTTAGCCCTCCTGGAAGGTCAGGGGGGAGGGTGCCCTCGAATGTTCTGCTTGTCGTGGCCGACGGGTGGCCTCGTAGTCTTGAAGAGTGCCCCGTGGGTTCCCCGACGCTGCGGCCTTGCAGCCGCCGCGGTCCCCGCGGACGAGGCCGGCGCCGCGCCGGCGCGCTCAGGTCGGAAGTCTCCCGCCTCTGAGTGCCCCCTCCTCTCTCCTCCTCCTCTCTCCTCCTCCTCCTCTCTCCTCCTCCTCCTCCTCCTCCTCCTCCTCCTCCTCCTCCTCCTCCTCCTCCTCCTCCTCCTCCTCCTCTCCTCCTCCTCCTCTCTCCTCCTCTGCGGCCACCCTGTCTGTCTCGGTCTCCTGTCTGTCTCAGTCTCTCCCCTCCTGCACGCTGGACAGCTCGCTTTTCGACGTCCCGGTTTGGCTCTCCCGCCGGTGCAGCCAATTCTGCCTCGCCGCAGGCGAAAACGCCCTGGATGTGCTTCTGATTTTAGGATGTTCGGAATTCTTTCTGGGAGGTGGTCCTTACGTGCGATGGGAGCAACACAATTCTGGCTTCGGTCCGACTGTGCCGTGTGGGAAGCACTGCCCTCGCCGAGGCGGGCCCGCCGCGGCCACCGCGGGCGCGCAGTCCAGGGGCGCCTCGGCGCCGCCGCCGTCCGCCCTGCGCGGCGCCCCAGCGGCCACAGGAGGAGGGGGAGGCAGGGAGGGGGGGAGGGAGGGGGAGGGAGGGGGAGGAGAAGGGAGGAGAAGGGAGGAGAAGGGAGGGGTAGGGAGGGAGGGAGGAGGGATGGGGAGGTAGGGGTAGCCAGCTCTCCCTCTGCCGTTAAAATTCGTTGACCCAGGCTCCGCGAAAGGAAGAAAGGGGGGGACGAGGGGGAGGAGGAGGACGAGGGAGGGCGGGGTAGGAGGGGGAGGGGGAGGAGGAGGGAGGGAGGGAAGGAGGGAGGAGGGGATGAGGGCGCGCGCTGTTTCTCCTCGTGGCCCGGCGGCGGCCGCGTGCGATCTGGCCTGGCGTGCGGCCACGCGCCGCGCGGCGAGCACCGAGGGGAACAGTGCTCTCCAGGCTTGGCGAGGCTCTGGGGGAGAAGGAGGGAGGGAGGGATTTGGAGTTAAGCCGGGCGTGTCCCTCTGCAAGAGGAATATCCAAACATAGTCAAAACATAGTCTGGGGACGATTTTCTGATTCTTACCTGATTTTGTGTGTGTTTTTGCTGACTTTTCTTAAATTTTTCTCCCGACCTAAATCTGGAGCTGGCTGGGTTTCTGAGGTGGCCCAGCACTGAATCCGTCCTGCAGGAATCAGGAGGGGAAAAAACACGCAGGCACAATTCATCGTCGATCCCTCGGAAAATATGGGAAAATATTGGAAAGGGGGGGAAGACGAAAACCCAGAAAATATAGAAAAATATAGGCATTCCCGCGACTCGTGTGGATTTATTTGCGTGTCCCTGGGCCCCTTCAAGGAAGGGGAGGCGTGGGCAGGTCCGAGGTGCTGGGCCCGAGGAGGTTTTTTGCCAACCTTGGCCTCCGGGGGCCTCTTTCGGGCCCCGGGGCTGTCCTACTG
This sequence comes from Prorocentrum cordatum, assembly GCA_963575745.1. Taxonomy (NCBI): domain Eukaryota; class Dinophyceae; order Prorocentrales; family Prorocentraceae; genus Prorocentrum; species Prorocentrum cordatum. The sequence continues at coordinate 707,590 of CAUYUJ010020660.1, read as the reverse complement.
GGATCCAGGGCGAAAACCTGCACCAGGGGGACGCCCGTCCAGCTCAGACCCCTCGGCCGCCTCCAAGGAGGGCCCCCCGCGTCGCGCCCGTCGTCTCGCCCGTCGTGCCTTGTCCCCTCCCCTTCCCTTTCGGCCGCCGTAGGAGAAGTATGATTTGCGAATTCGGCGGCTTACGACGCCAGTTGACGTCGATTTCGACGAGTACGATGACGAGTACGACGATATCTTTGACGACGTTGGGCGACGAGCGCGACGACATTCGACTGTGCCTGCCAATTTGGGATGCCGATCTGGCGTCTGTTTGATGGTTTCCGACATTTCCGACATCGATGCGGTTCGACTCTGCTGATGCCTGCCGCTTAGATGCCATTTCAGAGTGTCGGCCGATGCACGCTGATTCGATGCTCTGATCGATCCGACTCGCTCGTCGTATCGACTCGATGTGGCCCCCTGCCTGCCAGATGAGAAGCGGATCTGCACGAGCGCCCCAGTTTTGCGACCAATCGCAAACCCCACCCCTGCGGATCCAATCGACGCGGGGGTATCGGACACCCTCGCTGGGGTTCACCCTGGCTGTAAATATATTTCAAATTCAGAGCCCTGATTTGTGGGGGTAGGGTTCACACGTGGGTGCTTACCACAGTTCCTCTCTTTTCCTGTTCGTTCCCTCTCTCTCTCTCTTTCTCTGTCTTCCGTCCTCTTCTCCTCACTCTTCTTTCTTTGTTTCGCTTTTTCTCCTCTTCTCCTTCCTCCATTTTTCTCCCCCCTCTCTTCTCCCTCATACCTCCACCACGTTTGCAGGACCCACCATGTCACATGGGTCAGGATAGTCTCTGCATGTCTGGCGCTTCACCTATTGTTGACTGCACAGCTTTTCGACGGCTTCGCTGAGCTCATCGGGTGGAGGAGCCACGTCCGTTCCAATAAAGCAACGTTGCCGACCAGCAGATCCCCAGAAGACGGGGAGCAGTACACACACCAGGATTCCCATGTTGAGCTGTTTGTTTTATCACTCGGTATAGTCTAACCGATCCCCATCCCTATCCCCGACCATTTCACCGCCACAGTTTGGGATAGACCCCTCGAACCCCGAAGGGAACAACCTGTACCCCCACCTTGGAGGGTAAATCGGCCAGTGGGGCCCAGGCCACGCCAGTGAGCATAGAGATCGGCTAAACTCGGGAGCCTTGAGACGGGGGTCAATGCAAACGAAGGTCAGCCAGAGCGCTGCATCTTGCATCGCATTGACCCGGGTTGGCGTGCAAGATCCTGCAGGATCTTGTGGGATCCCACGAAGCCTGATTGACCCAGGTTTGCATTGACCTGGGTCAGTGCGGCCACGACGACGACGACGACGACGACGACGACGACGACGACGACGACGACGACCACGAGCACGACGACGACGACGAACACGACGATGACGATGACGACGACCACGACGACGACGACGGCGACGGCGACGACCACGAGCACGACGACGACGACGACGACGACGACGACGACGACGACGACGACGACGACGACGACCTCGACGACGTGGGCGTCCACCAGTGGGCCGAGGCCCTCGCCCGGGAGGCCGCCGCCGCCGCAGCACCGCCCGCGCACCGCGGAGCGCGGCAGGCGCGCGGCCGGCTGTCCGCCGCCGACGGACGACGGGCGACGCGCGACGGACGACGATGCCCGTCGTCGTCCACTGTCGCCCGTCCGTCCGTCCGCGTCGTCGTCGTCGTCGTCGTCGTCGTCGTGGTCGTGGTCGTTGCTATCGTCGTCGTCGTCGTCGTGGTCGTGGTCGTTGTCGTCGTCGCCATCGTGTCCGTCGTCCGTCGTCCGTCCTCCGTCGTCCGCTCAGGGGCAGCGTCAGGGGGGGAGGATAACTCGGCCCAGGGGGTCGGGTGAAATTTCGAGCTTCGAGGCTGTCGGAAGTTTGTGTCGGAGCTGGGTGGCTTTCCACTGTCGGGATGCCTTCAGCGGCTGCTCCCGCGGTGCCCGGGCCGTCCCGCGAACGGCCCCGGGAGAGCCGAGTTCTGGCCCGAAAACCAGGGGGCAGCATCTGGGCCGTCTTGGGGCCCTCTTCAGCCGTCTCGGGGCCCTCTTGGACCGTTTTCGGCCCCTTGGGGGGGGGCCTCGGGGGCCGTCTTGGGACGATCTCTGGGGCCTCTTGGGCCGCCTTGGGCCCGTCTAGGGGCCCTCTTGGGCCGTTTTGGGCCCCTATGGGGCCCCTCTGGGGCACCTCTGGGGCCGTCTTGGCTCAGGGGGGGTGCATCAACCCCCAGTCGCCCACGGGTCGCCGAGGGGGGCCCGGCAGCCCCGCCTCGCCCGGGACCGCGCGGATTCGCTGTCGGGGGCCCATCGCCGATCTGCTGGCGGCGCACTGCCGACTCACCACCTACCAAACCACCCCAACCCAACCCGAAGGCCTCAATCTGCCCTCCATTTCCAGTGGGGGGGGGTCGGGTCTTCAGGTTGGGCTGGGGTGGTCTGGCAGGTAGTCAGATTCCAGGTCGGTGTTCCCCCCCCTTGGGCCAGCGCCTTCTCTCTGCCCTGTCGTTGCCCCCCCTTTTCGCCCGATCGGACTCGGCAGCGCGCCAAGGGGGGGGGGGAAGCGAGAAGGAGTGGGCCTTCTCAGAGGGCTTGGAAGTTCCCCGGCCTTCTGAGGAGTTCCCTAAGCGGGGGGTGGGTATCATGGCGGGGCCATGATATCTCCCCAGATTTCATGGCGCCTCTTCTTGTTTCAATACGTGTCCCGCCCGCCCCCCCCAAGGCCTGCACATGCCGCCGGCCATGATTTGCGCCCCCCCCCCCCTCTTGGACGCCCCCCTGGCCCCGAAAACTTCTCAGAAGGCCAGAGGGCTTCTGAGAAGTCTCGCCGCCTGCTGAGATGGCCTTCTCCTTCTCACTTCCACCCCTCGCTTGCCGCCGACCAGCAGGCTACGGGGCGGCTTGGCCGCCCCACTGGCAAACCCACCCCTCCTGCTTCCATCCAATCACCCTTTCCGATGATCTGCCCGTGCCTCTCAGAGGGGTGCGGGGGGGTCGCCACGAAGGGTCGGGGGTGGACAGAGCCCCTATCCTGGCGCGCCGATTAGTGGCTTGTCCGTTTTCGGCTCTCGAGAGGGCGCCGCGGGCGTCATTTTTGAGGCTCGCGCCCGCCAAGTTTGGGCCCGAGGTTTCACCAGACCACGTCTTGCTGAAGGGGGTTCTGTCCATCCCCGAGAGGAGGGGGTTCCGGTCCTTCCCTGCCGAGCCGTGCGCGGACCGGCCTGGGGCCCGCGGAGGCCCCAGGGGCTCGACGAGGGTGGAGAGCTTAGGCAGGGCCCCTCTCCTCCAGGGCCTCTGTCTTGACGTTCGGCTTGGCATCGCTCGGACGTGTTTTTTTGTGTCGGCGAGGGCCATCGAGGGGTATACTGGGTCATCACGCCAAGAGCAAGCGCACGACGTCGAAGATACACGGGCAACGGACGTCCGAGCGATGGCGAGTCGGGGGTCGAGGATAATCTTCCGTACTTGTCCCGTGGCGTGGTGCGATGTGATCAGCATTTCGACGGGAATCCAGCCGCGGCGACTAGACCACCGCAGGAGACCCAAGATACGGGTACGAACGCCAAGAACTCGAACCTCGACACCCCTTTACCTCATAATCCGTCTCCTTCACGCCGAGACGTGCGCAGACAGGGTTGGCGGATTACCCTGCACGCACCTTCTGGTGAAACGCATCCGCAGCCCCCATAGCTCCCGACCGTTTCCGTCGGGGGCCGTCTTCCGTTGTGGATATGCCCTTTTTCCTTAGAAGGGTTCTTACTCTCTGGGCTTAAAAGGGGCCGGGCAGTGGAAAGCGCCCCGGGCGGTTCCCCCAGTATCCGCCCTGCGGTTCCCCCAGTTACGTCCCCTTAGCTTAGCGTTGCTTATCTCATCTTAGCTCAGCTTATTTCATCTTAGCTTAGCTTAGCCTCATCTTAGCTCATCTTAGCTCAGGTTTATCTTAGCTTAGCTTACCTTCATCTTAGCTTCGCTGAGCTTTAGCATAGCAGAGCACAGCATAGCATAGCATAGCGTAGCATAGCATAGCGCAGCACAGCATATCATAGCATAGCCCAGCATACCATAGTATGTCGCAGCATAGCATAGCATAGCATAGCATAGCATAGCGCAGCACAGCACAGCACAGCATAGCACAGCGCAGCATAGCATAGCATAGCATAGCAGTGTAGATATTAATGTAGCTGTCGGTGTAGATGTAGATGTTGCTTTCCTAGATGCTCCAACTCCTAGGTAGGGTCGCACTGGGATAATGATGGCACAGGGGCCCTAACACAGCCCTTTCGGGGGCTGAGATGGCAGAACCGAACACCGCGATCGACACTTTTTCCCTACCTAGGCTCTGCCTAGAAGGGTTCTTACTCTCTGGGCTTAAAGGGGCCGGGCAGTGGAAAGCGCCCGGGGCGGTTCCCCCAGTATCCGCCCCGCGGTTCCCCCAGTCCCCTGGGAGCCAAGCAAAAGCAACAGCAACAGCAAAGGTCAAGCACACCTTGTGAGCGAATGCAAAAACATGCGTGTGTGTGTCTGTGCGCAGGCAAAGCAAAGCAAAACCAAGCAACAGCAAAAAACAAAAGCAAAGCAAAAACAACAGCAACAGCAAAAGCAAAGGCAAAGGCAAAAACAAAGGCAAGAGCAAAAGCAAAGGCAATGCAAAGCAACAGCAAAACCAAGGCGAACATGTAGATGTAGATGTAGATGTAGGTGTAGATGTGGATGTAGGTGTAGGTGTAGGTGTAAATGTAGATGTAGATGTAGGTGTAGATGTAGATGCAGATGTAGATCTAGATGTGAGTCTCGCTGTTGATGTAGATGTAGATGCAGATGCAGGTGTAGCTGTAGATGTAGCTGTAGGTGTAGATGTAGATGTAGGTCTAGATGTAGATGTAGGTGTCGATGTAGATGTAGGTGTAGATATATATGTAGATGTCAAGAGCTCCCCAGTGCCCCGCCCTCATCTCCGTGCCTGCTTGCTTTTGCTGCTGTCTCGACGACTTGCTGCCTGCTTCTGCTGCTGCTTCACTTACGGCGTGGCGTCGGCAGTTCTGGCGCTACTACTACTACTACTACTACTACTACTACTACTACTACTACTACTACTACTACTACTACTACTACTACACTACTACTACGACTACTACTACTACTACTACTACTACTACTACTACTACTACTACTACTACTACTACTACTACTACTACTACTACTACTACTACTACTACTACTACTACTACTACTACTACTACTAGCTACTACTACTACTACTACTACTACTACTACTACTAACTACTACTACTACTACTACTACTACTACTACTACTACTACTACTACTACTACTACTACTACTGCTACTACTACCGCTACTACTACCGCTACTGCTACAATCACGACGATGAGGAGAAGGAGGAGGACGGCGGTAACTGCTCCTACTAATGTTGCTTTCCTAGAGGCTCGAATTCCCAGGTAGGGTCGCACGGGGATAATTTTTCTGTCTCGGACAAGGCGAACGTGCGGGTCGATCGAAGCAGCTGCTGGGCCGCAGCGAGGTCGAACAATGGGCACCAGGGGGAGCCCGAGGAGCGGGAGGAGGCGAGCGGCCTCGGTCGGAGAGAGAGGGGCAAAGAGGGCTGCGCCGTCCGAGCAGTGCGAGGGAAGCAGGCAGTCCCAAGAGGTCTGGGTCTCGCTCGCTCGTTCCCCTCATACACATTGTCCATTTCTATTCTTCGAAACGTTTTTTTTTTTTTTTTTGCCAAGATCCTTTTATTTCTAATTCTTCTATCCTGGGCCTCTTCCTGGCCACTAGGGGGCCAGGAACAAGTAGAAAGAGTACAGTTTGGAATGAGCATGATTAGAAATGAACGACGTGTAACCTTTCTTACATGCGTCTCGCATTGCATGTTGTCCAGGCGCGCCAGGTTTCTGAGGCCATGGCCTTGCCCACCTGGTCTTGCGGTCGGGCCGAGGTATATAAGAGCGCGGTCGGTTCGGGGAGGGTGCCCGAGTGTTCTTCGTGCGCGCTGGACGCTCTTGTGCATCCTGGGGAGGGTACCATTGGATGTTCTGTTTGTTTGGACCGCCGGAGGGTTTCATGTTCCTGGGGGATGTTCTCCTGGCCTACAGTGGGGGCCCATGCCAAGAAACACCCTGCTCGCCTCCAGGGTACCCTGGGTTTCCTGGGTTTCGATGGCGTTGCCATGTGAAGCGTGACGTCCCCACACCAGAAATCGATGGACGTCCTGGGGTCTCAGGATTGGCTTTCTTGTGGAAGGTTTCCTGTGGACTGGCCTCCACTGCGGGTCCGACTGTATCGGGGACCGGGCGGCGCGAGTAGGCCTCCTAGATGGGGTCGGAGTAGATGGGGTCGGAGGATTTTGCCGCATCGCCGAGGCATTGGCGATGCGTCGGCGATACGGCTTGATGCAGAGCCCGATTTGCTTCACGCGGACGTCGCCGATGCATCGCCGATGCGTCGCCGATGCATTGCCGATGCGTCGCCGATGCATCGCCGATGCGGCGCGATCCTCCGACCCCATCTGCTCCGACCTCACCCAGGAGACCTTTGGCGAGAGGGCGCACCCGCGCGGCGCGCCTCTGGCCCCAAGGCGCCCGCGCGCGAGGTCGGGGGATGCTCTGCTGGCCCAGGTCCGCCCGTATGCCCGGACGGTGTCGTGTCGTACCGTGTTCACCTGCTCCCAGGAGGGGAAGCACACACGCAGAGACACTATTCCTCGTCGACTCCCGGGAAGACATATGGGAGAACGTGGGACGGGGGGGGAAGACGAGAGCCCAAGAGACACAGGACACACGGGGAAGCCTGGGCTCTGTGTCTGCTTATTTGTGTGTCCCTGGGCCCCTTCCTCAACCTTGGACGCCGCCGGCGACCCAGAATCGGTCGATGTCGAGCGATCCAGCCTTTCGGAGGCGGCCGAGCCTGCAAGATTCTGAGCGACCCCCGCGGTGTTGGGAGCGAGCGCCGGGGCTGGCACTGCACGACGCCGCGGCATGCAGAGGGGGGCTCCTGCAGTCTCGGGGCGATCGACGTGGGCACCGAGAGAAGGGGCACCAAGACCGACAGCAGCTCCTGTTCATTTCGAACGAGACTCGCTGTCCGCGCCGCCGCGGGCGCTGTTCACTGAAGACACTCGAAGAAGAAACAACGCCATAAACATCAGCTTTTTGGCGCTCCGCGCGGGTTTCTTGGATCCGCGCTGGGCTTCCCCGGCGGCGCCTCCGGCGCCGACCCTGGCGCGCTCCGCGCGCCAAGGAGGGTGTCCAGCGCGGATCGAAGAAATCCGCGCGGAGCGCCAACAAATTTATGGTTATGGCGCTTCTTCTTCTTTTTCTTCTTCTAGACACAGGGCCCAACAGCGGCCGCCGTCGGTTTTGGACAACATTTGTTCTTGGGCATTGTACCCATTTTTTCCGTACCAATGTCGGGCGTCCAAATAGTCGGCGGCGAGCGGGGGGGGGGGGAAGTGAGAGGGGGCGGGCCTTCGCAGAAGGCTCGGGAAGTCCCTTGGCCTTGTGAAACGTTTTCGGAAGGCCTTGTTCACTGAAGACTGAAGACGGAGGTCCGGACCCATCCCCCGGGACCAGTTTTGCATCCTGAGCCGCTTCTTGACGGTCCCGAGGCCCGGTAAGGGCCCCCAGAGGCCCAAATCAGCGAAAAACCTGCCGTCGTGAGTTTTTTCATGACCTGAGGGGGTCTGGGGGCACAGGGCCCCCTTGATCGATCCCCTGCCGGCGCCGCCCAGGCCGCCCCTGGAGGCCGTGGACTTCCCCGCCGCGCTGCAGCTGCGAGGCTCTCGAGAGGCGCCGGGGCCCACCTGCCCCCCCCCCCCCGCGGGGCGTCGGGCGCACGGAGGAGGG
>CAUYUJ010020660.1:689684-694684 GCA_963575745.1 Prorocentrum cordatum | reverse complement strand
CTGCCTGGGGACGGGCGGGCGGGCGGGCGGGCGGGCGGGCGGGCGGGCGGGCGGGCGGGCGGGCGGGCGGGCGGGCGGGCGGAGGAGGAGGAGGAGGAGGAGGAGGAGGAGGAGAAGGAGGAGGAGGGGGAGGAGCAGCGGGAGGCCCAGCGAGCACTGGGCCTAGCAGGTCGCTCCAAGGTTTCAGTGTCTTGGTCCAGAAATGCCGATGCTGCCACTGTTTCGACGACGCAGCAGAGTCTGGCCTAATTTGTTGGGGCTTCTCGCTCTCGTGGACCACCACTTTCTTCTGCTCTTTTGACGGCCCCAGGGCCTGTGGGTGGCCTGGAGGGCCCGCAAACGGCGAACCACTTCCAGAGCCCGTGTCCTCCATGCCGTCCTTTCTGGATCGTCGGGGTTCGACAATCGTACCTTCGACCTGTCCTGGGGCACGTCTCGTGAATTTCGAGGGGAATCCAGCCGTGGCGACTCGGCGGCGCGCCCGGGCGGGGGGGGGAAAGTGAGAAGGAGCGGGCCTTCTCAGAAGGCTCGGCAGGCCTCGGGCCTTGCGAGAAATTTCCTCAGCCTTCCCGAAGGCACAGACAACTTCTCAGAAGTCCGGAGGGCTTCTGAGAAGTCCCGCCGCCTTCTGAGAGGGTCTTCTACTTCTTTCTTCCCCCCTGGGCTCGCCGCCGGGAAGAACTTCCAAGAACCTCGATCCTCGCTCGGCACCTGTTTCTCTAACTCCAGATTCTTGCCTGCCCTGACGTGGTCGCGGCGACCTGGCGGCGCGTGCAGAGGGCGTGGAGCGGTGGACTTTTTTGCGAAGGCGGGGGTGCTTCTACGAAGGCAGGTGGCTAGGGCCACCAGGAGGGTGCGAAGTTATTCGTGCTTCGCGGTCTGGGCGATGTCAGAGCTTCGCAGTCTGGGCTTCTAAGAATGCAGGTGGGCGACGCAAAAAAACGGGCTCGTCTGCGCCGACATTGGCGCGTAAGTTGCCCGCGTAAGGTCGCGCATAAGCGCCTTCGTCTCCAATGCAGCTTGCCGTGCTGGCGGCTTGCGCAAGCCACGCGGCGTAAGCTCGCTACGTCATCTCGAGGAAGACCCGCTTTTTTTCGTCGCCGCCCAGGTGGCGTCTCAGAGGCCCCCCCCCGGCTTGACACCCACAGGCCAGTCTCAGAAGGCCCTTACCCTCTGAGAGGCCCCCCAGGCCTCTTAAAACCCAGAGATTCTACGCCGCCTGTTTGGTCGCAGCGTTGCTTGCCCCTTCCACGGTCTGTCGCGACGGGAGGAGGAGGCCAGGACTCGGCGGCGAGCGAGCGGGGAAGTGAGAAGGAGAAGGCTTTCTCAGAAGGCGACGGGACTTTCCAGAAGCCCTCCAGCCTTCCGAGCTCTGTTTTTTTTTTTTTGCTCGTCGGGGAAGGCGGAGCAAACTTCTCAGACGGCCGAGGCACTGCCGAGCCTCCAGAGGAGGCCTTCTTCTTCTCACTTGCCCCCCTCGCTCAGGGCTCGCTTCGATTCTTCCGATTCGATTGGATTCGATTTCGATGGATTCCGATTCCGACTCGATTCGACTTGGGATACCGATCTGGGTTCCGATTCCTTATTGGAGGCATACTAGCCTGCCGATTTCCGCCGATCCGACTTTTCCCGATTCGGCTGCCGATTTCCGCCGATCCGATTCATGTCGATTGCCGATCCGATTTATCGATTCGATTCTGGGCTCTCCTGCCCTCGCTCGCCGCCCAAGGACTCCCTCCGTCCTTGCGGGCTCGGCGGCAAGCCGCGCAGCCCTCCCGCGGGCGGCGGCTGGCAGGGCGCCGGCCGCGTGCTCGCCGTGGCCGAGGTGCGCAGCCTGTGTTCCTCGGCACAATGCTCAGGAGGGAAAGAAACACACAGACACAATTAATCTTCGACCCCCAGGAAAATATGGGAAAATATGGGAAGTGGGGGGAAGACAAAAACCTAGAAAATATAGGAAAATATGGGGCATATTTTTATTTGTGTGTATTTATTTGTGTGTCCTGGGGCCCCTTCAAATGCGGCTCTGGCAAGCTTTCAGTCGGGCCTGTCCCCCTACCGGGGAATTTTCGACGAAAGATAAAAAATACCCCCCCAAAATGCCCCCAAAAGGTAAACAAATATTCCAAAGAATACTCCCCTGAGTATTTTTGGATCATTTTTTGATTATTTTTGGGGTCTTTTTTAGTTTTCGTCGAAAAGCCCCCTGTAGGGGGCACGCCCGACTGAAGGCAAGCTCGGAACGGCTGCCAGGAGTCGGGGGAGCAGAGGGTCACGAGAATGACACGTTCCAGGATCTCCAGGATCTTTAGGATGTCCTGATCTTCCACAGGGGTCTGCGGAGACGAGGGCCGCCTGCTGCTCTGGACCTCCCGAAGCGCATCCCGAGCCACTCCTGTCGTGAGATCGTTCCCGTCCCGACGAGGCCGCACCCGTCAGGCTGACGTCTGGCGCCGGCCCGGGCGTCGGCTGTGCGCGGCGCCAGGGCGACGATCCGACGCCGAGGCGGCGGCGACGCCGGCCGCCAGGCGCCCGTCGCCCCGAGCCCGTGGGCCAGCCCCGGCGAGGCGCAGGTCGCCCCCCCCCTGCGGCGGCGCCGTCCCAGCCCCCCCCGCCCCCTGCTGCGGACGACGACGAGGTCGTCGTCGTCGTCGTCGTCGCCGTCGTCGTCGTCGTCGTCGTGGGCGAGGTCGTCGTCGAGGTCGACGTCGACGGGGTCGCCGTCGTTGTCGGCGAGGCCGTCGCCAAGGTCATCGTCGACGTCGGAGAGCGTCTTCTTCGTCGTCGTCGTCGTCGCCATCGTCGTCGTCGTCGCCGAGGGCCGTCGTCGAGGGTCGAGGTTTTCGGATGTTTTCGTGGGCTCTCGGTGGTTTCCCAGGTTCGCGGTTTTCGAATGCTCGGTCGGCTCGGTTCGGTCGGTTGCCCCTGGGGTTGGGCTCAGTTCGGTCGGCTCGGGGTTTTTGGAGGAGGGGAAGTTAGTGATACCGCTGCTCGACCAGGAGAGTTCTCGTCGCCACGGCTGGTAGCTTCTCGAAATCCTTACCAGAAGGTGCCCCTGGAGAGATCCGGGGAGTAGCAGTATCGCCATTTGTTTTGCTCCCTAGGTTCGTAATCTTCGGACGTGGCTGCATGTGCTTCGAGAGAGTAAAAGGATGAAGATGGTGCTGTTGCTGATGATGATAGTGATTATCACGATCCTGGTCATGATCATCATGATGACGACAAGGACGACGATAACGACGATAACGAAAATAACGACGACGATGACGATGACGATGAGGATGACGATGACAATGACGATGATGCTACTGATGATGGTGATGATTATGATAATCATGGTGATAATCATGATGATGACGACGACGACTACGATAATGATAAAAATGACGATGAAGATGACGATGATGATGAGGATGCTGATGTTGATGATGACGATGATAATGCTGCTGCTGATGATGCTGTTGCTGCTGCTGGCAACGATGCTTATGATGATTATGCTGATGATGCTGATGACGATGATGATGATGCTGCTGCTGCTGATGATGATGATGATGATGATGAGATGATGATGATGATGATGCTGGTGATGATGATGATGATGATGATGATGATGATACTGATGATGGTGATGATGATAACGACTATAATGATGATTACGATGATGATGGTGATAATATGCTGATGATGATGCTGGTGCTGCTGATGATGTTGTTGATGTTGCTGTGTGTATGATGATTATACTGCTGATGATGCTGGTGATGATAGTGCTGATGGTGCTGCTGATGGTGATGATGATGGTGAATGTGCTGGTGGTGATGATGCTGCTGATGCTGTTGCTGATGATGATGCTGATCGTGATTATGATGATGATGATGATGATGATGATGCTGATGCTGATGCTGATGATGATGATGATGATGCTGATGCTGCTGATGATAATGATGTTGCAGCTGCTGCTGATGATGATGGATCATGCTGATGATGCTGACGCTGATGATGATGCTGCTGCTGATGATGATGATCGTGGTGGTGATGATGATACGAATATTGGTGATGCTGATGCTGCTGCTGCTGATGATGATGATGATGATGATGATGATTATGATGATGCTGATGATGGTGGTGGTGGTGGTGATGATGCGATGATGATGATGATGCCGCTGCTGCTACTGCTGATGATTGTGATGATGATGTCCCTGCTGCAGCTGATGATGATGATGGTGATAATGATGCTGATGATGATGATGCTGGTGCTGCTGATGATGATGTTGTTGATGTTGCTGTGTGTATGATGATGATTATACTGCTGATGATGCTGGTGATGATAGTGCTGATGGTGCTGCTGATGGTGATGATGATGGTGAATGTGCTGGTGGTGAGGATGCTGCTGATGCTGTTGCTGATGATGATGCTGATCGTGATTATGATGATGATGATGCTGATGCTGATGCTGCTGATGATGATGATGCTGACGATGGTGATGATGCTGATGATGCTGATGCTGCTGATGATGATGGATCATGCTGATGATGCTGACGCTGATGATGATGCTGCTGATGATGATGATCGTGGTGGTGATGATGATACGAATATTGGTGATGCTGATGCTGCTGCTGCTGCTGATGATGATGATGATGATGATTATGATGATGCTGATGCTGATTACGGTGGTGGTGGTGATGATGCGATGATGATGATGATGATGATGATGATGATGATGATGATGATGATGATGATGATGATGATGATGATGATGATGATGATGATGATGCTGATGCTGCTGCTGCTACTGCTGATGATTATGATGATGATGTCCCTGCTGCTGATGATGATGATGATGGTGCTGAAGATGATGCTGATGATGTTAATTATGATGATGGAGGAGGAGGAAGGGGAGGAGGAAGAGGATGACGGGGAGGAGGAGGAGGAGGAGGAGGAGGAGGAGGAGGAGGAGGAGGAGGGGTAGGAGGAGACGGAGGAGGAGCAGGATGATGGGAATG
>CAUYUJ010020660.1:667184-684684 GCA_963575745.1 Prorocentrum cordatum | reverse complement strand
TCCCGCGGTCTCCTTGCCTGCCGCGGCGAGCGCGCTCGCCGCAAGCGTGCCAGTGCTGGGCGAGATGGCTTACGACGCGGTGGGCGATGCCAAGCTCACCTTCGAGGTGGCGACTCTTGGTGTGCGGCGACGAGCTCGAGTGCCTCCTCGGCAAGGCCGTGAAGAAGGTCGGGCTGTCAATTCAGGGCGACCTGGCGATTCTCGACCTTCCCCTAGTGCCGATCTCGCGCGGTGGCACCGCGAAGCTCGTTGCGTTTGCGGACGTGATGATAAGTCACGAGGGCGCCTTCGATTTTGCACAGGTGCACGAGTTGTGCTCTCAGGGCCGCTTCAAAGACGTGCAGCCGCCCCTTGCTTTCAAGTGCGGGCCAGTCGTCCCCTGCACCATGTAGTTGTTCATCGCGCGCCGTGCTCCCGAGGGCGACGCTCAGTTCCGCATCTTGAAGGTGATCGATTCGAGAAAAAACAGGGTCGGTGCCGCGACCGTCCTGGCCTTTGCGAGCACCGAGGTGGGCGATACCGACTGCGGCGAGATCAATGGGACTGGTGCTGTGGCTTTCCAGCTCATGCTGGATAATCTGGAGGAGTTTCCAATCAGGCGCTTTACGCTGAAGCCGCAGCACGTGCGAAAGCAGCTTTTGGAACAGGGCGAGCGTAGCGAAGGGCGTGTGTTCATCCGCGAACACGGCCTGCGCCGTAACAAGAGGAGCCAGTTCGTGGAATGGGCAGATACTAGGGTGAACGCAGAAGGGGTCGAATTTTCACGGCTGACCCGCTGCACAGGTAGAGGCGGCGTTGAGGAAGTGCCGGAAAGGGGGGGCCAACGCGAAGCCGATCGCGCGTTGGATTCTGACGCTGAAGGACTTCGATGGGTTTTTTTGGAGCAGTCTCGACGAGCATGGACTCCTCTGGGCAAGCGGCCGTCGTCGACCGCGCCCGCGCCGCGCGTCCGAGCGGGCGCCCCGGGGCCAGAACTTTGAACATAAGGGGGCGCAGGTCGTCGACGGCTTAGGGCCAGAGGTGCGCGGTTCCATTCCCGATGGCGTGCGCTCATCCTCGCAGGCCTAGAGATTGACACCAACACCAATATCGGCGGTGTGCCTCCACCGAGGGAGGAAGATCCCGATCTCGGTGATGGTGGTAATATTCTGGCTTCCAAGGTGGCCGAACTATTGCCACCAACACCGAAAATCTAGGATCACCTTCCCCCTGTGGAGGCAACCCCCTGTCTTGGTGTTGGTGCCAATTTCCAGGCCTCCCATAAAGGGGCGCAGGTCGTCGACGGCTTAGGGCCAGAGGTGCGCGGTTCCATTCCCGATGGCGTGCGCTCATGCGATGGGGATCGGTGCCGCTCCTGTCCGTGGGCCCGGGCGTGGCGCGCGAGAGGAGGCCCGGCGGTCAGCTGCTCCGTGGAGTCGGGCAGGGCGTTCGCGCAGCGCGCGATGGCATGCACAGGGCTCGTTTCGATGCTTCCGATTCGATTCGATTCGATTCGATTCGATCTCGATGGTTTCCGATTCCGATTCGATTCGGCTTCGGATTTCGATTCGGAATCCGATTCCTTATTGGAGGCATAATAGCCTGCCGATTTCCGCCGATTCGACTTTTCCCGACTCGGCTGCCGATTTCCGCCGATTCGATCCGTTTCGATCGCCGATCCGATTTGTCGATTCGATACCGGGCTCTCCTGCATGCAGCGACAGCAGCTTTTCAGCGCGCGCAGCCCGTCCGCGTGCAGGAGGGGCGTGCCGCGACCGCCTCTGCGCAGTTTTCGTGTCAGCTCTTGCTTGCGGGGGGAATCCATCAAGACAGTTGATTGTGCGCAGATGGCTTCGCGTTGCGTGAAAAAAAACGCCAAACCCGCCCAGGCCCACATGTCTACATCGTGCCTGGTGCGGGAGGGCGAGGGGGTGGGCGAGGGAGAGGGGGGGCTTCGAGGTTCAAGGATTCGTAGAGCTTCTGGCTTGATGCCCATCTTTGGCTGGAGGCGAAGAGGGAGGAGGGAAAGTTTGACGTTTGCTATTGTTGAACCTTGAGAAAACTAATACATGAGTACTATTACTGTTAGTGTTGGACACCCTACATCTGCTCTGGCGCTCTCGCCGCGGCTTCGGCTGCATGTCCTGCGAAAATGAGGCTCGCGCCTAGGCGTTTCGGGGTTGCGCCAGAAAGGTCCCAACAACAACAACAACAAAAACATCATTCCCGCTCGATATTTCGTCTATTTGTATTCGGGACAAGGGGCGCTGCTCGCCTCCAAAGCCTGGCTCCCGCAGCGCCAGCGCTCCCGCTCGATACTTCCTCGTTTTTTAACTCATGACCGGCATTCCTGCCTAGACCTCGCAGACGGACCCCCCTCGTTCCGCTTGATACTTCCTCCGATTTTCTTCGAGACTCCCAGAGGCCCTGGGGCTTCCCTAGTCCGTAGCGCTGATCCTCAAGGCTGCAGCGTGCACTGCGGGAGGTCTGCGCCAGTGCCTCCATGGCGCGTTCCGAATGCCAGGGGTGGATCGAACACTCGCGGCGGCGACCCCGCCGTCGTCGTCGTCGTCGTCGTCGTCGTCGTCGTCGTCGTCGTCGTCTCTTCCTCCTCCTCCTCTTCCTCCTCCTCGTCCTTTTCGTCCTCCTACTCTTTCTCCTCCTGGTCCTCCTCTTCTTCCTTCTCCTCCTCTTTCTCCTCCCCCTCCTCCCCTTCTCGCCCTCCTTCTCCTCCTCCTCCTCCTCCTCACCTCCTCCTCCCCCTCCTCCTCCTCCTCCTGCTCTTCCTCCTCCTCCCCCCTCGTTTTCCCTTTCTCCTCCTCCTCCTCCTCCTCCCCTTGCCTCCTCTTCTTCTTCCATCTCGAGGCCTAGAAGCTCCTCCGATCGAAGCCCTTGCCGAAAATGCCCTGGGGCCTCCTTCAAGATGCCCCGAAATGGTTCCCTTCAGTTTTGCAGCATCTCCCACTGGCCCTCATGTTCCCCACAGGGGTTCTGAAGCTTCTACCGGTTGTGGGGATATTCCTAGGGGCTCCACAAGCTGTCCAGCGGGCTCCTGGGGCTCCCAAAGGTTCTTGGGCCTCTCTCTGAGGTTTTGGACCAGTCGGGCGTGGTGATACATAGAAGCATGGCATGTGCAGGGCGATTTGCCATCCGGGTTGGAAATGTTGAAGTGTTCCGGAAAAGGGTGATGTCAACACTTCCTCGGGCGGGGGATCCGGGTAAGGGAATATCGACCCCCCCAGGGCAAAAAACAATTCCCTGCTATCATGATGGATGCATGTTGCATATAAAAGCATAGACCATTCGTTAAAAAGGGTGCATCATAATTGCTGTTGAACCCCTTCCCTGGTAATCGCTGTATTTTTTGAAATTCAAGTGCTTCTCCTGCGGCTCGCACTTGGTTCTAACAACGGAAAGCGAGATGCCGTTTGCAACAACAGCGGCTCCCGCCCGATACTTCTTCACAGTGTATTCCCAAAGCGCGCTCTCGCGCGGGACTTCTTCACAATTTAAGCATGCATCGCGCTTTCGCGTGGGACGTCCACGCAATTTATTCAGACGCCGCGCCGTCGACACTCAGGAATCACGCTCTCGTTTGGCCTTTTTCACGATTCTCTTGGGAATCGCGCCATCGCTCGATAATTCCTCGCGATTCATGCAGGACGCACGTTTCAGCAACCCGCGTGCTCGACCTGGCCGCCTGGGCCCGCCTTCCCGACCCGCCTGTTAGGGTTTACCCGCCCGATCTGCACGTCTGGTTCTGCCACGTGCTTCTTTCTTTTGTCCCCCTTCCTGCTATCCTTTTTCTCGTTCTCCATCCTTCTCCCTCCCCCTGGTCCCTTTCTTCCATCCGTCCTCATCCCCGGCCGTAGGGACTGCATGACATACACGTTGCAGGTAAGAGAAGTATACCCCTAAGGGGGTACATTCGAAAACGAACAGGGCGGGTAGCGAGGGTTTGGGATATACGTGGTAAGTGGCCCGCGATCATATAAGAGCGAGCAGTCTTAACATTGTTGTTGTTGCTGCTGCTGCTACTGCCATTCTTGTTGTTGTTGATGCTGCTGCTGTTGTTGTGGTTGTTGCTGTTGTTGTTTTTGTTGCTCTGTTGTTGGTGTTGGTGTTGTTGTTGCCGCTGCTGCTGTTGTTGTGGTCGTGGTTGTGGTTACGGTTGTGGTTGTTGTTACTGTTGTTGTTTTTGTGTTTGTTGTTGTTATTGTTATTGTTGTTGCTGCTGCTGTTTTTGTTGTTAATGTTGTTTTTGTTGTTGTTGTTGTCGTTGTTGTTGTTGTTGTTTTTTTTCTTGTTGGTGCGGTTGCTGTCGTTGGTGTAGTTGTTGTTGTTGGTGGTGGTGGTGTTATTGTTGCTGTGGTTGTTTGTTGTTGTTGTTGTTGTTGAGGTTGTTGTTGTTGTTGTTGTTGTTGTTGTTGAGTACTCATTTCTAAGTAATAATTATTGTTGATCTCCGGAAACGGTTCTGCGCGCTGTCGCTTCGACACCGGCTACATTTTCACTGAAAACCATGCTCCCGCTCGAGCGTTGGCTTGAGCCTAACTGTGAGCCCTTGGAGGCCCAACCACGACAACAACGGCTTCCGCTCGATACTTTCTCACAATTTACCCCGAGACACCCTGGCCGAGAGCCCCTGGCCAGAGAGGCCCCCGAACTCAGGAACGGCGCTCTCGCTCGATACTTCTTCGCACTTCATTCAGTGGCCGGCACGGCAGAGATTCCCCCCGAAAGGGGGTGCAATCGAAGACGAAGTGGGCGGGTATCGAGGGTTGGGGTATACGGAGTGCAAGACGCGTGCCAATAGGAGCGAACAGTCTTACAATGATTGTTGACGTTGTTGTCGCTGTTGTTGCTGTTGCTGTTGTCGTTGTTGCCGTTGTTGTTGTTGCCACCGTTGCTGCTGCCGTTGTTATTGGTGATGTTGGGACTGCTGTTGTAGGTGGTGCTGTTGTTGTTGCTGTTGCAGTTGCTACTGTTGATGTTGTTGTTGCTGTGCCTGTCGCGTTTTTTGCTGCTGCTGCTGCTGTTGTTGTTGTTGTTGTTGTTGTTGTTGTTGTTGGTGTTATGGTTTTTGTTGTTGTTGCCATTGTTGCTGCTGCTGCGGCGTCTGTAGTAGTAGTAGTAGTAGTAGTAGTCGTAGTAGTTGTTGTTGTTGTTGTTGTTGTTGTTGTTGTTGTTGTTGTTGTTGTTGTTGTTGTTGTTGTTGTTGTTGAACTTTCATTTTTGAAGAATAAGTATAGTTGATCCCCCCTCACTGGTGCATATTGTTATTCTCAATCAAAATGTGCCCCTCGACGCTCGCACCTTGTTTTTCGACAGGGGAAATCTTGATGCTCAAACTGCGCCCCTGGCCCCCGGGTGACAACAACAACGGCTCCCGCCTGAGAGTTCCTCACAATTTAGCCAGGACCCCCGCTCCCGCCAGAGACTCCCTAGCATTTTATTAAGGAATCGTGCTCCCGGGGACTTCGTCACAATTTACTCAGGAATCGCTCTCCTGGCGCTCTGGAGTCGCGCTCTCGCTGGAGACTGGCTGGCAATTTATTGAAGAATAGCGCCCTTGCGTTCGAATTTTTTGCAATTTGCTCAAGCGCCGCGCTCCCGATACCCAGGCACCCAGGAGTCGCGCCCGTTGTGGCCCCATGTGCATGCCCTTCGTGGCCCCGCTGTCGCCGTTTGTGGCCCCCTCACTGTCCTACGTGGCCCAGTTGCTACCCTCAGTGGCCCCATCGTTGCCTTCTGTGGCCCCGCATTCGCAGCCCTTCGTGGCCCCCGCTCGTTCGCGCTCTTCGTAGCGCCATACGCATTCCCTTCGTGTCCCCGCTGTCGCCCTTCGTGGCCTACTTCGTGTCCTTCGTGGCCCTGCTGTCGTTCTCTCTCGCTCTCGCTTTCGCTCGTCGTCGCCGTCGTCGTCGTCGTCGCCGCCGTCGTCGTCGTCGTCGTCGACGTCGTCGTCGTCGTCGTGGTCGGTCCCCTGTCCGTTCTTGGGGTCGGGTCGACGGTCCGCGGCCGCCCCGCCGATCAGCGCTGCCGCTGGCCAGGCCGACGGTCCGCGGCCGCCCCGCCGCTTGCCGGGGCCCGGCCTGCAGGGCAGAAAGGCCTACCCCCCAAAAGGGGTTCGATCGAAGAAGAGGACGGGTGTCGAGGTTTTGGGAAATACGCGTTATTGGACACTCGAGCAGATAATAAGGGCGAACAGTCTTAAAATGCTTGCTGTTGTTGTCGTTGTAATTCTAGTTGTAATTGTTGTTGTTGTTGTTGTTGTTGTTGTTGTTGTTGTTGTTGTTGTTGTTGTTGTGGTTGCTGTTGTTGTCGTTGTCGTTGTCGTTGTCGTTGTCGTTGTTGTTGTGGTGATGGTGGTTGTTGTTGTTGTTCCCTACCTATGCTCTGCCTAGAAGGGTTCTTACTCGCTTGGCTTAAAGGGCCGGGCAGTGGAACCCGCCCCGGGCGGTTCCCCCGGTCCCCTGGGAGCCAAGCAAAAGCAACAGCAAAGATAAAAGCAAACGCGCGGTTCCCCCAGTTGCGCTTCCTGGGTTCCAAGCAACAGCAAAAGCAAAGGCACAAGTGAAGGCAAAAACGAAGGCACAGCAAAAGCATAGCATAGCATAGCATAGCATAGCATAGCATAGCATAGCATAGCGCAGCATATCATAGCCTAGCCTAGCCTAGCCTAGCCTAGCCTAGCCTAGCCTAGCCTAGCCCAACATAGCATTGCGCAGCATAGCATAGCATAGCATAGCATAGCATAGCATGGCATGTCATAGCATAGCATAGCATGGCATATCATAGCATGGCATAGCATAGCATAGCATAGCATAGCATAGCGCAGCACAGCATCCACTATTGCTGCTGCTGCTGCTATATACAACTATATGTACTTATGTGTGTGTGCGCACGTATGTTCCATGCATGCTGTCCGTCTGTGGGCCATCTTGAGCCCTTACCGCTCCTACTAATGTTGCTTTCCTAGAGGTTCCAACTCCTAGGTAGGGTCGCACTGGGATACTTATTACTATTGTCGGTGGTGCTGTTCTCTTCATCCTGAAGATCTGGCGATGCATGGAGTCTGGGAGGGGTTCTTGGAACATTGTTTGGGCTGATGGAGGAGAAGGAGGAAGAGGAGGAGGAGGAGGAGGAGCTCAGGAGGAGCCGAGGAGGAGGAGGAGGAAGAGGAGGAGGAGGAAGAGGAGGAGGAGGATGAGGAAGAGGAGGGAGAGGAGGAGGAAGAAGAACAGGAGGAGGCGGAGGAGGAGGAGGAGGAGGAGAGGAGGGGAGGAGGAGGAGGAGGAGGAGGAGTAGGAGGAATAATAATAATAAACATGCAAATACTAATATGAAGACGAGTGGAAACGGAAGACGAGGAGGAGGACGGGGGAGGAAGAGAAGGAAGAGGCGGGAGGCAGGAGGGAGGAGGGAGGTACGAGGGAGCAGGGAGGAGGGAGGACTGAGAAGGGAAAAGGGAGGGACGGAGGGAGGGAGGGATGGAGGTGGGCGATGCTACGTCCCTCCCTTAACGTCGCCATCGAGGGAAGGAGGAGGAAGAGGAGGAGGCGGAGGAGGAGGAGGAGGAGGAGGAAGGAGGAAGGAGGAATTCCCCCCCCCCTCCCAAGCGCCGCCGGGAGAGAAGAGGTCTGGTGCGTCGTGCAGCAGGCGGAGCACGGGGCGCCCGCGCTTCTGGAGGCCGCCGGCTGGATGCCTGCCTCCCCCCCTCCGAGAGGAGGGGTCGCGGAGGTGTCACGGGCAGCGGCAGGGGGGGGAGAGGCCGGCCGAGGTTGGGGTGGAGCATCGAGGCAGCATGAGGAGGATCGAACATCTCCTCTTCCTCCTCCTTCCTCTTCCTCCTCCTCCTCCTCGCATGGCCCCTTCCTTCCCTTTTCCCTCCTATTCATTTTCCTCCTCCTCCTCCTCCTCCTCCTCCTCCTACTCCTCCCCTTGGGGCTGGCCCATGGGCTGGCCCGGGGGGGTAGAGCTGGGGATGCGGTGACGGGGAGGGTACGAGTTACGAGTTGCGAGCGATCTCACGTAGTAGTCGAAACTGCTACGAGCGGCGAAGCACCTCAGCAGTCTTGCTGACCTGCTTAGGCCATTTGCCTGCCTCCAATCAGGTGAGACACTCTCGCCTGTAAGACTTCACCTTGCCAGAACAGGATCGACCAAACTTACGCAAGTGAGCATGAGCATAGCAACCACACAACATACAGAGGGGTGCGTGCACATAACTATCTTCGGGATTCGTGAAACTCGACGTGCTTTAAAACGAGGTTCGTCCGCAACGTCTCTCTCTATCAAGTCTGCTGTTTCGGATAGCGGATGCCTCTCGCGCTCCCCGGCCCCGTCGGCGCCCCCGGGCCTCGTCTGGCCCATTCGGCGCTGGCGGCGCTCCTGGCGGCTGGCGTGGGCGGCCTCTGGGGAGTGGAGCTGCTCGAGCTCGAGGTGCCGGTCCCCGCGGCGGCCCCAGCTCCTCCGCCGCCTCTCCCCACCTGTGAGGTGCCGCAGGCTTGGGGCTGCCCGACTGCCCCTTGGCGCCAGCCTGCCCAGTCTGCCCGAGTTGTCCGGCGCTGACGGCTGGCGGGACCGGCGTGGCGGAGCAGGTGGCCTCGCATTTGCTTGCGGGAGGCCTCTGGCGGGCGGCGGCGTGGGCTGCGGAGAGACGGCGCCGGCCTGCGGCGAGGCGTGTGCCTGTCGGCGACCGTCCTCCTCGCGATGTCGCTGCTGATGTTCGAGGACGGCGGGGCGTGGTGGAGTGAGCTGAAGCCGGGCCAGACGATCGGCGTTCAGTACCGCGGAGACGCGGTGGACCGCGAGCGTCTGCTGCTTCACCCGTGCACCCGCGAGAAGGACGCCTGGTTCATCGCCACGCCCGACCTGGATGAGTACCCAGAGGCGGTGGCGGCAGGAGTGGATAAGGACATCGTCAGAACGTACCCGCTGCCAGATGACGGCTCGAAACCCGCTTGGCTGGGAAGGAAGCTCTATCGGTTCCGAGTGTACCCTGGCCGCGAGGAGCTCGTGGCCATGATCAAGCGTGGGTATCGGGCGGCGGTGGCGTACGACCCGGGCTCTGGGCTTGCGCCTCCTGCGCTGGACGACGTGCTCCTGCCCACGGGCGAGATCGTGCCGATCAGCGAGCTGATCCCGCACTGGCCCGCGCCGGCTCGCCGAGTGCGAGGCAAGCGGGCCTCGGCCCCTGGACCCGAGGGAGGCGGGCTGCTCCTGCCGCCCCCGTCGGCCGCCCCGCCAACGGCGCCGACGGAGGCCATCGCGCCGCCGCCAGGCCTTCGTTGGTATGCGATGGGCTTTGGTGAGTCGCTCTCGCCGGGCGACGAGGTGGCGCTGCGCGGCCAGGCCTTCGTCGCGGCGGGCGACCACGACGCGCTGGTGCTGAACGGGTCGTCCTACGTCCACTGCTGACTGATGCGACTGGAGGCGGTGCCCGACGTGGTGGCCAAGGAGCGGTCTCGCTGGCAGCCTGGGGGCGGCGCGGCCGCCGGGGGCACCTCGACCCCGCCTCTGGCGGGCCCCGCTGCCGCCGAGGCCGACGAGGCCGAGGCGGCGAAGGGCGGAGACGGGCGCCTCAACCCTTCGGATGGCTCGCTGCGGGACGCGCTGGGCCTGGAGGCCGACGGGGCGGCCGCTCCCAGAGATGCAGATCCCGCCGCCGACATTCGCGCGCTCTGGGTCGACTACGACAACCAGGGAGAGAGATTCAAGTGCTGGCGGGACGTGACCCGCGAGAGTATTCAGGAGACGTTCTCGGACACGCCCCTGGAGGGCCCCGGCACCGCCCTGTTCTTGGCAAAGCACTTCGACCGCCACGGCGGCGACCCTCGGCAGTGGCTCCTCGTGTGGTTGAGGGAACGCAAGATCGACGGGTCGGATCGGACTTACCATGAGATGAAGGTGGTGTGCGACGCTCTGTACTTTGCGGGGGGTTAATTATGATCAATTGAATGTTGGAGCCCTCGCATCAGTTGAGACCTTGTGCCGCCGTATCCAGATCATCATCGATGCGTGCGCTAACCAGCAGAAGTCACCTGGGAGCGCGCCAAGCTGTACATGGGCACTGGCACCCCCGAGAACCCCGTGAGCCCGGTCCTCCAGTTGTTCGCTGCGCGGCGGGCTAAGGATCGGGCTGAGGTGGTTGCAGCTCTGGGCCAGGGTGGCGCGCGGGGGCTCCGTGGCAGCCCCGCTGCGGCGGCGGAGGGCGCCGACGCGGGCGACGCCGCGGCCGGCGCTGGAGGTCGCGGAGCACGTGGAGGTCGTGGCGGCGGGGGGCGCGACGACGGCGGCCGAGGCCGGCGCGGACTCGCGCCCGCTGCCGCCGATCCTCAATGATCGGCAGCACCGCCAAGGGGACTCGCCCCTCCCTTGGCGGGCAATCGCGGGGCGCTGGGGTTCCTTCCCCGGGTGGCCGTCCTCGGAGGGACTTCTTCCCTCTGCCTGTTCCTGCCGTGCCGGAAGGCCCTGCCACTTCGACTCGTTCGGTAAGGAAGGCTTGGGGCCAGGCCAGGCGGCGCACATGGATGGTGCAAGAGGCGGTCCACGGACTGAACTGGCTCGCTGGCTACGACACCTGGGGCCCTTCTCAGGAGCTTGCGACGCCGGGAGTTTTGGCGCCCGAGGTGATGGCCCGCGTGGAAGGCCTGGTCAAGGACTGGGAGCCCATGCCTGAGGCCCTCGCGGGGCGGGAGGCCCTCCGAGACCTCCTGCGCGGCCGGTCCTTGTGCGAGCTGGAGGCTGGCCCCGCGAACCGCGCGGCTTTCCATGCCGACCTGGTGCCCCTGCCGAGCGACGTGTCGGGGTCCCCTCCGATTGAGTCGCTGCTGGGCGCCGAAGTCTCTCGCTACTTGGAGGCCCATCATGAGCTGATGCTGCGGCCCGCGACTGACTCGGATAATATCGAATTCGAGACACGCGGGGTCGCGCTTTACACCGATAGAAAGCTGCTGTGCAATAAGAAGGCCTACCGCGGCTTCGTCAGACGGCTCTGGGATCTTAGAATGCTGGATGCCATCCTCAGGCCTTTGGAGAGGGTCGGGATCTTCTTCGTCTGGAAGGGCAACAGGACGCGTCTCAGGCTGATCATCGACGCTCGGAGGAGCAACTGTTGGTTTCGCGCCCCGCCAGGCGTCCGCTTGTGCACTTCGGAGGCCTTCGCGAACATCGAGATTGGCGACGGCGTCTTAGCGGGCCTGGAGGCTGTCAGGCTGTACCTCGGCATGGCTGACGTAGAGGACTGCTTCCACCGCCTCGAGGCCCCTGCCTGGCTAAGGCCCTACTTCGCCTGGCCAGAGGTGCCCGCGCGAGCAGGACGGAGTGCGGCTCGGGTCCGCCGATGCTGTGTGGCCCACCTCCGCCTCCATGTGCGTGGGGTTCGCTTGGTCGCTGTACTTCGCCCAGAAGGCTGACGAGCGGCTGGCGGCTGCGGCGCCCAGCCTGCGCGGGTCGACGCTGCTGCGCGACAGGTCTCCCCCCCCGGTGCTGGCCGAGGGCCGCCCCCGCCACAGTGTGTACGTGGACAACCTGGGCGCCTTCGCCCGGGGCCGGGGCCTGGCCCAGCGCGCGGTCCACGAGTGGGAGGCGAGCTTCGCTGACCACGGGCTGGAGCTCCACGTCGGGGAGGTGGTGAGCAGGGGCATCCACGCCCTGGGCTGCCGGCTTGACGGCCAGCGGCTGCGGACTGCCGCCGCGCCCGAACGTTTTTGGAAGGTGTGGGCTGCGAGTGAGGAAATACTCCGTCGGGGTAAATGCGCAGGTTGGGCTTTTGAATGTTGGCTCGGTCATGCTACCTTCCTGAGTCTGATCCAGAGGGGCCTCCTGTCGGTCTTCCATGCGTGCTATCGATTTTGTCGTGCCCATTTCTCGGAGGTCGCTCCTCTGTGGCCTTCCGTTCGTGATGAGATCCGAGCCTGGAAAGGACTGATGATCTTTCTGGTTCAGGACTGGGGACATGGTTGGAGTGAGCTTGTGACTGAGAGTGATGCCAGTGAGCAGGGATATGGGGTCTGCACGTCATTCTGGCGCCGGGCGCAAGTGTCCTCCGTCGGCCGTGTTTTGGAAAGGAGCAGGTTTCAGCTCAAGGGCCACAGTGCTCGCGAGTCGGCCCTCAGCACGGCTGGCCTCGTTCGGGACCCTCGATCTGGTGCCTGGGGAACCCCGGGGGACGAGAGCGCCGAGTTTTCTGTCGCGCCCGATTTTCCTGAGGTCCCAGCGGGGCTCCTCGACAAAGGCCTCTGGGCCCCTCGCGCCTGGGGCAAATGTAGTTTCGCCGAGGACATCGTCATTCTTGAGGCTCGGGCCTGGGGGCTGGGGGTCCGTCGTTTTGTTCTGAACTCCCCTGGGTGTCACTGTAGGGCTCTGATGCATAGCGACGGTATGAGCATTGTTTTGGCCTTTGCACGGTCCCGCTTACGCGAATTCCGGCTCCTCATTCATATCCGTCGGGCCGTGGCGTACAGCCTTTTCTCGTAATGTGGCTTTCTTTTTTAAGTGGATTCCAAGTGAATTGAATTCAGCGGGCGAACCCTCGCGTCGACGCGACCCCGATTTTCCTAAGAGGCCGACTGCTTGCTGCTCTCACCCTTCTCCTCCGTGCTCGGTTCGGCTCAGAACTTTCTCGGGTGCCTCCTCGCCAGGCAGCTCCTCGGACTCGTGTTTTGTCTCGACCAGTGCCCCAGGATGCACCGAGCCTGAAGCGTCGGCGAGCCCTGAGGCCCGCTTCGAGCGGCAGAGCTGGGGATGCGTCTCTCGGGCCGACGGCGCCGAGGCGGTCTTCCCGGACGCCGGGCCCGCCAGGCGGCCTGGCGCACCGTCTGCCGACCACGGGGCCGACCTGCTGGGCGGCCTTGCCGCCCTGGGGCCGGCGCCGCTGGTTCCTGCCGGCTCCAGCTCGAGCGGCAGCTCCTCGTCCGAGCCCAAGCCCGACGCCGTCGGCGGAAGGGCGAGGGGGCTGGCGAGGCGGTCGCGGCGGCGGCTGTCGAAGCATCTGGGAGCGGTGCTGGGGTTCGAGAAGGAGGGCCTGAGCATGCTGGAGGACAAGGCGGTGACGGCCAACGTGCGACGTACTACTCGAGCCACCTCCAGGACTTCGAGACGTTCGCAAAGGGGCTAGACTCAGCGCTCGCGGACGACGACGACGTGGGCGACTGGCTCGTGGAGTTCTTCAGCGCGAGGTTTCTCTCTGCCTCTCTGGCCGGCAGCCGGACTATGGGGAGAAGGTGTTGGCAGCGTTTGCCGACCGCCGCCGGGCCTTCAGCAAGGCTGGCAAGCGGCGGCTCCCCCGGGCTTGGCGCTGCCTGCGGGGCTGGCGCCGCCTTGCGCCCGGCCGCTCCAGGCGTCCTCTGCCTCAGGCGGTGTGGAAGGCGATCGCCGCAGACCTCTGCCTGCGGGGGCGCAAGCTGATGGCCGCGGCCTTCCTCCTGGGCGTGGGGGCTTACCTGCGGCCCCACGAGCTGATGGGGATTCAGCCCGAGGACCTGTCCCCCCCAGCGCGGGGGGCATCGGGGCACTGGTCTCTCATCATCTGCCCGCAGAACAGGGGCATCACCACCAAGACGGGGGCGATGGACGACAGCGTGGTGCTGGGCTGCAAGTGGCAGCTGGAGCTGACGCCGCTATGGTCTGCGCTGGCGGGAGCCCCCAAGGGCAATCCCGCCTTGGCGTTCACGTGCCCCGAGCTGGTAAGAAAGTTCAAGGAGACGTGCGCGCAGCTCGGCGCCCCGGCGGCGCCCTGTATGATGCGGCGCAGCGGCCCCAGCCTCGACAGGGCCCTGTAGTTCCGCCCCCTCGACGAGGTGCGCAAGAGGGGGCGCTGGGCAAGCCGCAAGTCGGTCGTTCGGTGCGAGAAGGCGGCGAGGCTGAGCAAGGCCTGGCACGACCTTCCCTTGGCGACCCTAAACGCGTCGCGAGGTGCTCGGCGCGCGCCTCGAGGAGCTGCTGCTGCGAGGCGCCAGCCGCGCAGCGGGCGGCGCGGAGCGGCACTGAAAGGCCGATATCTCGGCGATTTCTTCTCGGGCGAACTCGCGGTTACCCGCGCCAGCCGCCGGCTAGGTGTGCCTGCGCGGACATGGGGCGTCCAAGAGGGGCCCCAGGGCGATTTAAGTCGCCCGCCTGTGCTCAGATGTATACGCCAAGACGCCTGCTTGGGCCGTCTCCTGGCAGCCATGTTCGCTCCACCTTGTCAGACGTTCTCGGTTGCTAGAGACCGCGTCGCGGTCATGCGAACGCCCCAATATCCTTGGGGAGTCTCCCGGTGTAACACGCGGGATGCGATAAAGTTGGTGCAAGGAAGCGCGTGTCTCAACGCGTGCTTGAATATTATAGAGTATGTGCATGCTCGGAAGATTCCGTAGATTCTCGAGAATCCAAATTCGTCTAAGATGTGGAAGATCCCGCAAGTGCAAGCGATGCTGTCTTGGGGCAGCGTCGAGGTGGTTGTGAGCGTTTTTTGTTAGTTTGGGGCTCCTTGGAGGAAGCGCATTCGGTATATTTGCGGAGGAATCCCAAGAGAAGACCTGGTCAGTTTGAGGCGCCTCTGCGCAGGTAAAAGGGTTTTTTTTGTAGTATGACTGGATGTAAACACCACCAGTTAGAAGGATCCGCAATGACACGTAGAGCCCAACCTTATCCAAGGAGGTTGTGTGAATCGCTCGCTCACTCGCTGCTGCGTCGTATTCGGAATGCCATGGCCAGCTATTCCGATCTTGCTCTCGCGACCCGCCCTAGCCCAGACCCTCCTTAATTCGAGAACTTCCCTTTTCGGGTGTTTTCGGCACTTTTAATGGCTCGGTCCAGGGGTGCTGGCCCAATTCCTTTGGCGGCCGGATCGCAGCCGCCAAGACGCGCGTGGTTTCTACGAGACATATGTTATCCGCTGGAGAAGAAGCCCCGTTGATAGAGGGGTGCGTGCACATAACTATCTTCAGGGGGTACGTGAAATTCGACGTGCTTTAAAACGAGGTTCGTCCGCAACGTTTCTCTCTCAAGTCTGCTTTTTCGGCCCACCCACCCACGCCAGGACTTTGAAAGGCTCGGTCCAGGGGTGCTGGCACAATCCCTTTGGCGGCCGGGTTGTAGCCGCCAAGACGCGCGTGGTTTCTAGTTTCTACTAGACATCTGTGATCCGCTGGAAAACCGAGAGACCGAGAGACATATGTTATCCGCCCGTTGATCAATTAATATTTCCTGAGACCGAGAGACAGATATACATATATGTGTATATATATAGAGAGAGAGAGAGAGAGAGAGAGAGAGAGAGAGAGAGAGAGAGAGAGAGAAAGAGAGAGAGAGAGAGACAGAGAAAGAGAGACGCACCTGATGTGCCCCCTCAACCCGCCCCCGTATCAAGGCAGTGTGAGGATGAGAATCGAAGATCCCTCTTCTCCCTCCTCCCTCCACCTTCCCCCGCCGCCTCCACCTCCACCTCCACCTCCACCTCCACCTCCACCTCCACCTCCTCATCCTGCTCCTCCTCCTCCTCTTCCTCCTCCTTCTCCCGATGGCGACGCACGAAAAAAAGGCGGGACTTGGCATCGTCCCCCAATCGCCAACTCATCTCCAATCGGGACGTTGGCCCCACCCAGCCCAGGAGCGTGTGGTGTCGCTGTCGGGGCCCTGTCGCCGATCCACTGGCGATGTCTTGCCGATCTTATGTCAGATGTCAGTGTTTCCCTCCCCCCCCCCCCTCCCCGAGCCAGTCTCTCCCGGGGGGGGTGGGCGAGGACCCCTCCTCGGGCACCGAGGACCCCAGATCTTCGACGATTTGATTCCCTGAGATCCCAGTGGTTTCTCCCAGAGCTCGGCCTCCAGGAGCCGCTCTCGGGCCACCGGGGGTCCTCCAGGGTGCATCGGGGGCGGCATTTTGCGCCCGGGGAAGGAAGGGATCCTTCCGCTCCTGGGCCTTCAGATGGGGTCCGGGTAGGGGGGGTCGGAGGATCGCGCCGCATCGCCGATGCATCGGCGGTGCGGCTCGATGTGGAGCCCGAGTTCGCCACGCCGACGTCTCCGGTGCATCTCGCCGATGCGCTGGCGATACAGCGCCGATTCGGTGCAATGCTCCGACCCCATCTACTCGGACACCATCTGGGAGGCCTGTATTCGAAGGAATGACCTGGTTGGTGCAATGGTGGTTGCTGCCGTCTGTCAGCGCCGTTGCAAGCTGCCCCAACAGGCCTGGCCTCCTGGACTCTGGATGGGGCTGGGGCTCGGCTCCGAGATCGTGCCGCGTTGCCGATGCACCGGCAATGCGAGGCTGGGAGGTCTTCGAGGCTTAGGAGGCGGCAGTCAATGCACAAGGGGGTCAGCCAGAGCGCCAGACTTGGCAGGATCCTGCAGGGCCAAGGGTGCACTGACCCGGGCTTGCGTGCAGGACCCTGCAAGTTCCTGCGGGATCTTGCATGATCCTGCAAGGCCCGACTGACCCGGGTTTGGATTGACCTGGGTCAGCAGATGCCCGAGGTTTGGTCCTCAGACTCCATCTACGGCATGTCCGCGTCGTGTCGACGCGGCAGCGACCCCCTGCCGCGGGCGCTCAAGGCCGAACGCCGC
The DNA here is from genome assembly GCA_963575745.1 of Prorocentrum cordatum. Classification (NCBI taxonomy): domain Eukaryota; class Dinophyceae; order Prorocentrales; family Prorocentraceae; genus Prorocentrum; species Prorocentrum cordatum. The sequence goes on along the minus strand of CAUYUJ010020660.1, from coordinate 668,148 downwards.
CGGAGGCCCAGAGTCGGCGAAATATGGAACGACCTGGCGATCAAAGAGCTACCGATTGTTCAGAGCCGAACGCTCCACGGGGTGTGCGACCCAGACCTCCCTTTCGCTCCGCGGCCCCCAGAGCTCCCCGACCCCCTCCTCGAGGCTTGCGTGTCGCCCTGGTCAAGCTTTTCGGCCGCAGCGGGGCCTGGAAGCTGCCTCCGGGCGCCGAAACGTGGTGTCAGGTCGGGCATGTCCCCCTGCAGGCGGATTTTGGACGAAAAATAAAAATAGTCAAGCAATGTTCAAAATATCAAAGAAATCGAGACATCGTCCCCAGAATTCGTGTTAGGACTATATTGGAAGATTCCTCCTGTAGAGGGACAGGCCCGACTTACGCGCAGCGAACCGCTTCGGGCGCGGTCTTCTTCGGCCGCCTGGCCCAGGCTGTCGACGTCGTGGCGTTCTGTCAGCGCGGCGCGTTTTCGAGGTATGGGCCGCCCAGGGCCAGCTTTGCCACTCTGGGCCGCTCTTTGACGGCCCCAGGCTCGGCGAGGGCCCCCGGATTGGAGCAGGCTGGGGCAGGGCTGGACCTGAACGCTGTTTTGCTGGACCTCGGCTGTGCGCTGTTTTCCGATCTGCCCTCCATTTCCAGTGTGGGGGAGTCGGGAAACATGGAAAGGGCAAATCTGAAGCCCGTATCCTCCCCAACCCGAAATTCGGGTCTTCGGGTTGGGTTGGGGTGGTCTGGTAGGCAGTCCGTACAGGAAAACAGGTAGAGCAAAACGAAAAGCAAAACGAGCACAAAACGAACCACAACGTTAGGTCCGGTCCTCGTGGGGCATCGCTGGTTCCAGCCGTCAGAGGGGGGGAGAGGCACCATGATAGTCACGTACACAGGTTTCGTTCCCTCCGTCGCGGGCAGCAGAACCGTCGTTGGAGGGATGGAGACGATGGAGGAGGAGGAGGAGGAGGAGGAGGAGGA
>CAUYUJ010020660.1:615659-667084 GCA_963575745.1 Prorocentrum cordatum | reverse complement strand
TCCGTAGCCATTTTGGCTCAAGACTAAATGCTTGGGAGGCCTCCAGCCTCCAGGCTCGCACGGATACCGCTGTCACCGCGGCCAGAAGATTCAAGCTTTCTTTCCGACGGCTGGTCCGCCCCAGCCGTTCGGCTGCCTCCTGCGGCCCCGCAGGTCGAGGCAGTTGTTCTCGTGGAACTGGGCCTGCTCGCTTCGTTGGACCCGCGCGAGGAGGCCGCGTGCAGGTGGTATTGCAAGAGTTGCAAGAATCATCGCACGGGCAAGCAGTGGTGGAACATGGCGCATGCGAAGAAGTGTGTGCTGTGCGGCTTGGCGAAAGGAGTCACGTTCGGGGGCAACGTTCTGCCCTCGGAGCCTTCAGTCCGCGCTAAGCCCAAGATGCCGCCGTGGAAGTACCAGTCAGCTGAGGCTGCAGGGCAGGCAAATATTCGTGAGCTCGAGGCGAAGATCAAGGAACTTCAGGCTGAGGCGAAGCGTGGGCTCTTCTCGTCTGGGGACCCCATGCAAGTCGACGCTGGCGAGAAGGATGACGAGGCGGACATGCGCAAGAGGCTCAAGGAGATTGATGAGCAGCTGGCGTTTGTGTCCAAGTACAGCAGTGAGTCGAAGGCGGGCGCATCTGTGGAGTCGTTGCGGGCTGAGAAGGAGAGGTTGCACAGTAAGCTTCAGGAGTCTCGCCCTATGTATGCGAAGTTGCAGACCATGTCTAATCGACTCAAGACGCGGAGAAGAGCGGAGCGTCGTAGAGAGTTTGGTGGTCTGAGAAGGGAAATTTCAACTTGGGGTGAATATGCAGAAGAGTCTGGCGCAGGCCCGAGAAGAATCTCACGTAGCAGAGAAGGAGGGTTGGTTTCGCTCAGCGCGCAGGTGCAGGAGTCTCACGAAGCAGGCGCCAATGGCTCCTGAGTCGGCATCACTCGAGGAGAAGGGCAAGGGCATGGCCATGGACGTTGGTGCCTTGGGCAAGATGCTTGAGGCGCAGGGTCTCGGCTCCGAGCAGGCGGAGGGCTTGGCGCAGGTGCTTGCGGACAGTATGTGTAAGCTCTGGGTCAGGCAAGAGGCTGACGAGTCGAAGAGATACGGACAGGCTGCACTGTCGCTCCAAGTTCCTCGCACGCCGATGGGCGAAGCAGGCGGTCCATCGCCTGGCACGCCGAGTGCTGAGGCAGGGGGCGGAGTGCCCGCAGCTGCAGCAGCAGGAGGCGCCAAGCCCAAGTCGTTGGACCAGGTCATCGCAGATGCCAAGGAAGAGGATCTGCGGGAGTCGTTGGAGGCGCTGTACCCATCCGAGCTGGCGGAGCATGTTCCCAAGAACCTTGAGGGCCTTCGGGCGGCTGCTGGTCGTTTGGCGGCTATGCCTCTCTTCAATCAAAGTGGACAGCGGCTGGCAGTCGTGCGTGCACCTTATTGAGATGCCGCGTAATGGTGTTCCTTTGTACGCTTTGCCGCAGCAGCAGGTTGTGGCGGACTCCAGTTTGGATGCTGAGGATTGCCAGCGGGTTTTTCAGCAGTCTGACGACGTGGGCTTCGACCTGGACGAGTTCTTCGGTACCACCGAGACTCCGACGGCGGCGCTGACCTCTACCTCGACCAAGTGTGGGTCTACTGGGGCCAGCTCTGCTCTGGCGTCTGGGCAGCAGCCTGATACTGACCGCAAGTTGAAGGGAGTGATCACGTCTGCCAATGTGGAGGGTGCAGGACCTCTCAAATTGTTCATGGAGACGTGCAGGTCCAAGATCGTGGTGATTCAGGATCATCGCACGTTAGCCACGCATCTTCCATCGTTGCAGGCTCATATTCGTGATCTGGGCTTCCATGGGTACTTTGGTGGTGCGGTGGGGACTGGCGCTACGGGGCGTTCTGGTGGAGTAGCCATCCTGGCTCCGACGCATATCGTGGTGAAGGCGCCTCCTGAGCTCCCTGGGCACGAGTTGGAGCCTGGTCGTATTGCTGCTGCTGGTGTCTCCTGGATGGCACCAGGAGGGGTAGTTATTATTGCGGTGTATCTTATCTCTGGTGAGGGAATGAGTGCAGCAAATGAGGCATTAATCTTGAAGATTGCGAGGTACCTTGCAGTTTTGAATGCAATAGGGCGCGACTGGATTGTCATGGGAGATTGGAACCTCACGCCTGATTTGCTTTCTTCAGGATGGTTGGCAGGCGTGAATGGCTTTGTTGCAGCGCCTTCGAGGCCCACATGTGTGTTGGAGCAGCCTGACAGTATCATTGATTACGCTCTGGTTAGTGCCAACTAGGGTACTCGTGTCCTACGGCCTCAGGTGGTGGACGACAGTTATATCGAAGTTCATTTACCTGTGGAGTTGCCCGTGTTAGCTGAGGACAGGCCAGCATGGGTTCGTCATGTTGTGGAGCCAGCTCCCTTTCCAAAGACGCCGCCTATTGGTTGTGAGAGATTTCCAATGTATTGGGGTAAGGTTGAACGGCAGGTTTTTTATGCTCAAACCAGCGAAGACTTGAGCTTGGCTTGGGACGAGCTGCTGGCGGGCATGGAATTTGAATTGCAGGGTGTCTATGATTGCTTAGATGGAGTGAAGGCTTCGGCGACGTCTGGACGTGGTGGCCCTTTACTTACCAAGATGGCACTGGCCAAATGGCGACCTCCTCTTCGACGGTTGCAGCATGGCCCTAAGCTAAGGGCTTGGATGGTTGCTCTAAAGTGGGTTGTCCATTGCAGGAGGGTAAAGGAGCACGTTGCCAGGTTGGTGGGCCAGCTTCTTATTTGGCAGGACGGGATCAGAATTGTGAACGTGCTGGCTGATCACTCCGCGCTGGCGAAGGTGCTGGTGAAATTCGCTCGGTTTATGCATGGTGTTCGTGGTTGTGTTGGCACTTTGCAAGCTCTACCTGCAAGGGTTTCTGAATTCTTTTTGCCGTCATCTTGCTTTGATCTTTTGGCGCGTGATGATTTTGACCAGGTGTCGACCAACATCCAAGGTGCTCATGATCGACTGCTGTCTGCACATGAGATGCGTGATCGGGCCCGATGGAAGAAGTTCGGGGATTCAGCATTTGAGAAAGGTGCAAGTGGTGCGCATCGTTTTACTAGGTTACAGGCAGCCCAGGAGATCATCGAGGCAGGCAGTGAGCAGTCACCGCACGAGCTGGCTGATCGTGAAATGCGAAAGTGGTTGAAGGTATGGACGGTGCATGAGGATTGCGAGATACAGTTGCCGACTGATAGTGCCAGTTGGCCTTCTCTGCCTTACATCACTACGGATATGTTGGTGCAGGCTATTCTATCATTCAAGTGGAAGACGGCAGCGGGCCCGTCGAAGCTGCAGCCCATTGTGGTTCTTGTCGCGTGATGCTTTGGGGGCCATGGCGGCGTTTTTCATGAAGTGCGAGGATTTGCTTCTCTGGCCAGTGAATCGTATCCACTCCGAGATGGCTATGATCCCAAAGGGAGGAGGAGGTACTCGACTGGTGGCTCTCATTCACACGCTGGTACGGGTCTGGGCGAGAGTACGACGACCGCTTTCACGGCAATGGTTGCAGCAGTTCCCCTCGGAGATGAGATGGGGCAACAGGAAGGGTTACTCGTCGTCGGGTTCGGCCTTCATGCACAACGCGATGGCGGAGATGTCTAAGCTGCTGGGCGAGCATTCGCTCACGGTGATGATGGACATGTGGAAGTTTTTCGACACGGTCAAGGTCAGCAGTCTTTTTTTGTGAAGCTCGGGAAGTCGGATACCCTTTGCGACTTCTGTGGCAGTTGGTGACTTCTTATAAGATGCCTCGGGCGGTGAAGGCGTTTGGGTCGGTGTCTGTCTTACATGAGGTGGGGCAAGGTATCCTGCCTGGATGCACTCACGCCACGACCTTGCTGACGGTGTTGATGATTCGTACGTTGATTAGCGTGAAGGAGATTTGTCCGACGATCCACCCTCGTGCTCTAGTGGATGATGGAACCCTGCAGTGGGTGGGGCAGGGCTTGCAAGAAATGGGTGAGCTGGTCAAGGCTACTCGCTTGTTCAAGAGTGGTATGAGACGGCTTGGACTACTGGTTCAGCCCGTCAAGTCGGGCTATGTGGGCACCACCCGCGAGGCGCTCAAGAAGTTCTCTCCGTGGGCCAAAGTGCTGAGGCCCACTCAGAGGAAGCAGATGCGTAACTTGGGGCATGATATGGTTGGTGGCCGTGTGATTCGTACGGTTGCGAAGGGACGTCTGGATAAGATGCAGAAGCGCATGGGGCGTGTCAAGTTGCTCCGAAAGACTGCTGGTTCCAAAGTGGGGGCCATCTGGCGTACTGGGTTGCTGGCAGGAGCTGCACGCGGCAGCTCGGTCTCGGGCGTTCCCGATTGCGACCTGAGGCAGCTCAGGCAGACGGCTGGAGTCATCGCTGGAGTTCACGCCAAAGGGGTCAGCGTCACGGCCTACCTTGTGTCTCAGCGGGACCCGTACATGGACCCGATCTTCGACGCGACGCTCAATATGGTGTATACGTACAGTTGTTTCGTGTTTGACATGAGGATGGACATGGGCAAGCTCGAGAGGGCATGGCGTGTACTCTTAGACCTGTGGCATGGGCGTGCTCCTGGCTGGCAGGGGGTTCGAGGACCGATTGCGGCGACCTGGCTGTCTTTGCGAAGAGTACGCTGGGGGATGGCTAGTAGCACGTTGGTTGTCAGCGACACGGGCATGGTGATTTCGCTGTTAAAGACGCCTCCCAAAGATGTTCGTAAGTTGTTGCGCCTCGGAGTTCAACGGTGGCAAGGTCGGAGGATACTGGGGCATCATGCCGAACACTTGGAGGGTGGCGAGTCGCTGTGGATGAGAGCGGTGCACCTAACCGTTGGTGGTAAGGCAGCCACTATCAAGAATGCACAGGTGGCGGGTGCTCTCCGTTGCCTGTGGGCTGGTGGATTCATGACGGTGCAGAAGCGACATCAACGTGGATGGTTGCCTACGCCACACTGCCCACATCCCGAATGTCGCAGACAACGTGCTGTCGGGGACCTCGGTCATCTGTGGTACGCATGCCCGAATTTGCTGGAGCAGAATGACGCTGGCGGTCTGCCAGCCTGGTCTGAAGAGTTGGAAAAAAACGCGTGATCGTCTGTCTGAGGAGGGAGTCAATGTCTTGGGACAGGACAGCTTTCACCTGCTGAAGTTTTGTATTGGGCTCCCCCAGGCTCCTCCTGATCTCCCCCCTCCGTCCTCTGAGCCTCCCACCTTCTTCTGGGGGGACTGGGGGTCGCAGCCTGAGGGATGGGGCCCAACTGCCTTCTTTGATGGCTCTGGGATGCACAGCGCCTGGCCAGAATTCAGGCGTTGCGGATGGTCGGCTGTTCAGATGGGAGAGTTTGGTCTCCCAGTTCGTGCGGCCTATGGTCCGCTCCCAGGCCCCATCCAGTCGGTTGGCCGAGCTGAAAGATACGCGCTTTTGCGGGGGCTCCAGTTGTTGCCGCGTTTAGTGCTGTCTGTCTCGGACCTCCTTGGGGCTGTGCGTGAGGGGGTGGAATGGTCTTCTGAGCATGCGTCTGCCACGGCCGCCCATGCTGACATCTGGAGGCAAATTTTTAGAGTCGCTCAGGGAAGGGAAAATTCGAAGGCTCCCATGTATGAATGGGTGCCTGCTCATCTCTCTCTTGAGGAGTTTCTCGAGCGGGGGCAATGGCCCGCGTCTTGGTGGTTTGGCAACATGTGGGCGGACTTTTTCGCCAAGTTGGGGGCCTGCTCGCATAAGGTCGCTGATTCCTTTGTTGATTACTGGTCTGATCAGCTTGCTATTGGCAGGGAACAACGCCAGATTTTTCGGATGGGCTGCTGCCCAGCATGCTGCGCATAAGGAGGTTGTGGGTGGACAGCTGGAGGCCCTTCAGGAGATAGACATCCCTAGGCCACCGTTCCTCCGCGCGCCCCCCCTCCTCCGTTTCCAGGAGCATGAATTCTGGTGTGTCGGTGATTTCCTGGCCTGTCGCTCTTGCCTGGCCAGGGCAAAAACGGAGGCCTCGCGTAAATGGCTCATTCAAGGAAGTGGGCGAGAATGTAACCCCTCCCCGTTGCAGCGTGAGCGCGCCCGCCTTGCGTTCTCCAAAGGTGGATTGTATGCCGCTGCGACCCCCCTTGCCAGGCCAGAGACGGTCCAGTCCGCGATGTCTGGTGCTCGTGTGGTCCTGGGGCCCGAGGTTCCTGGGGCCGAGCCTGCGTCTGGCTCTGTCGGGCCTGGGTCTGGATCTGTCTCGGAGCCCTGGCCTGGGGGGGAGGGAGTTGGGGAGTGTGAGTTTCAGATTTTCACCTCTCTTGGGCACGTGATGGAGCGTGCTGGCCCATGCATCTTCTGCACGGCGTGCGGTTCGTATTATGCTCTGAGGTTGGGGCCAAAGCTGCGTTCAGTGTGTAAGCCCCCGAGCTCGGGTGTGCTGCCTGGCTGGGTGAGGAAGTCTCTGGCGAATATCCGCGAGGGCCTGCGCCCGAAGTCTGGTTTGAATCTCTCTGGGGATGTGACCCAGGAGTAGTTTTGTTGGCCCCGTCCCCCCCGTCGTCGTCGGTTCGCCTTCCCCCCCCGCCGCGTGCGTCTTCTTTTACGGCACGCCGACGGTGCTGGAGGTCCAGGCACCGACGCGCGCTCGGGAGGGTGGATGGGGCTCTCTCTCTTTTATCACAGGGTGCTCGCGGGTAACTTGCTGGCGTCCCTATGTCTTGCATCTCTTGCATCTCGCCCTGGGCAAAATTATGTTGTTTGTCCCCCCGGGTCTTCTCCCATCACAGTCCTCCCTTTTCTCTTGCTCCCTGCCTGCTGTCCTCCGCCCAGCCCCCCTGCCGCCTGCCCGCCAGCCCGCCCCGCCGGCCCCTGCCTCCCGCCTGCGCGCTCGTCACCGTTACCCTGCTTATCCTCTCCTCATCCTCCTCCCCCGCAGGGCAGCACCGCCTGCCTCTGGAGCAGCGTGGTGGCGCGTCGAGGGCACTCCACTCGGTGCCTGTTTCCGGGTGCTGTTGATATCGCTCCGACGCACCAGGAATAGCCCTTGGGCATCCCAAGGGAGACCCGCCCAGGAAGCGCTCAATCGCCACAGGCGCAGGCTCGCCTCGTTCTGACGCTCGCAGCGGGACGTGCAAGGAAACGGCATGTGGGGCTCTCCGCGTCGAGTCGCTCTCCCCTCGCCCTCGCCCCTCCTCCATCCTCATCTCTTCCGTCGTCCCTCCTCGCTCCCTCCATCCTTCCCTTCCCCCTCCCCAGGCATCCGTCGTCGTGCTTTTTCTCGCAATGTGGCCCCCGCAGAGGCCAGGACCCCTTCCGGCTTTTCATCTTGAGTCGTCGCATGACGGCCCAGGCGCCCGGAGAGGGCCTCTGGAGGCCGAAACTTTGCAAAAATTTCCGGCCGTGGTTTCTTCGCAACGAGAGGATGTCAGGGTGTTCCTCCCTCCTCCTGCTCCTCCTCCTCCTCCTCCTGCTCCTCGTCCTCCTCCTGCTCCTTCTCCTCCTCCTGCTCCTCGTCCTCCTCCTCCTCATCCTCTTCCTCCTCTTCCTCCTCGTCTTCCTCCTCCTCCTTCTCCTATTCCTCCTCCTCCACCTCCTACTCCTCCTCCACCTCCCTCGTCACTGTGACCCCCAGCCTTTGAAGGTCTAAGATCAGTCGAGCGTTTTGCACGGCCTTGTTGGGGCCACGCGCTTGTTCTTTTTATATCTAAGTCTTGGGCCCACTTGGCGGATCAAACTTCGGCCCTCTTGGTGGGCTCACCGCGGCTGTCGCTTCCCTTGGGGGTAACACCCGCCCAGCAGTTGTGAGCCGAGGTTCCCGCCTTCGAGGAGGACCGAGCCGAACCCGTCGTCGTCGTCGTCGTGATCGTGGTGATGGTGGTAGTGGTGGGCGTCGTCGTCGTCGTGGTCGTGGTCGTGATGGTCGTCGTCGTCGTCGTCGTCGTCGTCGTCGTGGTAGTCGTCGTAGTCGTCGTCGTGGTCGTGGTCGTGGTCGTGGTCATGGTCGTGGTCGTGGTCGTCGTCGTCGTCGTCGTAGTGGTTGTCGTCGTCGTCGTGGTCGTCGTCGTCGTCGTGGTCGTCGTCGTCGTGGTGGTCGTCGTCGTCGGCGGCGGCGGCGGAGTCGTCGTCGTCGTGGCCGAAGTCGTCGTCGCCGACGTCCCCGTGGCCCCCGCGGCCCCCGTGGGCGAGGGCAGGCTGCGGCTGCCTGCCTCTGGCGGGCTCTGCGCGCCGGAGCCGCTGCGACCACTCCTGCGAGGTGGACTGCATCGCCTGCCGGGGCTTCGAGGCGGCGCCCGGGATGGCTCGTCGTCGTCGTCGTCGTCCTCGTGGCCATCGTCGTCGTTGTCGTCGTCGTCGTCGTCGTCGTCATCGTCGCCGTCGTCGTCGTCGTCGTCGTCGTCGTCCTCCTCCTCGTCCTCATCCTCGCCGTCCTTCTCGTCCTCCTCGTCCTCATCGTCCTCCTCGTCTTCCTCGTCCTCCTCGTCCTCGTCCTCCACGTCCTCGTCGTCCTCATCGTCGTCCTCGTCGTCATCATCGTCGGCCTCGTCGTCGTCCTCGTCGTCGTCCTCGTCGTCCTCGTCCTGATCCTCGTCCTCGTCCTCGTCCTCGTCCTCCTCTTCCTCGTCCTCCCCGTCCGAAGTCAACAAGCAGTCCAATTCAAGAAGAAGAAACATGTGCGGCTGATCACTTCCATCGACTTGCACGTGCGAGATGTAAAGCTCGTGAGAGAGATCTTGACCGAGGAGGTCAAGAAGGATGCTGGGAAGCGCAAGCGGGGATGAGCTCCCGGGGCCCCCGTGCAGAGGCAGATGCAGCGCCTCGTCCACGCCTCCAGGGGCCAGAGCTCGAGCAGCCCAGGCTAGAACGGGCCGGGGAGCGAGCTCAGGAGCGGGTTCGATTGGTGAAGGCCAGCCTGAGCAGCACGGGGCGCCGTCAGACGGCATCGAGCTCGGCGCCTCCCGCCTTCAGCGCCAGTGTTGGACATGCCGAGTGAGCAGCAGCGGCGGGGTTGCTGCCAACGGCTTCGGGGCCCAACCTCCCGGCCTGTTGCGATGGCATGAGGTCGAGCCTTTCCCGAATCGGACCAGCACCTCGGGGTTCGTCCCCTTTCGGCGGCGAGCGAGGCTGGAGGGGAAATGCGAAGGAGGAGGCCTCAGAAGGCGGTGGGACTTCTCAGAAGCCCTCCGGCCTTCTGAGAAGTCTTCTGTGTCCCCCTCGAATCTCGAATGTTTGGCCTCCTCTTCTCTGAGAAGCGCATCTTGAACTCCCCCCGCTCGCTGCCGGCCCTCGGTGGTGGCGCAGATGGTCCGTGCGTCTTCCGGGCTGCCATCGGCCCAGAGGGTTCCAAAGGGGCTTTTGGGGGGAGGGGGTTTTCCAGCGAGCCCCCCCTGGGGGCCTCCGAACCTCGTCAGAACAGGGGGTGCGAAGCCCCTGGGGGGACCCCTCCTGGAAGGCCCCCCTCCCCCCAAAAAAAACTCCTTTGGATCCCTCCGGCCAGAAGTCGCCGTGCCGCTTGTGCCGACGCGCGGCCCTGCGTCTCGGGGAGGGCGCCTCGGCCGCCGGGGCTCGCCGCGGGTCTGCCGTGGCGTCGGCGTCGTCCACTGGGGCGCGTCGAGGACACGCGGCGCACCAAAAGCCGCTTTCGGGAGCCCTCCGGTCGGCGCTCCGGCGCTCGCGCGCCGCGCCCCTGGCCCGCCACCCGCTCGCCCACCTCTGCGCGCGCGGCAGAGGTCTCGGGGCCGTGGGCCGCGGAACAGGGGGTCACCGTCGCGCTGTGGAGGACGATCAATGGAGAGGGAGCATGTTGCCAAATCATTTCCAGATGTCTACAACATGTGTCAAGCATGCTTTAAACATGTAAGAAAAAACATGCTTAAACACATGCTTTAAATATTTTCCGACATTTTGAACACATTGTAAATTCAATGATCGGACTGTTAGGGTGTTCATTGTCGTGGCATCCACAACCGTCGCGGCGCAGCGACAGAGAGACTGCTACATAAGCGTTCCCAGAGATCCAATGCATTGGAAACAAAACAAGACGGAGGCTTTTCGCACATTTCGGCCCCTAGGGGCCCTCGCCGGGCCTCGGGACCGTCAAATAACGACTCAGGATGAAAAACCAGCCCTGGGGAATGGGCCGAGACTTCTGGGGACCCCGTATTGAAAAAATCACGACATCGGATCTCTGGGTTGCGGCCGCCCTCTTCTCCCTCTCATTCTCTTGCACGCCGGACAATCTGCCGATCGGTGCCCCCGATTAGCCAGACGCCGGTGCGGATCGCCTCCACCTCCCCGCCGACGGAAAAAGTGGCATAAGCATTGCGGGATGTTTGGTGCCAGCCTTGCGTACGATCAGGCATTGTGGTGCCTACTGTAGGTTCCCTCGCCCGACAGCCGTCTGCCCACGCCTCGCCCTGACGCGTGACCTCGCCCCCAGCGCTGCAAAGGTCGCGACCGTGCTGAAGAACAACCTTGCGAAATAGCTACCACTTCCGAGTGAAGTGAAATGGATCTGTTTGCAGGGGAAAAAATATCTACCACTTCCGAGTGCACGTGAGCCCCTAGCTTGCCAGAGCGCAAGGGGGGGGGGCCCACAGTACCAGAGCGCTTGTCGGCGCGTGCTCACTTGTGAGTGAAGGGGGCTCGCCCTCGACTGCCCCAGAGCTAGACTGATGCCAGTGCCAGAAAACTGTGCAGTTTGGTAGTATGTTTAGCGCAATCCGTTGACGACGTGTTGGGCTCGAGTCATGTCTCGACTTGTCTTGTCCTCCTCCTTTTACGTTAGACCGACTCTGGCTGGATGGCTGCGCCTGAATGCACGTGCTAAAAGAGGGAATGCACATGCGTGATCACAAACACTGTACCAAACAGTGCGTGCACCATAAGAACAATAATGACAACGAGACGCAGACAAGTCGAGACATCCGCATGGGCATAGAGGAGCGCACAACGGCAAGGTTTCCCAACACCCCCGCCTCAACACCTCATCCTCTCATCCCAACGCTACCCTTTCCCTCTTGAGTCGGTGCTTCCCCCTCCTCCTCCTCCTCCTCCTCCTCCTCCTCCTCTCCTCCTCCTCCTCCTCCTCCTCCTCCTCCTCCTCCCCCTTCTTCTTCTTTCTCTCTCCTCCTCCTCTCCTCCTCCTCCTCCTCCTCCTCCTCCTCCTCCCCTCCTCCTCCTCCTCTCCCCCCCTGCCTCTCTCCTCCTCTCCTCCTCCTCCTCCTCCTCCTCCTCCTCCTCCTCCTCCTCCACCTCCACCTCCTCCTCCTCCTCCTCCTCCTCCTCCTCCTTCTCCTCGCCGTTGCGTCAAGAAGCGTATGAACAAATGAAGCTGACTCAGGCGACGCAATCAACAACTACCAGCCGAGAAGTGTGCAGCCAGAACAGGCTCTGCAACGAGGGAATGACAACCAGGGAGTAGCCCGTAGGGGAGGAGCCGGGGGCTCTGCCCTTCAACGCCCGTTTTCTCCTCAAGCTGGCCTCCTGGTTCCTCTCCTCGCTCGCCCCGCCTCGCTGAAGGGGGCAGGGAAGTGCACCCAGGCCAGTGGGGAGCAAGCGAGGGAGAGGCAGGAAGCAGACGCAGCTCGCCCAAGGGGTGTGCGAGAGCACGGCGGCAGACAGCGGGACCACCGTGGCACGTGTGGCTCCTCGGGGGTCGCCCCAGGGGGCGCTCGGGGAGGGCGAGGGGGAGGAGGAGGAGGAGAAGGAGGAGGAGGAGGAGGAGGAGGAGGAGGAGGAGGAGGAGGAGGCGGAGGAGGCGGAGGAGGCGGAGGAGGCGGAGGTGACGGATGAGCAGGAGGAGGAGGAGGAGCAGGAGGATGAGCAGGATGAGAGGAGGAGAGGAGGAGGAGGAGGAGGAGGAGGAGGAGGAGGAGAGGATGGGAGACGAAGAGGAGAGGAGGAGAGAAGGAAGAGAGGAGGAGGAGGAGGAGGAGGAGGCGGACCGCGAGTTAGGACGTTGGTCCTTCTTTCTCCCTGCCCCCCCCCCCCTTCCCCTTCGCTCCTCCCGCCTCAAGCCCTCGCGCGAGAGACGTCCCTGGTCGCTGGCGCCTCGGCGGACGCAGACGCACGGCGCAGCCCGTGGCGCGTCGTCGCCCGAGCTCGACTGTGGCAGGGCAGCTCGCACGGCGTGCCCGGATTGCCTGGCCCATCTTCCCTCCTGGGTTCTGGCCCGTGGGCGGGCCAGCGGCCGTGTGAGCTCGAGGAACACCTCGCGGAGCTGGCGGGGAAAATTGCGTCTCGGAGTGCAAGGTCGGTGAAGGGCGAGAGGGGAGGGAGAGAAAGAGAGAGAGAGAGAGACATAGAAAGAGAGAGAGAGAGAGAGAGAGGGAGAGGACGAGAGACAGAGAGAGAGAGAGAGCGAGAGAGATTGGATAGGGTAGGTTAGGACAGGGCACTGTGGGTAGGATAGGATAGGAGAGTAGAGGAGAGGAGAGGGGAGGAGAGGAGAGAGGCGGAGAAGAGAGGAGAGGGGAGAGGAGAGCGAGGAGAGAGCAGCGGGGAGAGGGGAGAGGGCAGAGAGGCAAACTAGGCGCCCCCACGCCACATCTGACATACCATCCCTCCCATCCCTTCCCAATTGCGCAATCGGAATATGGGAATGGCGCACAGAGGAGCAGCAGGAGGACGAGCAGGAGGAGGAGGAGGAGGAGGAGATGGCAGGTGAGCAGGATGATGAGCAGGAGGAAAAGGAGGAGGGCAAGGAGGATGAAGGGGACGGAGGAGGACGAGGACGAACAGCCGCAGCAGGAATGGGAGCGGAGGGAGCGGGAGACGCAGGAGGACCAGGGGAAGGCGGAGGAGGGGGAATGAGGGGGGCGACACCGATGAAAACGGACTCGGATCCAGAAGCGTGGTCCACGCATGGGGCGAGAGCGCGCCAGCCTGAGCGACGGGAGCACGGTGACGATCCGAAAGTGAGGCCCGCGGTGCAGCCAGCGGAGTGGAAAGCAGCCGTGACCAGCATTAATGTTCGGAGTCATGTGCGTGCCGTCTTCCAGGCGGGGTCAGGGAAGAGAAGGGGGTAGTATTCAAATGCTAATTGTAGAGAGGCAGGCTACGGCGGGGGCGTTGGTTAAGGAATGTGCCCAGGAGGCTCCAGACCTTGGAGGGTTCCTTACCTGGTAAAGGCGGCAGTGATTTCCATGGTCAAGCCCCAATTGGTGTTGCACCAGCTTCCAGACCTGTGCTCTTTATCTAAGGGCTCCTTATCCAATGCCCTCACCGTAGGGACACTCGCACCATATCTGACGCTCTCCTGCTCCCACCCGTCCCTTGCCATTGCGCTGTTGCTCTCTATCCGCCGACGCGTACCATAGGGGACCTGGAACTCCAAAGGGGACATCGTGTTATGCGCAATCAGAACAAGACATTGGAGGAGGAGGAGGAGGAGGAGGATGATGAGGAGGAGGAGGAGGAGGGGAGGAGGAGGAGGAGGAGGCGGAGGAGGCGGAGGTGCAGGAGGACGAGGAGGACGAGCAGGAGGAAAAGAACCCGGCCCGACCCCAATTATGGAAAAGACCCCAATTATGGGAAATTGTTCTATTGCATGGGCGCAGTGCTTGGCATTGCTTGACAGTGCTTGGCATTGCTTCGCATTGCTCGGCATTGTTGTGCATTGCTTCATTGCTTGGCATTGCTTGGCATGCTTGGCGTGAGGCACCAGGGGCGGTGAACCCGTTGAACTGGAGCTTGGCATTGCTTGGTATTGCTTCGCATTGCTTGGCATTGCTTTGCTTCGCATTGCTTGACATACCAGGGGCGGGGAACCCGGGGAACCCGAGGAACCCCAGGGGAACGGGCAACGTAACAATAGGAGGCACCGGGGTCGGGGAACCCGGGGAACCCGAGGAACCTTCAAGCAGCGGGCAACGAGATATTAGGAGGCAGCAGCCTTTAACCAAGTAGGAATCCCTTAGGCAAGCCTAATGGGGAAAAAGCTGTAAAGAAGGAAGTAGACGAGGACCACCAGCAGCAGAAGCAGAAGCTGGAGTGGAAGGAGCGGGAGGACCAGGAGGACCAGAGGAAGGCGGAGGGAGGAATGAAAACGATTGACAAGGGAACCAGAAAATTGGCCCTCGCAGGGGCGAGAGCGCGATTCCGAACGACTGGAGCACAGCGAGTCGCTGTCAGCGACGACTCGAAAATGAGGCCCGCGCTGCAGCGGGAACACCAGGCTGAACCACCGATAACAATCGGAATGCACACAACCATCAGAGAAGTCACTTGTTCTCCAACCCTGTGTGCAAAAAACAGTACGCGGAGAGGGCGGGGCATCTTCCGGACAGAGTCAGGGGAGAGAGGATACCAGTTTTTTGTTGAGAATATGTACTTGTAGAAGGGCAAGCTTGGTGCGCTGGCGCCAGATCTGACATCCGATCCCTCCCATCCCTTGACGTGGCGCTTATTTTTCTCTATCCGCCGGATGGTGTCACAGCGGACGTGGAAACACCCGTAAGAATCTCATCGTGTGGCGCACAATCAGAGACGAAGCTTGCACTGCCCGTAGGTATTTGGGATCAATCCACGTCGTTCTTCTGGCGTTCGTCTGCTGGTCGCATCCCTTCTTTTTTTCGATGGTTGAGTCACCTTGCAAAAAAGTCTGCGAGGGTCAACTGGTGGGCCAGTGCTGTGGTGTCCCAGGCGCGGCTGCAGGTGGGCCCCCGCCAGTGGCAGCATGGGATGCGCAGCGGGACTGGTACGTCAAGCACATGAGCCCAGCCACGGCTTTGCTGGCTCACAGCCTTTTTATCCACCTTGGATTGTTCGATCGCCAGCGCCACGATGGCTCCGATTCTAAACTGAAAGTGCTGGAGACCCATTGTGGTAATGGTCTCGCAGCGTCACGTATCTTGCCTTTCGCTGCGGTGGCGTCTTACACGGCATGTGATTTCAGCCCAGCGATGTTGGCCGCAGCAGCTGACTGCCTAAGCGGGAAAGCAGAAGTGATGTTGGCAGACTCTACTAGCTTGCCTTTTGCTTCTGGTACTTTTGACAGATACATGTCGAATCTTGGTTGTTGCTGTGTGACCGACCTTGATGCCAAGCTCCAAGAAGCCAGACGTGTATTAGCACCTGGCGGGGTAGCCGCAATGTCCATGCGCATCGCAGACTTTCCTGGCGATACTGCCTTCCACCTCGTCGCTGAGACGTTGCGGCCTTTCGGCATGCCACCTGGGCCTCAGCGAGAAGGACTTGTTTTGGGTCGTGATATACCGAAGCTCAAAGCCAAACTACTGCACGCTGGCTTCAAGGAGGTGACTGCTTGGCGCAGTTGGGTCACTGTGCCTCTGGGCGCTGATGCTAATTCTTTCCAATCGTGGGCGACATCGACAGCTCCTGTAGCGAAGTTCCTAGCTGGATTGACGCAGGACAATCGGGCCGATTGTATGCAAGCATTGGAAAGAGCAGGTGAAGAACCGAACCAGGCGGGCGCGGTATTTGTAGCAGTGGCAGTTGTCGTGGCTACTGTCTGAACCCCCCAAGCGTGATGGTGGGTGTGCGCGGCAGTCCAGCGGGAGAAGACATTGCTTGCGATGGGCGGCTCTTCACTGTCACATAAGAAGTGCCCTTCTCTTTCATTGCCGCCATAACATGTGGTTCGAGCGCTTCGCTGACGTGCCCCTGTCTTTTTCTCTCATGCCTCTAGCCCAGGCTGGCTTGAGTTGCCGAGAGCCCTGGCCTGCTGGAAGTGTTATTGCTGCTTCGGAGGAGGAGGAATGAAAGGAGGATTCGCCCGGATAAGCGCTGCCCTCCTGTCTCAGTTCGCCTGCGCGCCAATCTATACCCGACGAGCGCCCCCAGACGGCCACGATGGGCCCAAGGTGGCCCAATATGGGCCCAAGATGACCACTCTACCGCCCAAGGGGCTCCCTAGATGGCCCAGAAGGGGCCCGAAGAAGACTTCCAAGAGGCCCCCTGAAGAGGGCCCACTCGGAACCTTCCGATAGTACGGCGATATATGCATATATTTATGTCTGTACACATGTCGATGGTGTACGTGGTAAATGTGGTAGCGTATATACTTATGTGTGTATGTCTGCATGTGTACATATGCCACTGTAGGCGACTATGCAATGTATAGGCATATGTGCTTGCACGTGTATACGTATACATATAGGTGCATGTTCGTAGAGTTGTATTATATATATCATTGTATACACCCACATATGCACATGAATATGGGTATGTATATGGAGATGGATATACAACTGTGCATGTATATATATATATAGATATGTGTGCTGTATGTCTATATGCATATGCATATACAGGTGTGCATTATGCCTATACTATATACGTGTGTATTTGCACATGTGTATGTATGAATATGTGTGCAAGTGTGTGTACATGCATCTATGCATATGTATACGTATATATATATATATATATATATATGCGTGTGCATAGTATGTCTCTATGAAGGTGGATGTGTATATGCATGTGTATACCCCTGTGTACGTGCGCATGCGTAGGGGTGATTGGGTATGTGTACATATAACAAGGTATACATTGATGTGTGTATGCTTCTATGTGTGGATAGGTGTGTTCACAGAGATGTGTACCTTCATGTGCAAATGTATATATATAACTCGATTTATATATACATACACACGTAGTTGTGCATGCAGGGGTGTATGTATACGTGTATGCACATGGGGATGTCTATACGTGTATATATATATATATATGTATGTAAGAAGGCGTATACGTAGGAGTGGGCGTGCATGTTTTTTTATGGTTGCATGTCTAATGTTTATATGTACGTATGTGTAGATGTATAGGTGTATACACGTGTATGCGCATGTGTATACGTATACCTGTGTGAGAGTATAGTTGTAGATATGTGCGTCGGCAAATGTATGCATAGATTCATATGGTTGTACATATGCATATGTAGACATACAACTCTGTGTAGACGTGTATGTATGTGTATATGCCTATATGCATGTACACATGCACGTGTGTATAGGTGTATGCATCTGTATATATACATATATATATGTATATCGACATATGTCCATGCACCTGCATACGTACATATGAAAGCATGCATATGCATGTATGTGTATATACTGGCGAATATTCAAGCATGTATATGACTGTGGACACACCTTTTTAAAACCACATGTAAAAGGTACATGCGTTGTTCTATGTACAGGTACAGGTATCGGTATATGTATACGCATATGTATATGCTTGTGCACATGAATATGTATCCGTATGTCGTTACATGCACATACAGATACCTGGGGGCCAGGACCAGGGACCCAAAGGACAGCCTCCAGGCCCCCCCCCCAAACCCCGACGATGGCACAAGAGGGATGCGAATTGCAGAAGAACCGCTCCAAGACGCCTAAAATGGCCCCAATACGTGCCAAGTGACCGCCCAAGACGCACCGAGAGGCCTCCACGAGCACTCCCAAGAGCGCCCCAGCGCGCCAAACTGGCCCCATTCCCTTCGGTAAGCGTGCATGTTTATCATATGCGGCTGTTCCACCTTCACGGCGTTGAGAAGACGGCACGTGGAGCCCCCAAGACCGCCCCAAGATAGCCCAAGAGGCCTTCAAGAGCGCCACAAGACAGCTCTGGAGAGCCCCAAGACGGCCCAAGAGTCGCCCAAGAGATACCAAGATAGCCCCAAAACTGCCCCCAAAGTGGCTCAAGAGCGAGAGCCCGAACCAACAAGTCGAACGTTCTGCCCCAACATGCTCCGAGGAGCCCCGCAAAGGCCTCATGAGGCCCCCAAGAGCCCCCCAACACGCCCCAAGAGGCTTCAAAACAGCGCCCAAGATGCTTCAGAATTGCCTCCAAAGCGCTCCCGAGAATCCTTACACGACATCCCAACGAGCACCCACAAGACCAATGACCTACAACTCAGGCACGCTGGTCACTGGGCCGTGGATTCCCGGAACGACACACGAGGAGGAGACGATGAACGACGCGTCGAGCACTTCCCGAAGATGATGCGTCTCGCTTCGCGGGGTGCACGCCCAGACTACGTACAGTCCAGACCATGTGTGGACTCCTAGGCCTCTTGAGGTCAGTGGGGGCCTTTTTGGGACCTCGTGGGGCCGTCTTGGGCCGACTTGGAGCGTTCTCGCGCCGTCTGGCCCTTGTGAGACAGTCTTTGGGGGGCCTCTCGGGGCCGCCTTGGGACTCTCGTGGGGTCCTCCTTGGCTGTCTCGGGGCCTCTTGGACTCTGTCGGGGGCCTCTGTGGGCCGTCTTGGGACACCCTTGGGCCGTCTCGAGGCCTCCTTGGGCCGTTTGGTGGTCATCTTGGAGGTTGCTTGGGTCGTCGTGAGCCCACCGGACTCCCAAGCATGCTGGAAAAGCGGGTCGTCGATTTCGCCATCGGGACTTGATTTCGGACCCCAGGCCGTCACAAGGAACGCGCGAATGGAATGGATGACGTCGTGTATATGCGCAAGCACGCACGGGCATGACAAGGAGCGGGAAGCGAAAAGGTCGAAGGCAGAGTGACTCAGAAGAAATGACAACAGGAGGGAGAGAGAGTGATGAGGAACGGGGAGACCATTATGTGGACCAGGGTTGGGGGAACAACAGCAGGCATGGGAAGGCAAGACGAAGCAGGATGGGCGACGACAGCCAGAAACATAATAGGAGTAAGGTAAACATGGCAGTTGGACAAACCTGAACCAGTATGGGCTTCCCAACGCCTGGAGCTACCTAGATACAGAGCGTGCGCGGAGCGCGCGCGATTCTGTCTAGTATGTATATACACATCCACACAACCTGCTGCAGTGCATTGCGTTTTTTTTCGTTTGGAGGCGGGGGGGACGTCCCCTAGGCGCCAGCGCTGGCAACAAACGTTCTTGAACGCTCGACATGCCTTGTTGTGATGTTTGTTGTGTTTGTCGTTCTGAGCGCGTGTTGTGTTTCGTTCTAATCGATTGCGTAAACGACTGGGCCGGCTACGCGATTTCGCGTGCTGCGCGTTTTAGTTTGTTTTGTTCTCGCGCGTATCCGTTGCAATGGGTTATTTCTAGTTTCGTTTGGGAGCGGCGATCTGTTGGTTTCGTTTCGCTGTTTTCGCGCGGAGCCCAACGAGCTATGATAAGGTGTTCGCGCGGGATCCAAGGAGCTTAGGTGCTGATTATCGCGGGCAGCCCGAGGAGTTAGGACAATGTTCTCGGGGGGAGCCCCATGAGTTAGGATAAGGTTTTCGTAGGGAGGCAGAGGAATTCGCATAAGGTTTTCGCGAGGGCCCCAAGGAGATCAGACGGGGATTTTCGTCAGGGGCCCGAGGAGTTAGGATGAGGTGATTGTTGGTGCCCCAAAAGTTTGAATAAGGTTTCGTAGGGAGTTCAAGGAGTTAGGAAAAGGGTTTCCGCGGGCAGCCTAGGTAGTTCAGTTGATGATGTTCGCGAGGGGCCCGAGGAGTTAGCACAATGTGTTCGCAAGTACCCCATGAGTTAGGAAAAAGGTTTCCGTCGGGATCCCAAGGGGTTCTGAAAAAGGGTTTCGCGGGGAGCCCATGGAGCTCAGATGAGGATGTTCGCAATCAGCCCGAGGACTTAGCACGATGTTCCCATAAAGGGCCCAAACGAGTTAGGATTAGGTTTTCGTAGGGGGCGATGCGTTAGGATAAAGCTTTAGCGTGGGTTCCAAGGAGTTATGAGAAGGTTGTCGCAGGGAGTCCACGGAGTTCAGATGAGAGTTACCGTGAGGAACCCGAGAAGTTAGCACGACGTTTTCGCAAGGGACTCATTGAGCTAGGATCAGGCATTCGTAGGGAGGCAAGGAGTTAGGATAAGGTCTCGGCGGGGAACCCAAGGAGATCAGACGAGGATTTTCGTGAGGAGCCCAGGAAGTTAGGATGAGGTTTTTATTACTGCCCCAAGGAGTTAGGATACGGCTTTCGCATGGAGCTCACTGAGGTAGGATAAGGTTTTCGCTGGGGGGGGGGGCCCAAGGAGTTGAGATGAGCATGTTCGAGCGGTTCCCGGGGGACACCACACTGCTTTCGCAAGGGCGACAATGAGTTAGGATAAGGTTTTCGCAAGGCGCCCAAGGAGTCAGGATAAGGTTTTCGCGGGGAGCTGCAGGCATTCAGATGAGGACTTTCGCGAGGAGCCCAGGGAGTTAGCGCAGCGTGTTTTCGTAAGAGCCTCAATGACTTAGACTTAGGATCAGGTTTTCGAAGGGAGTCCAAGGAGTTAAGATACGGCATGGAGTTCAGTCGAGGATTTCCAGGAGGAGACCGACGGGTTAGGTCGAAGTGTTCGTGAGTGGCCCAGGGCGTTAAGATAAGGTTTTCGCAGGGAGCCCAAGAATTTCGGATAAGGTTTTCGCTGAGGGCCCAAGGAGTTCACATGAGCATTCTCGTGAGGAGCCCAAGGAGTCAGGATAAGGTTTTCGTCCGTGGCCCAAGACGTTAAGCTCAGGTTTTCGTAGGGAGCCAACGGAGTTAGGAAAAGGTCTTCGCTGGGAGCCCAATGAGTTCAGATGATGGTTTTCGCGAGGAGCCCGAGGAGTTAGGATATGGTTTTCGTTCGTGGCCCAAGGCGATAGGAGAAGGTTTCCGCATGGGGCCCAACGAGTTCGAATACGATTTCTGTTGGGAGCTGAATGGGTTAAGAGGCGGATTTTCGTGTGGAACCCGATGGGGTCAGGATAAGGTTTTTGTTGGTGGCCCAAGGCGCTATGAGAAGTTATTTCGCAGGGAGCCCAATGAGTTGGGAGAAGGGTTTCGCTGGGAGCCCAAGGAACTCAGACGGGGATGCTCGTGAGAGGCTCGAGGAGTTAGGAGAAGGTTTTCGTTAGCGCCCCGCGGCGTTTGGACCCGGTTTTCCTAGGTAGCCAAGGGAGTTCGGGAAAGGTCTTCGCTGGGAGCCCAATGAGTTCAGATGATGATTTTCGTGAGGAGCCCGAGGAGTAAGGATATGGATATGGTTTTCGTTCGTGGTCCAAGGCGGTAGGAGAAGGTTTCCGCATGGGGCCCAATGAGTTCGGATACGATTTCCGTTGGGAGTTGAATGGGTTCAGAGGAGGATTTTTGTGTGGAGCCCGAAGGGTCAGGATAATGTTTTTGTTGGTGGCCCAAGGCGCTATGATAATTTTTGTTCGCAGGGATCCCAATGAGTTGGGAGGATGTTTTCGCTGGAAGCCCAAGGAATTCAGGTGGAGATGTTCGTCAGAGGCCCGAGGAGTTTGGAGAAGGTTGTTGTTCGTGCCCCGCGGCGTTCGGATCACGTTTTCGTAGTGGGGCCCAGGAGTTGAGATACGGTTTTCGTTGGGAGCCCAAGGCATTCAGATGGGGATGTTCGTGAGGAGCCCGAGGAATTAGGAGAAGGTTGTCGTTAGTGGCCCAATGGTTTAGGATAAGGTTTTCGCTGGAAGTCCAAGGAGTTAGGATGAGGTTTGCGCTTGGGGCCCAAGGAGCTCAGGTGTGGACTTTCGTGGGGAGCTCGAGAGGTTGGGACAAGGCTTTGGTAGTGGCCCACGGCGTTAAGATAAGGTTTTTGTCGGGAGCCCAAGGCGTCATGATAAGGTTTTCGCTGGGGGGGCCAGGGGTTCAGACGATTAATTTTCGTGAGGAGCCCAAGGAGTTAGGATCAGGTGTTCGCTAGTGACCCAACGCGTTTGGATTAGATGTTCGCAGGGGTGCCACAGAGTTAGGATCAGGTGTCTGTCCGCTGGGAGCCCATGGAGTTCAGAGGAGTATGTTCGTGAGGAGCCCGGTCAGTCAGGATGAGGTTCTCGTTAGTGGCTCAAGGCGTTAGGATGAAGTTTCCACAGGGCGGCCGAGGAGTTAGGTCAGGGTTCTCGTTGGGAGCTTAAGGAGTTCAAATGGGGATTCTCTTGAGGACCCCGATTAGTTGAGATGAGGTTTTCGTTAATGGAGTTAAGATGAGGTTTTCGTTAGTGGCCCAAGGCGCTAGGATAAGGTTTTCGCAGGGAGCCTGAGGATTCAGGACAAGGTTTTCGCTGTGGGCCCAAGAAGTGCAGATGAGGACATTCGTCAGGAACCCGAGGGGTTAGGATGAGGTTTTCGTTAGTGGCCTAAGTCGATAGGAGAAGGATGGCGCAAGGAACCCAAGGAGTTAGGACAAGGTTCTCGTTAGGAGCCCAGGGAATTCGGATGAGGATTTTCGTGGGGAGCCCGAGGAGTTAGGATAAGGTTTCCGTTAGTGGCCCAAGGCGTTGGGGCAAGGATTTCGCAAGGAGTCCCGAGGAAGTTCCGATGATGATTCCTCTCGCCTCGCGGGGTGCACGTCCGGGACGTGCAGTCCAGACGTTGTGTTGCCTGGTGGAAGCCTCTTTCTTTGGGGCCTCTTGGAGGCCTCTTGCGGGCTTCTTGGGGCCTCTTGGGGGCATCTTTGGGGTCTTTGGGGCCTCTCGGGGGGCGTTTTGCGCCGTCTTGCGGCGTTCTTGCGCCGATTGGCTCCTTCGGAGGCCATCCTGTGGGCCTCTCGCGGCCGCCTTAGGGCTCTCTTGGGTCCTATTGGGTCGTCTTGGGGTCCTCTTGTGCCGTCCTGGGGGCCTCTTTGGGCCGTCTTGGGGCCCTCTTGGGCCGCCTTGGGGTCCTCTTGGTGGCCTCTGGGGCAGTTCTGGGACCATTTTGGAGGCTGCTTGGGCCGTCATCGACTTCTAAGGATAGAAAAAGACGAGAAAGCTAGAATCCTTCAAAGAAGCCGAAGGAAAGAAACAAACATTCTGGCCTCTGGAGGCGCTCGTGGGGGTCCTCTTGGGGCCCTCTGGGGCCTTGGGTTTTTTTGGGGCCCTATTGGAGCCATCTTGGACCGTCTTGGGGCCATCTTGAGCCGCCTTGACGCTCTCTTGAACCCCAAGGGGCCCCAGGGGCCCAAATCATCGATTTTCCATAGGTTGTTGTACGTGGTTGGGCTCCAGAGGGGGGGGGAGGGGGGGGCACCCTGGTCGGCGGACGTGGCGTGGGCCCTGGAGGGGGGGCGGGGGGGAGACATACGTACTTATGAAACGTAATACAATAGGTATCACGCAATCGTTGGATGCCCTGAGATCCGACGCTCCCAAAAAATTGGGGCGGCGGGATTTTGGCATATTTCGGCATCTGGGGGCCCTCGCCGGGCCTCGGGAGCGTCAACAAAACGCTTCAGGACGAGACACCGGTCCCGGGGAAGTGGTCTGGACCTCCGGGGCCCACGCATCGAAAAAATCGGAGCAGCCGGATGTCTGGGTACATTGGGAACGTTGCATCACAGCATCCGCGGACCTGCCTCCGGCAACACGTCGCTTCCGGGCGTGGACTCCACAGGCTTGCGCTGCGCCCGCCGACCACCGCCTGGATGCTTCGGGGGAGCGCGCCCTCTGGGCGCCCAAGCGCTGCTCGCGGGGGGCCGTGCCTTCAACGAGGCGTGACCGGGAGCGGGGGGGCTCTCGTGGAGGGCTCTTCGGGAGCCGCCTTTGGGCTTCTACTGCGCCTCAGGGGGGGGGCATCTTGGGCTGGGTGGGGCCCGTGCTGGGCCGCCATGGGGCAACTGTGGGCGGTTTGGAGCCCGTCTCGGGGTCCTCTGGGGCTGTCTTGGGTGTCTCTTGGGCCGCCCCGCGGCCGCTGGGAGCCGTCCTGGGGCCCTCGTGGAGACCGTTTGGCCCGTCTCGGATTGCTGGGCAGGGCATCTTGACGAGTTTGCCCAAAAATGCGGGAAGGCACAAATTCTTGCTTCTTCGGACCCCCGCGAGGGGTCCTCCTCGGGGCGCCATCTTGGAGCCCCATGCCGAGCCTCAGAGGGGGCCCTCCTGGGCCGTCCGCGGCGCCCTGCGGGCCATCTTGGGCTGGGTGGGGCCCGTGTTGGGCCGTCATGGGGTCCACCCTGGACGGTCTTGAACCCGTCTCGGACACGGGCCCGATTCGGCTTCAGGCCCGATTCCGGCTTCGGGCCCGTTTCGGCCCGTTTCGGGTTCGGCGCGCTCTGTCTCGGCTCGTTTCGGCTCAGCCCGTGTCGACTTCGGCATGTTTCGGCTTCGGCCCATGTCGGCTCCGCCCGTTTCGGCTTCAGCTGGCTTCGGCTTCGACCCGTTTCAGCTTCTCGGCCAGGGTGCGAGCGCGAACCTGGACGCCGAACCTAGTCGAAGCCGAAACGGGTTGAAGCCGAAACGGGCAGCAGCCGAAATATGCTCAAGCGAAACGGGCCGAAGCCGAAACGTGCCGGGACGAAACGGGCCGAAGCCGAAACAGGCCAGGACGAAACGAGCTGGGACGAAACGGGTCGAAGCCGAAATGAGGAGGAGGAGGAGGAGGAGAAGGAGGAGGAGGTGAGGAGAGAGAGGAGGAGGAGGAGAGGGGAGGCGGAGGCGGAGGCGGAGGCGGGGCGAGGCGGAGGGTAGGCGGAGGCGGAGGCGGAGGCGGAGGCGGAGCGGAGGCGGAGGCGGAGGCGGAGGAGGAGGAGGAGGAGGCGAGGAGGAGGGGAGGAGGAGGAAGGAGAGGGGAGGAGGAGGAGGGTGAAAGGAGGGGGAGGAGGGAGGAGGGGGAGGGAGGGAGGAGGGGAGGGAGGGAGGAGGGATGGAGGGAGGGAGGGAGGGAGGGAGGGAGGAGGGAGGGAGGGAGGGAGGAGGAGGAGGCGGAGGGGAGGAGGAGGGAGGCAGGAGGGGGAGAGGGAAGGGGGGGGAGGGGCAGGGGGAGGAGGAGGGGAGGAGGGAGGAGCGATGCGGAGGGGGGAGGGGGAGGGGAGGGGGAGGTCGGAGGCGGAGGCGGAGCGAGGGGGAGGGGGAGGGGAAGGAGGAGGGGGAGGGAGGAAGGAGGAGGAGGAGGAGGAGGAGGAGGGAGGAGGAGGAGGAGGAGGAGGAGGAGGAGGCTTAGGAGGCGGCGGAGCGGAAGGCGGAGGCGGAGGGGGAGGGGGAGGGGGAGGGGAGGGGGAGGGGAGAGAGGAGAGGGAGGAGGAGGAGGAGGGGAGGGAGGAGGAGGAGGAGGGGGAGGAGAGGCGGAGGCGGAGGCGAGGGGGAGAGGAGGAGGAGGAGGAGGAGGAGGAGGAGGATGTGGAAGGAGGTAGGAGGAGGAGGAGGAGGAGGAGGGGAGGAGTAGGATGAGGAGGGGAGGAGGAGGAGAGAGGAGGGAGGCGGAGGCGGAGGCGAGGCGGAGGCGGAGGCGGAGGCGAGGGGGAGTGAGGGGGAGGGGAGGGGGAGGGGGAGGAGGAGGGGGAGGAGGAGGAGTAGGAGGAGGAGGAGGAGGGGGAGGAGGAAGATAGGGAGGATGTGCGGAGAGGAGGTACAGCATGCAGGAGGGAGGCAGTAGGCTGAGGAGGAGGAGGAGGAGTTTGTGTTTGAACTGGGGCTCCCCCTCATTTTTTTACTTGAGTTAGAAGTTCCGCTGGACGTGAGGAAGCTTCGCTCCATTTTCCATCCCTCACTTTAACTTGAGTTTGAAGCTTCGCTGGACGCGAGGAAGCTTCGCTCCGTATTTTGTTTCAGCAGGTTTCAGCCTTCTCATCGTCCCGCTCTTCCTTCTGCTCCTCCTTCTCCTCCTCCTCCTGCTCCTCCTCATCATCATCCTCCTCCTCCTCTTCCACTTCGTCTTCCATCCCCTCCTCATCTTTCTCCTCCTCCTCCTCCTCCTTTCTCCTCCTCCTCCTCCTCTTCCTCTTCCTCCTCTTCTTCTCTCTGCTCCCCCTCGCCCTCCCCCGCCCTTCCCCCTCTGCGGGGACGGGCAGGGGCGGGGGAGAGAGGACAAGTAAGAGAAAGCGGAGAGAGGGTGGACGAGGAGCGGGAAGGAATGAGACCCTGGGGTGGAAGGCGGCAGGCGTGAAAGTTAATCCCGGCCAACCTCTACTTAACAAACACGCCGGCCACCCCCTCTGGATTGTGAACGCCTTAACGGCGGGTGCCGTCGACCCTGAAGGAGGACGACGTCGACAACGGCGGCGGCGGTGGCGACGACGACGCTGACGTGGGCCAGAGCTCTCAGGGATGGTGCTTGGGGTCTCTTTAGAAGGCTCTCGGGGACCCCTGGGGAAGAATGTTGGGGCCCCTTGGGAGCCTCTTGGGGGTTTCTCGCCAACCCCGTGGCATCTATGCGGCACCTCCCGTCACATGAGATGGGTGTAGTGCGGCGCGTGTAGCCCCGCGCCTGCACACACGGTGTTCAAGTCGTTGCGCTCTCTCTCTCTCTCTCTCCTGCTCTCTCTCTCTCGCTCTCGGGCTCTTTCCCTCTTTCTCTCTCTCTCTCTCTCTCTCTCTCCTTTTCACTCTCTCTTCAAAACCGATCACGACCACGGCCACGACGACGACTACGACCATCACGACGACGACGAAAACCAGGAAGAAAACCACGACGACGGCGACGACGACGACGACGACGACGACGACGACGACGACGACGACGACGACGACGACGACCACGACCACGACCACGACCACGACCACGACAACGACGACGACGACGACGCCTCTTTCTCCCCTCCCTCTCTCCCCAACCCTCCCGCTCTCTGCCTCTCCCTCCCTCGGCCCCGAGGTCCGGCAGAACGCCCCCGACAGGGACCCGCCGGCCGGGGTGCCGCGCGCTTGTGAGTGGCAGCCTTCCCCGCGCAGCCCCCCCCCCCGCTCTGCGTCGGCCCCATGCCGTCCAGAGGAGGGCGAGTCGCGGCGGCGTGCCCGGAGGGGAAGCTGGAGGGAGGCGGCGCGCGCGTGGGGGGGGAGTTCGAGGTCTTCGGGCGCTTCCGTACGCTCCCGGGGGGCCGCCCGGCCTCGGGGTGCCTTGCGGCGGCGGCGCCTCGCCCAGGGCCCTCTGCGGGTGCCCGGAGCCTCCCGCACGGCCGCCGGCTCCAAGCCAGGAAGCGCCCGAGAGGGGGCAGGCCTTCTCAGAAGGCGGCGGGGCACCTCGGAAGCCCTCGCGCCTGCGGAGAGGTCTTCTGCGTCCTCGGGGAAGGCCTGGAAAACTGCTCGGCCTTCCGGGAAGTCCCGCCCCGTGTCGCTTCTCCCCGGGCGCGCCGCCGAGAGTTGTGGCAGCGGTAGTGGGACGCGTCGCCACGGCTAAACGCAGCTCGGAGAACCGGAGCGCTTGGACCCTGGGAGGGGTCCGGGGGCCGGCTTTGAACGAGGAGGAGCAGGAGGAGGAGGAAGAGGAGGACGAAGAGGAGGAGGAGGAGGAGGAGGTTTACGCTCAAGACCGCCCATCTTGAAAAGGCGGAGGAGGAGGAGGAGGAGGAGGAGGAGGAGGAGGAAGAGGAGGGACCGGTTCTGAGCTGCCGTTGTCCCAGCTCGCCCTGATCCGAGTCGTTCCCTTCCGCCACCCTGCTGTTCTGGCGCCCCTCGCACGCCCATCGCCCGCGCACGCCTATGGGGGGGAGGCGGCTGTGGCGTCCGAGCCTCCTTTCCTCCGCCTGCAAGCTGAGGGCGGCGAGGTTCGGCGTTCCACTTCGGCGGGGCGAGAGGGAGAGAGGGAGAGAGGGAGAGAGGGAGAGAGAGAGGAGGGAGAGAGGGAGAGGGAGAGAGGGAGAGAGGGAGAGAGAGAGGGAGAGAGGGAGAGAGGGAGAGAGGGAGAGAGGGAGGGGGAGAGGGAGAGGGGAGCCCTCCTGCTTCTCGTGCTCCTCCGCGCTCGTACCCTGCTCGTCCTGCTCGTCCTGCTCGTCCTGCTGCTGCTGCTGCTGTGCCTCTCTCCGTCTCCCTTCTTCGTCCTCCCTCCTGATCCTGCTTCTCCTGCTGCTCCCCCTGCTGCTGCTCCCCCTGCTGACCTCCTCCTCGATATCCCTTCTCCCCCTCCTCCTCGTCCTCTTCGTGCTCTTTCTTCGCCCCCTCTCCCTGGCCTGCGGCCCCTCGACGGCGTCTGCGTCTGAGTTCGCCTTGACATGAACGTGGCTCCTCCATCCTCCCTGTCCCAGCCCTGGGACGGAACGCCGTGCGTGCTTGGGTGTGTTCCCAGGAGCGCGACACTCGTCGACCGGGAGGGACTGCCGCCGGAAAGGGCCGCAGGCAGGCCACGGCACCAAGCAGCCCGGGCAGGCACACGGGGAAGGCACCAGGAGCAGACCACCGAGCACCGCGGAGCGAACTGCAGGACGCCCGCCCCTCCTGGCCCGTGGCCATCCTGGGAGGCACGAGCCGCCGAACCCCCGCGGCCCCTCGCCTGCTGTCGCGCCGGCGCCAGCGGCACGCCCCCTGCGCCTCGCGCCTGCCTCTGGTGCCCGGGTGCTCCGCGATGGCGACGCCACGGGCTCCTCTGCGCCGCGACGGCCTCCTCGGTCGCTCCTGGACTGGGCCCACGTGCTGGCCACGCGGCCCCGCCGCGGGGCTCGTGAGTTTCGTGATGCTCGTCGGCTCCCGCTCCCCCCTTCCTGGCCGCTGTCCTCCTCCAGCTCCCTCTCTCTCTCTCTCTCTCTCTCTCTCTCCCTCCTCACTATTCCTCGCTCGCTCCTCCTCCTCCTCCTCCTCCTCCTCCTCCTCCCTCCTCTTTCATTATTTCCTCCTTCCTCCTATTTTCCTTCTCGTGTTTGTCTTCCTCGCTCTTCCTCCTCCTCCTCCTCCTCCTCCTCCTCATCATCATCATCATCAGCATCATCATCTTCATCATAATTTTCCTCCCCTCCTCCTCCTCGCCCCTCCTCCTCCTTCTCCGCCTGCCTCCTCCTCCTCCGCCTTCGCCCTTCCTCCTTGTTGGTCCTCCTCCTCCTCCTGATGATTGTGTGTTTGCTATGTAGTGTGCGGCGCTGCTCTGCTGACTGGACAGCTTACCTTACTCGCAACGCATGTCTCCGACTTGTGTTTACCCAGTAGGTATGGAAACCACTGTAGGATCGACGAAGACGGCTAGGCTATATTGCTTACGTTTGCAGGTGAGGGTGTGCATGTAGAACGACGTACGTTTTGCCTTAATTGTGGAGGGGCCGTGGAGGTTCAAGCGACACCTTCATTTCCGACTGGGCTCCAATTGCCAGCAGTGCGAAGTTCTAAGCACCTCGGGGGCACGATAGCTGATACACAAGGGCTAGGGTTGGAACTGGGGTACAGGGTAGGATCTACTGCCTCATCTGCACGCTCTTTTCACCAGGTCGCATTTAAGAGCACGGACCTTCCAGTGTCCAGGAAGCTACATCTTGCGGATGAGCTCATCATGTCAGGGCAGATGTACAATTCCAAGACCTGGCCAATGCCAAGGAAAGCTCAGTTGGAATGGTTCAGGACATCAATATACCGACTGCATCGGGCAGCTCTGGGTATGAAGTTACATCATGAGACATCTGAATCAGACGACATGGTCCTCTTTTTGGCCAAGCGACCATCGGTTGCTGGGGAGTGTACAGATATGGTCCACTCGTACTGTTTGCTCTTGTACGTGACACGGTACGCACGAAAAGTTATTGGTTGGACACAGTATTCGATTACCTCAAGTGGCTAGGCAGGCATGTGTCTGCGCTGCGTGGATACCCCACCCCATGGCAAGAGTTTGGACCATAAGAGCCCGAAATCACGAAACGCGGGAGCCATTGAAAGAGTTTAATGATTAAAATAATTGCTGCACATGTGAAACGGCATGCGCGAAACATGGACGTAACAGGATCATGCACGAGTTGCAGGGGTATTAAAAAAGACATGCCGCAACGTACGCCCATGAACCAGCCAGTGTTTCAATGCACCTTCTGCGAGCATCGGGCGCACAGCCAAGCTGCCTTGACAGCAAGTGTATCGCGGGTACACACCAAGCACGGGAAAAAAGGCACTGATGGATTCGGAAGGCTCCCTCGGTCGAGTCGTTCGGCACAGCCCTCCGGAGCTTCGCGCCCTCCTCGCTCGACGCACTGACCGTCCTCCCCTACCCTGGGTCTCACAACTTGTGAAGGACTTGCAGCATGGCCGCCTCGTGTTCTGCACCCCCAGATCCTGACAAGGACTTCGGGCCCTGGCTGCAATCGATCGTCTGCACGCCAGCCCAGCCCGGTGGTCGCAGGCTTACAGGTGCGTCCATTTTGCGGAGTCTGCATGCGACCTGGGAGCAGGCGCCGTTCCCTCGCGCGACGCTCCTATTGTAGCCAACCGCTGCCCTCAGTGCCCATCCTCCTTTGCTTCAGCCCGGGTTCTGAAGTCCCACATGCGGACGAAACACGGTAGAAAGGCTTGTCAGCGCACATTTTGCCTGCCCGATGGCTTCTGCCAAGCCTGTGAAACACAGTTCTGGTCTAGGCTCCGCCTGCTTGCGCACTTGTGTGGTTGCAGGCGTACGAAGTGTTTGGATATTGTTTGCCCTTCTCTTTCGTCCTACAATCGGCTCTCGTCTGCTCAGTGTACAGAGCTTGATTCGTTGGACAATGTGTAGAGGCGCGATGCTCGTCGTGCAGGCCATTCCCATGCGCTTGCAGTGGGCCAGGGCTACACCGTGTCCGGTCGAGCGATCGGGTGCGCCAGGCGGTGACAGTCCTCCCGGCGCTCCATCGCGTTGGCTTTCTCTGCGCGCGGCCCCCGCGTCAGCTATGCACTGTTTTGTCATGTACTTGCCGCCGACTTGTTTCGCACTTTGAGGACATAATATATATATATACACAAAAGACTCGAAGCTCGCTGCGCTTCGCTTTAAACTCTTGGTATAGTGCATGATGGGGACGACGCGTGGACCCAACAGCGCACATAGGGCCAGGGAAGCGGAGGGCAGCCGCAACGCGCGACGGCAGGTGGACGACGGGCGCGAGTGGGCGCGCGCGCGCGAGGGCGCGGCGGTGTTCACAGCGTCTGGCAGGAGGAATCAACCCAGAAGTCGTCCCACATGTATTTCCGTAGTTTTGTTACACGTTTCCGCCCTAGCGGAGAAGGGGGGAGGCGCTCAGACGCGGAGGCATTCCGCGGTGAGCGGGCCCGGGCCAGCCAGGGCATCGAGGTCGCGGCAGCAGTCGGGGCCAGGCCCCTGAGAGCTCACATTCCGCCCTAGCCGCTAAAGGGCGCCGTGCTGGGCTCCGACGGTGTCTGGAGGGATGCCGTGTGCAAGGTGCGCGTGTAGAGGGAGGTTAGTGAAGAGTGCTTCATAGAGGTTAAAAATGAAAGTGGAAGGGGGGCGGAAGGCTATCTGTGTGTATATATATATATATATATATATATAGAGATCCTCTGCGATTTGCCCGCCCGATCTGATTTGGTGGGGCTACAGCTAGCGACCGACCACCTAGCGCATGGTAGCCCTCGCTGCCTACACACAGCTGGGACGACGCATGACGCATGCACCCATGAGTAGATGGATGAGGTTTGGACCGAAGAACAAGGAACGGACTCAGGATCGGAAAAAACGCGCCATACGATGTGGGGCCTGATGTCCAGCCTGCCGGATCCCTTGGCCCAGACCACAACCAACCGCATAAGGAAGCTTGGCGGCTGCTGGCGGCTGATATATGTACACACCCCGAAGGCGCCCTGACTGAGAGATACAGCGGATACGTTGAGGGAGCCCCACCCAGCGGACGAGCAGATGCTCCAGACGTTGCAGTAACGTGGCCCTTGTGCTGACCATTTGCCGAGGAGTCTGACATGCCAGGTGCTGGCATTTTTGCACCCTTTCTCGGGCGCGAGAAGGGAACGCGATGTGCAGGAAACAATCGAGGCGGTACTTATGCAAACACTGTGCTCAGTGGTGATAACATCGTGTGACGTTGCGTGTGGCCCTCTGCCAAGACATCTGACGAGGGAGAACATCGCATTGAGGTGTAAGGAGTTACTCAGGAGTGGCAGGGCCTGGGGCTCATAGGGGAACCCCCATGTCAGACTTGGTCGGCCGTCTGACGGCCGGAGGTTTCGGAGGGGCACAAGCGAGCACCGCCGCCCTTTAGGACACACAGCACAGATTGGGTTGACCAGGCGTGGCGGAGAGGCAACACGAACAGCTTCAGATAGGAAATGCGTTGCTACCGGTTGCGCGCCGATTATTCATGTTTTGCTCAGAAGGGGGAGCGCGTGGCATCCTCGATCGTCCCGAGCAGCCACATTGGGAGCTCCGTGCGCTAACGAGCTGGCACATGCAACCATCATGTGCCATCTCGGCGGCCCCTCTGAGCCGACTGGTATTTTTCGAGCGTTGCTTTGTTGGACGGGATTTCTGTTTCTCCCGCATCTCTGCTGTTCGCGCGTCTCCTTACGATACAAGAACAAGTCCAGGAGAGTGGCAGCAAACGGCATATGCGACCACCTCCGAGGGCCCTATGAGCCCCCCAAAATGATTGGGTGTGGCGACAAACACATGGAGGGCGAACCCAAAGAAGCGGCATCCACGGGAGATGGGTCGTGCGATGGCGGAGGCTGCGCAAGGACAGATCACTACTGGATTGTGGTACGACGCTGCTGGATCACAGCGAGTTGTCCAGTAGTCTCGATGTGCTTCTCCAAGCTCTTGACCCTTATACTGCAGCACCTGTGAGCACACACGCACACACACACACACATCGCACGTGACCTTCTGAGGATAAGTGCCAATGAGGAGAGATTTTCAAGGGACTGTCGGTTTGACAGGCCCGAGCGCCCCCGTCCCGACCCTGCCCAAGAGTTGGGCCGAGGGCGGAGCGACGCGCGCTCTGAGGAGGCCTGCTGAAGGGCCCCCCCTCCTCCCCCTTCCTCCTCCTCCTCCTCCTCCTCCTCCTCCTCCTCCTCCTCCTCCTCCTCCTCCTCCTCCTCCTCCTCCGCCTCCGCCTCCGCCTCCGCCTCCTCCTCATCCGCCTCCTCCTGGATCGCGCGCGCAGCAGGAGCCCAAGCTGCTGGCGAACCTGAGCCAGTCGCTGGGGCGCGGCCTCGCGAAGACCCCGAGGGCGCGGCTGGTGCTGGTCGCGCCGGGGGCCGCGGGTGGCGGCGGCGGCGAGGACGATGGTGGTGATGGTGATGATGAGGATGATGGTGGTGAGTGTGATGATGGTGAGGATTATGTCGATTATGGCGAAACTGGTGCTTGTGGTGCTGGTGATTTGTTTGATAGCCCACGATAACTACTCAGGACGATGGGTGCATATCCAGGTTGAGTCGTTGCGGTTGGGGCGGGGGGCGGCGGCGGCGCGGCGGTGCTTCAGTCTCTCAGAGGCTTGCGGGTGTTGTTCGCGAAGCTGTGTGTCGAGTTCTGGTGGTAGCTCGTGGAGTTCCCCGCTCTGCACCTGGCGGCTGCATGATGATGGTGGTGGTGGTGGTGGGATAACGATTCTTTGATGGTGCTTATGATGGGCAGAGATACGAGGAAAAAGGAAGAACAGGAGGAGGAGGAGGAGGAGGAGGAGGAGGAGGAGGAGGAGGAGGAGAAGGGAGGAGGGAGGAGGAAGAACAATGGCAAAGTGGTGAATCCCGAAGTCACGGGTCGCAGTGCGATTGGCGGGGCTCCAGGCAGACGGTCGGGGGAGGCTCGTGTCGAGGGCTTTTGCCCTGGCCCAGCCGCCAGGCAGTTGCCGTCCATACCTCCCTAGACGAGCCATGGAGCCATCCGTCCAAGGCAGCGATGCTGTCCCACAGAATTGCCACAGCATCGGGGGCGTCAGCTTGCCTCTGGCTTTCTTCCGGTGCGCGGTTCCATTCTTCCATTTCCTCTGTTCCCTCCGTCTTCGTCGTCGTCGGCGGTCGTCGCCCTATTCGTCCTCTTCCGAACGGCTTGTTCGCAGCGGCTGGACAGGGCAACCACGCCGCCCCCCATTTTGCGTGCTTTGGTCTGAAAGCTCGCCCGTGTGGGACGAGCCATAGGTTCTGGCGCCTCTCCCTCGTCCTCTTCTCATGATGGGCCTGTTTTCCACCACCACCACTATAAGTTGGAGGGGGAGGGGGTTCTCCTCCTCCACCTCCTCCTCCTCCTCCTCCTCCTCCTCCTCCTCCTCCTCCTCCTCGTTCTTCTCCTCCTCGTCCTCCATCTCCTTACCCCCTCCAACTTATGGTGGTGGTGGTGGTGGTGGAAAACAGGCCCTTCATCTCACCCACCCGAGAAAAACTCTGGCGAGGTCGCCGAGTCCAGGGAGCTCTCGGACAAGTGGGTCAGCCTCATCCAGGCCGGTGCCGCCGTCTGGGTATCCCCCGAGGGGGTCGGGACAGGCAGGGTCGGAGGCTCGCGGCCGCGTCGCCGACGCGGCTCGGCGACGCGGCTCGACGTGGAGCCCGCCGATTTCCTCCACGCCGACGTTGCCGATGCACCTCCGCCGTCGCCGATGCATCGCCGATGCATCGCCGATGCATCGCCGATGCATCGCCGATGCGGCGCGACCCTCCGACCCCCCCCCCGCCTGCTCGGACCCCCACCTGGGAGGCCTCTGGGCTGGCAGCGCCGCTCCGCCCGCCCCTCTGCGCGCCCGGGCCTGCGCTCCCGGGCTCCTCCCCCGCCCCGGCGCGCGGGCGGGCTCTGGCACGGAGGGGGGGCCTGCGGAGGCGGGGCAGGGGGGGGGGGGAGGGCTCCTCGAGCGGGGGCCTGGGGGAGGGGGAGGGGGTCGGGGGAAGGGAGCGGGGGGAGAGGGGGGAGGAGGGGTTGGGGGAGCGGGAGGGGGGGGGGAGGAGGGACTGGGGGGGAGGGGGAGGAGGGGTCGGGGAGAGGGGGGGAGGGGGGGGGCAAGCTGCGGTCGGGAGCTTCGGCCTCGCGCGTCGGGGGGCCGCCGGTTCTGGCCCACCACGCTTCGAGCGCCCACGTGCCGAGTCCCTCCGAGCCGCCCGCCCCGCGGGGCGGAGCGTCACGCTATCCGCTCGCAGGGCATGGCGCGTCGCCGGGGCTGCCGCAGCGACGCGCGAAGCAAAAGTTCCCGGCCGTAGGTGCGCACGCGCCACGTCTTCAGGAGGCCACATGCGAGCCCTGCCCCACCACCCCACGATTTCTAAGTTCTAAGGGGGGGTCGCTTCCCTCGGGAGGTCCCGAACGAAGTGAACCCCACCTCCCCACTTAGAAATCGTGGCGAGGTGGGGTAGGGTTCGCATGTGGCCTCCTAGTCTTGCATCCTGTCCCCCCCCCGCCCATTCCCTTCGCGTTGCGTTGGGTGCTCCTCTTTCCTTCGAGCGGGGTGTCCTAGAATGCCGCGATGTTGCACGGCAGGCGCTGGCCTTGACCCCTCGTCTGCGGTACAGTCTACGATGTAGTGTGGAGGGAAGGGGATCATGAAGTGGAGGAGGAGACGGAGGGACAGGAGGAGCAGGAGGAGCAGGACACACCAGGCCCCTCACGGACGGACCTGTGAAGCAGACGCCTGCCGCGTGAACGAATCTCGGTCTTCTCCTTGCCCCCACTTGCGCACGACTTCTTCTTTTTGTGAACTCAGGGACTGCATGCTTGTTTTGTGTCCTCTGTTGAGCCTCCGCCCGCGAAGCAGGAGTAATCATCAGGAGTTGAGGGATGCGGAGGATGGAAACGGAGGCGACGGCAGCAGCGACGAAAAGGGAATCGGATCCTGGAGTGCATCCACTGCGATCGACGGAAAGAAAGTGCCCTTCCTGAAACGAAGCACCATGTTGAAGTGCCGAAGACGGTCCGATCGAACACGCACCCAGCCAAATCAACGTTTGGAGTCTTATCGTGGAAGGGCAGACGGCAAAGCGCGGGAGAAATGAGAGCCTGGCTGGACGCTGTCAGGCGCTGTGAGGCGAGAGAGGAGAGCTACGGTGCGGGATCGCAGAGCGGTCGGAAAGGAAGAGGGTGCTGGGGGCACTGGACGGGGGAGATGGGGAGGGCAGACAGGGCGAGAGAGGGGGGCGGAATGGGGATAGGAGGCTGGGGGGGATGTGGGCGGGGAGGGCGGGAGGGAAGGGAGAGAGGGGATGCGCCGCCTTGAGGGCGCCTCGTGCGCTGGGTGGGTGTGCCGAGAGTGCGCTCGGTGCCCGCCTCATGGGCGCCACACAACCCACAGTGCTCTGCCCACAGCACGCAGCTTCCAGCGCACATCTTACACCACAACTCACACAACGCAGCTCACACAACACAGCCTGCATTCTTATTTTTCTTCTTCTTCTTCTCCTTAACCACACAACGCAGCTTCTTCTTCTTCTTCTTATTATTATTATGATTATTATTATTAACTATTATTATTCGTATGATGATGCTTATTATCATTATGATCAGTATGATTATTATTATTATTACTATTCTTATTATTATTATTCGTATTCTTATCATTATTATTATTATTATTATTATTATTATTATTATTATGAGTATTATTATTCTTCCTCTTCTTATCATTATTATTAGTGCTATTCTTTTTAGAACTAGTATCATGGCGATCAGTATTACTCTTAGTATTCGTATTCCTCCTCCTCCTCCTCCTCCTCCTCCTCCTCCTCCTCCCCCCCTCCCCCTCCTCCCCTCTCTCCTCCCGAGGGAGGTGTGGGGCGAGCGAGGGGCCGCCGCCCGCGCTGCGTGCCGCCCCCCCGGGCGCAGGCGGGCCCGCACGTGCTGTGACGGCCGGCCCCTCCCATTCCCGCTCCGTGGAGTCTGCCTGGGCCGCCTGCTGCCCCTCCCCAGAGATCCAACGCACGGGAAATAATCATGACGAGGAGGAGGAGGAGGAGGAGGAGGAGGAGGAGGAGGAGGAGGTTTCTCCGCATTTCGGCCCCCAGGGGCCCTCGCCGGGCCTCGCGGCCGTCGAAAAACGACTCGGGGCGAGAAGCCGGTCCTGGGGAACGGGCCGAGGCTTCCGGGGACCCCGTGTTGAAAAAAAGTCACGACATCGGATCGTTGGGTCCCCCCCCCGGCTCTTGCCTCACTGCTCCTGCCCCCCCCCCTGCGCTCCCTTCTCTTGTCGCACCCGTTCCTTCGTCACGCTTCTCCTTCTCCTCCCTCCTCCCCCCCCTGTCTTCCCTTCCCCCTTGCCCCTCCCTTCCCCCCCTGCCCCGGGCCGCCTCCTGCGCTCCCCCCTCTCTTGTCGCATCCTCCCCAGAGGTCCGAGATTCTGACAAAAACGGGGCGAAAGCGACCTGGGACGAACAACACTCAGGAGGGGAAGAAACACACAGACACAATTCATCGTCGACTCCGAGGAAAAGATGGGAAAATATGGGAAGTGGGGGGATGACGAAAACCTACAAAATATTGGAAATCATGGGGAAACCTGGGATTTGTGTGTATTGATTTGTGTGTCCGTGGGCCCCTTGAAACACTCCCTAGCCCCTAGCCCCTAGCCCTGGCCGCCTCCTGCGCTCCCCACTCCTTCCGCGACTACCGGGATGTGGTTTGCGATTTGCGTCGTTGGGGGCTTCCGGGGCACCACGTTGCCCCTGGCGGGGCTGGTCGGGGCACGGCGGAGAGCTCCGTCGAGGTCCTCGCCCGCCCCCCAGCGTGCGTCTTGCGAACCGCGCCCTCTGCTAAGCGCACCCTTTTGAGTCGCCGACTCTTGTCGCATCCTCCCCAGGGGTCCAAGGCGCCGACAACATTGGAGCGGCCGGTTTTTGGCCTTTTTCGGCCTCCAGGGGCCCTCGCCAGCCCCCGGGTGAGTCAAAAAATTGCTCAGGATCGGCGTCACCCCAACATACTACAACTATGTGTGCGTCGCCCCCCAGGGGCGACGCGCGCAACGAGAAATCTTGATTATGGTATATGCGTCGTGGCGGACGCTTTCTGGCCACAACGCTCGGGAACCGATATACTACAGGATGGGTGTACTATTTGTTCGGGTCGGACGCGCGCCTTCAAGGAGGACATGTAGTATAGCACCCCGCAATTGCGGATAAGAGTGAGGGGGCTGGCGCGGGCGTCGAGCTGGCGGACCTCGTGGCTCTCACCTTCCCTGTCGATGGCGCTCTCCTCCTCCTCCTCCGCCTCCTCCTCCTCCTCGTTCTCCTGCGCCTCCTCCTCCTCCTCCTCCTTTTCCTCGTCCGCGTCCTCGTCCTTATCGTCGTCGTCGTCGTCGTCGTCGTCGTCGTCGTCGTCGTCGTCGTCCGCCTCCTCCTCCTCCTCCACCTCCTCCTCCTCCTCCTCTTCCTCCTCCTCTTCCTCCTCCTCCTCCTCCTCCTCCCCCTCCTCCTCCTCCGCCTGTTCCTACCCCATCCCGATCCTCCACCCTCCTCCTTTCCGTCGTCGTCGTCCTCCGCCTCCTCCCCCTCCTCCTCCCTTCTTTCTCTCCTCCTCCCCCTCCTCCAGCCCCGCCGCAGGCGCCGATGTGCTGTTGTAGAGTCAATGTGGGCCGGATCGGGGGAATGGCACGAGGGCGCTTTCTCAAACCAATGCGAGCAAACCTGCCGCAGGCGCCGATTCGCGTGTTCTGACAAGTTCAGCGCGGGGGGGATCGCTGGTGGGCCACCGGAACGAATGCAAAAACAGCCCGCCGCAGGCGCCGAACATTTTGATTTGTACACTGAACGCAGTTTGGGTCGCGTGTGGGTCTCGGGCTCTCTACCTCCACCTGGAAGGAATTCAAAAACAGCCCGCCGCAGGCGCCGATAATTTTGATTCGTACATTGAACGCGGATTGGATCGTAGGTTCTCCACCTGGAGTGAATGCAAAGGAAGCCCGCCGCAGGCGCCGAAGCTTTGGCTTGTTCAGTGAACGTAGTTTGGGTCTCGGGTGGGTCGCGGGCTCTCCACCTCCACCTGGAAGGAATTCAAAAGCAGCCCGCTGCAGGCGCCGAACACTTTGATTTGTACACTGAACGCAGTTTGGGTCGCGGGTGGGTCGCAGGTTCTCCACCTGGCGTGAATGCAAAAGAAGCCCGCCGGCGCCGAAAATTTTGGGTGGGTCGCGGGGTGGATCGCGGGTGGGTCGCGGGTGGGTCGCGGTGGGTCGCGGGTGGGTCTCGGGTGGGTCGCGGGCGCGTTTTGGGTTGAGGATGGGTCGCAGGTTCTCCACCTGGAACGAATGCAAAAGAAGCCCGCCGCAGGCGCCGAAAATTTTGGGTGGGTCGCGGGGTGGCTCGTGGGTGGGTCGCGGGTGGGTCGCGGGGGGTCGCGGGCGCTCTCGCGGAGTGGGGTCGCAGTCGGAAGCGCGCCTGGAACCAAAAGAAACCGCCGCAGGCGCGGAAATTTTTGGGGGGTCGCGGGATGGGTCGCGGGTGGATCGCGGGTGGTCGCAGTGGGTCGCGCGTGGGGGTCGCGGGTGGGTGGCGGCTGGGTCGCGGGGTGGGGTCGCGGATGGGTCGCGGTGGGTCGCGGGAGGGTCTGCCCCGGGGATTCGCGGGCGGTGGTCGGTCGCGGGAGGGTCGGGGTGGGTTCGCGCGCGGGGCGGGTAGCCGGGGGCGGGTCGGGGTGGGACGACAACAACAACAACAACAACAACAACAACAACAACAACAACAACAACAACAACAACAACAACAACAACAAACAAACAAACAAACAAACAAACAACAACAACAACAACAACAACAACAACAACAACAACAACAACAACAACAACAACAACAACAACAACAACAACAACAACAACAACAACAACAACAACAATCACTTTACCCGAACGCTCAGTGTTCTCACCAGTGCCAGGGTTTTCATGCGACGCCAGCCAATACCCCCACTTTGTGGGGGGGCAGTGCAAGCTCTACCAAATATCCACACGACTCTTCGCCACCACCCACACCCAGCTTCCCGCCCTATGACGTTCGGACACTTCACTTCGTGGCCTGCGGACGACCGTGGCTACTACACTGGCGTGGAGTACACACCCACAGAAGTTGTTAAGCCTACGTTCGTACACCCACAGATTCGGACAGCGCGCGCGGGTAGAAATTTTGAAAAGTCGTGCAGGTGTTTTTCGAGGACCTACGGTGCGATTCGTGTGATTGTATGATGCGCGGTGCTAAAATTCTTAAGAAGCCCAATGGTTTTTGGAGATTTCGGCGTGCGCGCGCGAAGAAAAAACGAATGTGTCCCGCATGGTATTATTTGACAGGGATGATGGCCCTGGCAGGTGCGCAACCGTTGTCGCAGAAGTTCGAAAAAGTTGCTCGCAAAAGCCCGTTTGACAGAAATGTTTAAAAAGTGTTGGTTTTCCTACGAATCCGCAAGAGCGCGCGGGATGAGATTTTGACATTTTTTTGTTGAAAAACCATTGGTTTTTTGATGTTTTTATGTTTAAATCGCTCCGAACACTAAGCTTTTGGAAGGATTTCGTCTTGCGCGCGCGAATGTCCACTTTACCTTATTTTTTGCAAGGGATTCTTGAAATTTGATTATATTAGAACAAGAAATGTCATTTTATAGTGTTTTTGCAAGGGAAAACGGATTACAACAAAACAACCGGATCTTGATGACATCGTATTACCTGAGGCTTCCTCACGAAAATGATGAAAATGTAGCTGCGGCCTAGGCGGCGCAGGGGGGCCGTGCACCAGGGGTCCCAACAATAATTATTCTTTAGAATTAATAATGTTCAACAACAACCAACAACAACAACCAACAACAACAACCAACAACAACAACAACAACAACAACAACAACACCAACAACAACAACAACAAAACACCACCACCAGCAACAAGAAGAATAATCCGCATCGCGGAATTCCACTTCAGCCACACACCCAGGGACAGTGAATGACCGTTCGGTTCAGGCCCCCTCACTCTGATTAGTATGTTTCCGTGCGTCCCATCAGGACGACAAGCCAGCCCCTGAGGATGTGGTCCAGACCTCTGGGGGCCCACGCGTCGAAAGAGTGGAGCGGTGGGATGCCTGGGTCCCCTTCGTCGCGCCTCTCCTGCCCCCTTCCCCCATGCTCCTTCCCCCCTCTCTCCTGCCTCACTCCCCCCTTCTCCTCCCCCCCTCACTCCCCCCTCCTCCTCTCCCCCTCCCCCCCTCCCTCCCTCCCCCCCCCCTTCCTCCCCCTGCTCCTTCCTCGTCCCCTCTCTCCCTCCCTCCCTCCCTCCCTCCCCTCCCTCCCCCTCCCTTCTGCCTCTCT
This sequence comes from Prorocentrum cordatum, assembly GCA_963575745.1. NCBI lineage: Eukaryota > Dinophyceae > Prorocentrales > Prorocentraceae > Prorocentrum > Prorocentrum cordatum. The sequence goes on along the minus strand of CAUYUJ010020660.1, from coordinate 626,411 downwards.
GCCCCTTCCCCCACCCCTCCCTCTGCCTGCTTCTCTCCTCCTCCTCCTCCTCCTCCTCCTCCACCTCCTCCTCCTCCTCCTCGCCCTCCTCGTCCTCTTCGTCCTCCTCGTCCTCCTCCTCCGCCGCCCGTTCCTCCTCCCCATCCTCCTCCCTCGCCCCCCCGCTGCCGCCTGCCCCGCCAACGCCGAGAGCCGGCGGCGGTCGCGGCTGGTGCCTCTTCCACGTCCGGCCGTGGCGGCCGCGCCCGCCCGCCACAGTGCCCGGTGCATGTATGGGCCTGGAGGAGGAGGAGGAGGAGGAGGAGGAGGAGGAGGAGGAGATTTCAACAGATTTCCTGGCTCACGTGGTGAGTGGTCTTCCACCGCGCCTCGTCGCCCGAGCTTCCCCTCTGCAGCACCTCGGGCGGGCGTCCACACTTCAGCGACCTGCCCACGCGTCGGTACCGCGTCTCACTTCTCACACACTGCTTCTCGCACTTGTCTTACCAAACTTCCGTTCCAGCCACCGTTTGTGGCTGGCCTCGCTCCCTGCGCTGTAGCTGATGGCGGCGGGCTTGGATTTAGACGTCCACTTCCGCTTTGGCTCCAACGCTTCGCCCCCCGCCAGCCACTTGTCCGCGATCGCGGCTCTGGCCCTCCACATGGCCCAGCTCGTGCTCGCGGATCCAGACGTGGCGACGAGGTGGTAGGAGGAGTAGCTAGAGCTAGGGACGATAGATGGCTCCAACTTATCCTCCCTCTTCTCGCAAGCTTCTATCTTCGGAGGAGGAGGCATGGACATACTAGGCTACAGCTTCACCTCTCTCCTCCCGCAGGCTCCGCCCGTCTCGCGGGTCGCGTCGGCCTTAACGTAGGGCTCCATCTTCTCCACAGGCGCACTCGTCTGGTCTGTAGTTGATGGCATCGGGCTCGTCCTTCGCCTTAGCTCGTCGGGGCTCGTCGTCGTCGCACAGGGGCTGAGGACGTCGGGCTCGTCTGTAGCCGATGGCGTCGGGCTCGTCCTTCGTCTCAGTTCGTCGCAGCGCGTCGTCGTCGCACTGTAGCTGATGGCGTTGGGCTCGTCCTTCGTCTTTCCCTTCTCGCTTGCCCTGAGCTCGGCGCTGTAGTTTATGGTGTCGGGCTCGTCCGTCGCCTTCCACTTTTCGCACGCGCTGCTCGTAGTGTTGGGACTAGCTAGGTACATATATGGCTCTGACTTCTCGGGCTCCTTGTTCCCAGCGCTGTAGCTGAGGACGTCGGGCTCCGCTGCGGTCACCTGCCACACCTGATCGTTGACAGCCACTGTGTAGATCGTTGACCCGCAATGGCACGTCGCTCCCTTCTGCACACCAGGGCGTCGACTCCGACGCCTGCGGCCAGGTAAGAACACGGGCGCCTCGCAGTTCCAGTGGAACTCCGTCTGCACCCCTGTTTCCTGCTGCCACTGCCCTATCTTCTCGCACGCGCCTGCGTAGCTGATGACGTTGGGCTCCTTGCTCGCCCGCCGCCACTGCTCAGCTTCCTTCTCCAACTTCTCTGCCTTGGCCTTCCACTTATCTATCTCACTCTGGAGCCGCTGCACCAGCCTGTCAGCGGCTGCACGCGCTCCAGGGGGGCAGGGGCTCCCGGTCCATGGTTCAAGGTCTCGCCGGCGGCGCTGGGGGCATCAGCTCCGCGGGCCGCGCCGAAATGGCTAGGCCGCGCTGCTGAGCCACCTGGGAGGAGGAGGAGGAGGAGGAGGAGGAGGAGGATGGTGGTGATGATGATGCTGATGATGACGATGATGATGGCTGCTGCTGCTGCTGCTGAAGAGATGATGATGATGATGATGATGATGATGATTTGATGATGATGATGATGATGATGATGATGATGATGATGATGATGATATGGTGATGGTGGGGTGTGGTCGTGGTCGTGGTGGTGGTGGTGGTGGTGATGATGATGATGATGATATGATGATGATGATGATGATGAGATGATGATGATGATTGATGAGGATGATGATGTGATGACGATGATGACGAGGACGAGAGGAGGAGGAGGCAGGAGGAGGAGGAGGAGGAGGAGGAGGAAGAGGGGAGGAGGAGGAGGAGGAGGAGGAAGGAGGAGGAGGAGGAGGAGGAGGAGGGGAGGAGGAAGAAGAGGAGGCGGAGGAGGAGAGGAGGAGGAGGAGGAGGAGGAGGTGAGGAGGAGGAGGAGGGGGAGGGGGAGGAGGAGGAGGAGGAGGAGGAGGAGGAGGAAGGAGGAGGAGGAGGAGCAGGAAGGAGGCAGGAGAAGGAGGGGAGGAGAGGAGAGAGAGAGGAGGAAAGAGGAGGAGGAGGCGGAGGAGAGGAGGGGAGGGGCGGCGGCGGCGGAGTGAGGAGGAGGGAGAGGAGGAGGAGGAGGAGGATGAGGAGGAGGAGGAGGAGGGCGGAGGAGGAAGAGGAGGAGGAGGAGCAGGAGGAGGCGTTGGAGGAGGAGGAGGAGGAGGAGGAGGAGGAGGAGGACCAGTGTAAACCCAAGAGGCATCAACGATGTTCGAATAAACCCCCCCTCCAAGCTCCCTCTTCATAGGCCCCTGCAACAGGTCATTTCCATTGTGGGAACTACTTCGTTGGAAGGCAACCGTTTCAAGACCCTGCAGCATGCCAAAGCATTGTTCTCGGGATTCCAACGCCACAGGTCAACCTGACTGTTGCATGTTGACGATCCAGAATCGCACCAGAACGCCGCTCCTGGGATTTCAACACAGCGAATCAACGTAACTGTTGCGCCCGCGTAATCCTGAATCCTCTCAAAACACGATTTCTGGTACATTGATGATGGGAATCCGTCAAACTCTTACAAGTTGTTGAAACGAATGTGCGCGGCACTAAGGCGAGAGCCACATGTTGAAAAGGAAATGCCCTCAATCCGTGAAGCTCTTGCAAACTTTTAAGACGAATGTGCGTTGCGCTAAGGCGAGCACCATATTTTGAAAACCACCCGCCCCGCCCTCAATCCGTGAAACTCTTGCAAACTGTAAACACGAATGTGCGCAGCACTAAGGCGAGAGCCACATTTTGAAAACGACCCGCCCTCAAGTCGTGAAACAAACTTTTAAAACGAATGTGTGCCGCGCTATGGCGAGAACCACATTTTGAAAACCACCCGCCCTTCATCTGTGAAGCTGTTGCCACATTTTACGCTTCAGAGTCATAAGTAGTGAAGAAGTATCAGGCGAAACGCCCGGCTCGCCCCCAAAACTGGCCTCGGGGTGCGACAGGGAGAAGTTACTTATGAGGAAAAGGAATGGAGGAGGAGGAGGAGGAGGAGGAGGAGGAGGAGGAGGAGAAGGAGAAGGAGGAAGAGAACGACGAGGAGGAGGAGGACGAGGAGGAGGAGGAGGAGGGGAGGAGGGAGGATAAGGGGGAGGAGGCGGAGGGAGGAGGAGGAGGAGGAGGAGGGGGGGAGGAAGAGGAGGCGGTAGGAGGAGGATGATGAGGAGGAGGAGGAGGAGGAGGAGCAGGAGGAGGAGGAGGAGCAGGGGGACGGGGACCTTCTTGAGAGAGAACGCCCACCGAGGCACAGCAGGTGTGGAGGCGTGGTGGCTGCTAGAGGGTCGTAGGTGGTTTCTCGGCCCCCATCAGAGCCGCTTGCGATCCGGTCCGATGCGATTCGATTCGCCGGGCGGGGCGGCGGCTCCGATTCGACCCGGCTCGATTCGGCATGGCCGTCGCCATGCCTCCCGTTAGGAGCGGTGGGGCTGCGACCCCCTCGTGTTCTCGCGGCGGCGAGCGAGGGGGGGAAGCGAGAAGGGGGAAGGTTCGGGTTCGAGGTTCCCGGCCTTCGGACGGTTCCGTCGATTCTCGGCGGTTTTCCAGCCCCGGGGGGCGTGCCAGCGGCCGCGCCTCGCCGAGGGCGCTGCGGGGGCGCCCGGATCATCCTGGACGGCCACCGGAGAGCCGGCCCACCACGCCTCGGGGCGGCGCGCGAGCCACACCTCCCAGCCTCCAGGCGTCGACGTCGCGAGCTCGTCCTGGCCTCCCGCCCCGCGGAGCGCAGCGACACGCCAGCAGCTCGCAGGGCACAGCGCCTCGCTGGGGCCGCGGGCCGCGACGCGCCGTGCAGCAGCTCTCGGACGTAGGACCAAAGGACGAATCGTGGCAGAGCGTGTCGGAGCGCTCTCGGGGCGCTCTGCAGCACTCCGAAGCGTCCTCCAGAGTCGCCAGGCGCCTCAAAGAGTCCCGAGACTTCTCCTGGCCCGATGTGGTCCGAGTCCCGTCCCCATCTTGGACGGAGGCGCGGCCGAGTCGAGGAGCCAGTCGACACGGCATCGGGCGACTGTTCCAGCGGCAGCGACGCCGTAGTGCCCGGCCTCGGCGTCCAGGAGGGGGGGTCGTGACCAGGGCGGGCGGAGGTCATGGCGGTGGCCATGACATCTCCCCGGATTTCATGGCGCCCTCTTCTCATTTCAATGCGCTCCTGGTTCCCTCCTCGTCCGCGCACATGCCGCGGGCCTTACTGCACCCGCACTTCCGCTTGGACTCTTGGACGCTCCCTGGTAGTGTCGAGCTGATTTTGGGACGGGGCGAACGCCGAAGCCCACATCGAGCTGGCTCTTTCCCATGGTTCTTTCTCTCGGGCTGCGCGAACTTGAGGAGGGAGAAATAGGTACAGACCCAAATGGGCGTGGATTTCCATTCGAATGCTGGAACATATGGGAAGCGAATGGTAACACGAAGCTCCAGGAAGCATGACAGATAAGCAGAATCCTCGAACCTGTTCAGATTTGTGTGTGTGTCTCCCGGCTGCTACCCGGCTGCGGAAAGGGCACCCGCGCGTCCTCTTGCTACCGCTCGTCCCCCTCTCCCCTGCCCTCGCATCGAAGCAGAAAAACTGCACGATCATGCACTGTCGGAGCTCCGCACGGCTTTCTTCGATCGGCGCTGGGCCTCCCTCCCCGTCGCGCGGAGTGCGCCAGGGAGGGCGGCGCCGGAGGCAACGACAGTGGGTCCCAGCGCCGATCCAAGAAATCCGCGCGGAGCACCGACGTGTTATGTTTACATAATCGTTCCTTCTTCAATCGTCGTCGCCGTTCTCCACATCGAGGGTGCTAGACTGGTCGGCCTCTCGACCTCGAGCACCTCCTGGGGTCCGTCGGATATCGGGGGCATTTCGAGGAGAGAAGTTTGAGCCAGGAGTGAGAAAGACAGTGAGCAGCATGAGGGGGAGCGAGAGAAGAGGGAGCTTGAGGAGGGGGAGAAGGGTGCTGATGAAGAGGAGATAGGAGGATGAGGAGGGTGACGGGTTGGGAAAGGGAAGACAAATTGGGGGACGCATGAGGATGATGGTGAACATGTGTCGGAGGATGAGAATAGTACATCTCAGCCGTTTAATATGATTCAGGGTATCCTTAGCTTTCCCGCGCTGAATACTAGAATCGTATGTTGTCGCTGGCATGGGCTGTAGCTGGTAGATGTTTGCTGAGCCGGCTCCTTGTCGAGAAGTTGCGAGTTCGCCGTGCAATCAGCAGCGGCCGTTCCAATCTCTTATCCTGCCTCTTCTGCTTCCCGTTCTTCCCCTTCCCCTCCTCGCCTCCTCCTTTCCTATCTCTCGCGCTCTTCTCGGGATCTTCTCGCGCTCTTGGAATCTTCTCGCGCACTTCTTCTTGCCGCGCCCTCTCCTACTCTCCTTTCCCCTGCCCCCTCTGCTTCCATGCTAATATCTGTACTCCTTCGCATCTTGTCTTCTTCTCCTCCTCCCCCTCATCATCATCCTCATCCTCATCCTCAGCCTCATCCTCATCCTCATCATCATCCGCAGCCTCAGCCTCAGCCTCAACCTCACCATCACCATCATTATCATCATCATCATCAGCAGCAGCAGCAGCATCAGCATCATCCTCATCCTTCTCATTATCATCATCAGCATCATCATCGTCATCATCATCCTCGTCATCCGCGTCATCATCGTCATCATCATCACCATATTCATCAACAACACCATCAGCATCATCATCATTATCATCAGCAGCATCATCCTCATCATCATAACCATCAGCATCATCATCATCAGCAGCATCATCATTATCATAAGTACCATCACAATCAGCAACATCGTCGTCACCATCAACACCATCACCAACATCAGTATACCCAATCATCATCAGCATCACCATCAGCATCATCCTCACCATCACAATCACCATCACCATCACCACTATCATCATCATCATCACCATCATCCGTGTCAAAGGTTCCAGCATCCGTAGCATCAGCATCATAACCACCATCATCATCATCATCATCATCATCACGGTGGTCGTTAGCATCAGCATCATCACCAGTATCATCAACATAATCGTCGTTGCCATCAACATCGTCATCATCATCACCACCATCATCATATGCATCATCATTTTCACCATCATCATCATCAACAGCAGCAACACCATCATCACCAGCCGCAACAGAAGCACCACCATCATCGGCATCACCACCATTATCAGCATCATCATCATGAACACAGCATCACCATCATCACCACCAGCATCACCATCAGCATCATCATCAGCATCATCATCAGCATCAGCATCCGCGTCACCCGTTCCATTATCCTCCTTCCACTGCTCCTTTCACTCCTCCTCCGTCCACTCCTCACCCCCCCTCATCCTCTGTCCACTCGCCTCCTTCCTGCTCCTCCTCCTCCTCTTCCTCCTCCTCATCGTACTCATCCTCCTGCTCATCCTCATCCTCTTCCTCCTCCCTGCCCCTGCCCCTCCTCATCCTCCTCCTCCTCCACCTCCTCCTCCATCTCCTCCTCCTCCTCCTCTTCCTCCTCCTCCTCCTCCTGCACTTCTTCCCCCTCCTTCCCCTCATGTCCCTCCTCCTCCTCACTCTCCTTCTCCTCCTCCTCCTCCTTCTCCCTCACCCTCCGTGCTCCTCCTCCTCCTCCTGCCTCCTTCTCCCTCGTCCTCCTCCTCCTCCTCCTCCTCCTCCTCATCCTCCTCCTCCTCCTCCTCCTCTCCTCCTCCTCCTCCTCCTTCCTCCTCCTCTCCTCCCCCTCTCTCCTCCTCCTCTCCTCCTCCCCCTCCCTCCTCCTCCTCTCCCCCCTCCTTGCTCCTCTCCACCCTCCTCTCTCTTCCACCTCCTCTCCTCCTCCTCCTCCATCCATCCTCCTTCTCCTCCTCCTCCTCCTCCTCCTTCTCCTCCCCCTTCTCCTCCCCCTCCTCCTCCTCCTCCTCCTCCTCCTCCTCCTCCTCCTCCTCCTCTTCCACCTCCTTCTCCTTCTTCTCCCTGCTCCTCCTCCCTGCTTCTCCCCCTCCTGGTCTCCGGCTGGCCACCGTGGAACGGAGGCCCCCGCCCGGGTTAATCCGTTGCTTCGTAGCCCGAGGGCCGCAGGACCCAAGCACACGGCCTTGGCGTGCGGCTCGCCCGCATTGTGAGCTCTAGAAGGGACGGCGGGAAGCGGGAGGCGAGGAGGAGCAGGAGGAGGAGGAGGAAGAGGGCGAAGAGGGCGAGGAGGATGAGGAGGATGAGGAGGAGGAGGAAGAGGAGGAGGCGGAGGAGGAGGAGGAGGAGGAGGAGGAGGAGGAGGAGGAAGAGGAGGAGGAACGGAGGAGGATGGGGAGCAAAAGTAGTAGTGAGAGGAGGAGGAGGAGGAGGAGGAGGAGGAGGAGGAGGAGGCGGAGGAGGAGGAGGAGAAGGAGGAGGGGGAGGAGGAGATAATGCAGCAGCAGTAGGAACAGGAACAGGAACGGGGGCATGAGCAGGAGTTGCAGCAGGATGAGTTGAAGGAGGAGGATGAGGAGGAGCACTTGGAAGAGTTGGAGGCTGACGAGGAGGAATTGGAAGAGTTCGAGGAGGAGAAGGAAGAGGAGGAGTAGGAGGAGGACGAGGAGGGGGAGGAGGAGGAGGAGGAGGAGGAGGAGGAGGAGGAGGAGGAGGAGGGGATACGAGCGTCAGCCAGTACCTGCTCCCCCATGTGGTGCTAGAGCGGCGCCATGTACAATACAATGCAGCATCACCCTCTCGTTAGAGTCGAAATCATCCGTTCGGCCAGCAAACATCCCCACTTACTCCTTGACTAGCTCTACCCATCTGGCACTACTACGTTCGACCCACCACCTGCCACCTCATGGGGCCAGGCCGCTCTGTCGTGAATTCCGCCGTAGTGCAGGCCGCCTGGGTTTTATAGCTGTGTGGCTACGGGCCTGCATCCGTTTACTGATTACGTCTGCCGTGATATGCGCACGCTACTTTGTCTACAGCGCTACCGCTTCCCACTATATCCTATTTTCCACTCGCGCACAGCCAAGCCGAACCAGCACCATCAGTGGACACCCTTGTGCCACATGCCGTGGAAATGACGTCCTCAGCCGGATCAAGTCATGCCAACTGCTTGGGGCGTCTCAGTTTTGCGTGCCCACGATCATGCTCGCCTGATTGTGGGCCGTACGCTGCAGTATGTCCGCCAAGTCCAGCCACGTCACGGGGAAAAGCCCGACCTGCAGGACCTCGGATTCCGCCTCGACCCAACAGTTACAAACGAAACCATGGCGTTACTGCTACCCGCGCTTACTCCTGGGAAGTTCCGCCCAAACCAATGTCGGAACCGCAATCGGAGGCCTACATATGCTACAAGTACGTACGTGACACGGACGGTGAGGTCCCGATCGCTACCGTGGCGTACCAGAAATCGCCTACATGACTGCCAGGCGTGAAGTCGCGATGTGGCTGGCGCAGCTCGACCACGCTGGGCCCAACCCATGGCTACAAATCCCGCGCATCGTGGGAGGGAGTGGTACACACCCAGACCACTCCTACTGCGACTGTACAAAGCACGCCCTGGCGCATACCGCGAATACCTACAAGGGCAAAATCAGCCAGTTTGTTATGGGTGCGGCTTCCCAGGGATAACATGGAGAGGTACGTCCTGGTTACCGCCACGGCCTGGCAACTACCTACTCCCTTCCAGCGGGACTATCGCATCAGCCCGAACTACTACGTCCTCGCAGGAATTCTGGATCAAGGACCCCCCGCTCTATCTGGATTATCAGGTGTACATCCTCAGTGCCGTAACTACTGGCCAGAAGGTGCACGATCTCAAGATGGAGGTCTGCAAGAATGCCGGCGCGGAGGCTTACCTCGCCATGTCCACATGGGATACGGGATTGAACCCACACGCGCTGGACATCACGAAGGTGTGCCTCCGCAGCGCTACGGGCCACCTGAAGGAGGCGGACAGCTCGCGCTACGATGTGGACCTCACGCCCAGCGGCGACAAGTGCACCATCCCACGTCCTGGAGAAGACGCCGCCCGCAGGGGCCATATCCACGCCGTCGGCGCCGCCTGCCGAGGATGCGGAAGATGTATGGGCCAGCATGAACACGAGCGCCAATTGGTACCTGCGCACCCTTAGGAGGAGGAGGAGGAGGAGGAGGAGGAGGAGGAGGAGGAGGAGGAGGAGGAGGGGATGGAGGAGGAGGAGGAGGAGGAGGAGGAGGAGCGCCAACTAGTACCTGCGCACCCTTAGGAGCACCGGGGCGGCGCCACGTCCAACGCATCACCACTCTCTCGCGCTGCAGTCGCGCCCCTCCGCTCGGCCACGTGCGCATACCCATCTACTCGTAAGTCGGGCCTGTCCCTCTACAGTCGGAATTTTCAAAAAGAGTAGAAAAATAGTCAGGGGACGATTTTTCTACCATTCTTGAGTATGTTTGGAGTATGTTTTAACCATGTTTCATTTTTAGCCCCAAATCCCCCTGTAGGGAGGGGGACAGGCCCGACCTAAATTTACTCCCTACCCGCCTGCCACTACTTCGTTCCGCCCATCACCTACCTCAAGGCGCCCGACCACTATGTCGTAAATCCCGCCGAGTCTCTGGCCATCGGTGCTCAGCAGCTGTGCTTCACAAGGAACGCAGGCTCGCAATGGAGTCGTTCAAGAAGGTATACCGGAAGGCATCTTGGGCAATGCTCACCGAGGGGATCGATCTGGAATCGCACATGCTGGCCAACATGCAGGTTGACGACTGGGGTGTGACTTGACGGAGGTCTATACATGCTGGCCGCCGCCTGAAGTTTGCAGACACCTTGTGCTACGACATCGAGCGCGCGCCTACTGGTACCACGTGCGTCATGACCCGGTTCTGGGCCGTCTCGGGGCCCTCTCGGGGACCTCAGTGGGTCTTCTTGGACTTCTGGAAGACCGCGAGTGGACCAACCTTCGGCCGAAGAGCCTGTAATGGCGGAACACACCTGAGCACCTAATGAAAATTAGTGGCCACGATGGCATGGAAGTCGTTTTTGCTACCTTCCTCTGCCCAGCAAAGGCGGGACATGTGCAGAGGCGATAGGGCAGTCCCATCCTCAAAACGAGCGCCCGTTCCGATCCGATCGACCTGATTCGATTTCGAGCTCGCCCGAATCGATCCGATGCGATTTCGAATTCCCAGCGATTCGATGCGGTCCGATGAATGCGCGGCTCGGTTGCCCATGCTGGCTTGGTCGATTCGATTTGATTTCGAGTCCGTGCCGACGCAGCCCGATCCATCGAACCTTCCGATCCGCTTTCCCGATCCGATGCCGACGGATCCTGCCGAACGCCCCAGCCGCCAAGCCTTGTCCTGCGCTCCGCAGATCCCCGCCGAGGCGTGCCATCCCCGCCCGCCGCCGGCCCCATCCCCGGCTTCGTCGAGAGGAGCGCAGCGCGGCAGGAAGCGCATCGACAGGAAGAGGGCGGCGGCGGACGAGGGTAGGAGGAGGAGGAGGAGGAGGAGGAGGAGGAGGAGGAGGAGGAGGACGAGG
>CAUYUJ010020660.1:611832-615559 GCA_963575745.1 Prorocentrum cordatum | reverse complement strand
CCTCCTCCTCCTCCTCCTCCTCCTCCTCCCCCTGCTCTGCCTCCTCCTCCTCCTCTCGGAGGAGCCGCCGCCATGGGCTGAGAGCCGTCGACGCGGCGTCGACGAGGCGTCGCCGACAGCTCGGCGATGGGCCCTAGCGGTGGCAGGCCCCAGCGGTCCCCCTGGCGGGGCGGGGCTGCCGGGCCCCTGGCGGCGAGCGGCGGGCGATGGCGGGCCGATGCGTGCTCCCTCTGGGCCTGCAGTCGACAGCCTTGCGTGTGGCCGATGCTTGAGTGGCCCAGTGCCTGGCCCTGCACGGCCCAGTCCGCCCTCTTAGAGCCCCGAGTCATGAGGGCTGGGGGTGGGGGGGTATCCGCGCCTCGGGGGCCCACGCCAGAGCTGCCCCGGACCGGCTGTATCCTGGGTGACCGGGGCGGGCGTCCAGCCCGGCCCTCCCGAGTCCTCGGGGCTGGGGGTCTTGGCATCGCTCGGACGTGTGCAGTTTTCCTTCGGCGAGGACCATCGAGGAGTAGCCTTGACCATTTGGCGAAAAAGCCACGCACGAAACCAAAAAAAGCACGGGGAATGGACGTCCGAGCGATGGCCAGTGATCGAGTGAGGATGCGCGCTGAGGATGCAAGCCCCGTCTGGGCGCCCGCGTCGAGGTTCTTCGCGCGGGGCTGGTCCTCGAGAGCGGTTGAGGATGGACAAGCGAGGCGCGGATGCGAGGGTGCCCCTTGGAGAGGTTGCCCATCCATGCATCGGGTTCGATTGTGTCCTTCGCTATCGTTGCCCACGTCCGACGCGTGCACGTCCCGCGCCTGTTTTCGCCGGCGCTCGCCTGCCGCCGCCCGCCTCCGGCCGCCGTTGCTCGCTCGTCACGCGCGCGAAGCATAGCAGAGGACGGGCCCGCGGTGGATTCGAGGCGGCGGCCGCTCGGTTCGGGGGGAGGGGGCATGCGCACCGCCGCCAACAGGCCGAGGATGGTGTCGTGCTAAGATTGACTATGCTCTGGTGCATGCTCTGGCACCAAAAGGCCTCGCACTCTTGACGATCATCCTTTTGCGCGCGCCACTTGCAATCATGTGGTGGGTTGTCCTTTAGCGTGGCAATCGCCCGATCAACGGCTGCTGTCATAAAGCTGAAAACCCGAGGTGGTCTTGGGAAAGGAGGGGAGTGTTTCGACAATAGGGCTGGCGTGTGTTATTCATATGCCGGTTTGCGTTATTATGTAGTCGTTGTGTACGGGAAGAGGGAGGTTCGAAAGCTGGAGAGGGGGTCTAGAGACACGATTGTGTTTACAGGGCTCGTCGTTTTTCGCGGGCGTTCGGGTTTCGCCCCGCGGTGTCTGGAGGCTCCCAGCAGGAGTTTCTTATGCCAGCGCCCAAAAGTTTCTCCGTTCGACGGCCCTTGTAACCATGTGATGGTTTGTTTTTTGAAGAAACAAGGTGCCAGGCATGGCCGTAGGGCGGTTCCGCCTCGGCGACGAGCTCCAGCATGACGACGGCGCCCTCCTCCGCGACTTCGTCCGCCGGCTGCGCGCCGCGGACGATGTCCTGCGCGTTCGTTCCGATGGCGCCAACACTCTGGGTGGAACCTCTGCCCTGGGGTCCGCCCAGCAGACTGACCGGAGCGGCTGGTGCCGCGATCAGTGGCGTTCCCGGAAGCCCGGCGCCGCTCAATGTGCGACGTCGCCCCCTCCAAGGGGCGACCCCAGCAGCGAAGGGCCTGGCCGATTGTGCAACCCGCCAGTTCTCCCGAGGGTTGTTGGGCCTCCTACGGTAACTGTCGCGAGCAACTGCGCCCCTGGCAAACAAGACGAACGACTGGAGACGATTGTTGCAACCCCCTCTGATCCTGGCCCTGGCCCGTGCAGCACCGCTGCCAGTGACGCAGACGCGGCAGGGACAATGTCACCTGGGGGGGGGGCGTGGCGGCCACGCGGCTGCCCAGACCGGCGTAAGGTCGCCCGAGGTGGGCGAGCCGTGGCGGCAGGTTCCGGCGCTGCGGCGGGGCGAGCAGGCTGGGCCGAGGCAGCCTGGCGAAGGGCACGAGGCTCCGTGCGACACGCCCACCGCGGGCAGCGCTGGCCCGCCGAGGCGCGCCTCGCGCGCCTGTCGCGCGAACGGCCGCAGCGGCGGCGCGGCTGCGCCGCGGGGCCTCCGGGCGGCTCGCGCTGCTACGCGGCGCGGGCGCGGGGGGCGCGGGCCTGGGCGCGCGGGCGCGGGCGGAGCTGCTGTTCGCCGCTCCGCCTGGGGCGGGGTGCCTCCCGCCCTCAGCTGCGTTGCGAGCGCCGGCTGGGTGCGGGATCCGCTGCCGCCCCTCTTTGAGCCTCGCCGACCTATCTCGCTGGACGGCGACATTGGGTTTCAGTCGTTTGCCCCATCACCGCCCCCCCTCAGGCCGGTTACGGGCCACCGCCGTTCGTCCTGGTCCTTGCTGACCGTGGCGCTGCTGGGTGGGTGCGCCACTGCGCCCCCGCCACTTGCTGCACCGCTTCCTTACTGGCCGGCTACTGGTGTGATCAGTTCCCCTCCCCTACTCGCCAACGCAGTTCCACCAGGCAACATTGCCCGCCCCCTCCAGTCCCTCTTTGGCCATTCCCGCTGCATTTGGCCCTCAGGGTGTAGCCACCTCTTGGCCCCTCGCTGGAACGGGACGTCGTTGACGTGGCCATTCGTTCTCTTTCTCGGTATTGTGCCTCTTCCACCTCGTGCGTTGCAGCCCCTGCGTCGGCCCTTGGGCGTAGCCGTGACGCCGCCCCGCGCCCCTTGCCAGGGGTGCCGCATCGGCTGGCCGCCTCAGCCGCTCCACGGCGACGCCCCTCGCCACGTGAGTGCCCTCCCCTCCGGCCCTCTCACGCAGCCGCTTTCGCCTGCCTTCCCGTCTCCTGCCGCCGGTTAATTTGCGCCTTCCGCTGCCCAGACCCCTTGAGCGTGCGCGCGGACTGCCACTGCCGCGCTGCGACGGAGAAGAATTATTTGAAGTAGCGTTCGCCCGATCAAAGGTCGCAGCCCTGAAATTTAAAACCCTGGGTGGCCGAAAACTCTTCGGAAGCGGGGGATATTTTCAAAATTGAGGCAGACGTGTGTTGTTTTGGCGCTCGTGTGGTACGCAGTCGTTTTGTATCGGAGGAGGGAAACTGGAGAGGGGGTCTAGAGAAGCGATTGCGTTTACAGGGCTCGTTGTTTCTCGCGGGCGTTCTGGTCTCGGCGGCATTGATGAAATGAGGGCCCTTTCTATGGTGTTCAAGTATCCGTGGTGCCTGGAGGCTTCCAACACGAATTTCCGATTCCAGCGTTTGTGATTTTTCTCGTTCGGCGGTGAATTTTCTGCTGGCCCGAAATAATTTCTTCGTTTGGCCGAGGAGAAGTGTCCCGCTCGCCCAGAATAGTTTCTTCGTTCGGTCTGCGGAATTGCCTGGCTCGCCGGACCATGTTTTTTTTTGTCCGCCCCTTGAGCCCGACAGAGAAGACGTTTCTTTTCGCTTGTCGACCTCTCTGGGCCGCATTGGCGCTTCACCGCTTTGGGGTCCAATTGGAAGGGTTTGGGCTGGTGTTGGGGTCCTCTTAGGCCGATTTGGGGCCTTTGGGGGCTTCGTGGCTGTCTCGGAGCTTTATTGAAGCCCCTTGGGCGGGCAGAAGCCCAAACAGGATATAGCTTCACAATATTTCAACAAACAAAAAAATCCATGTGCTTCGGTTCTTCGGGCTATCGTGGAGGGCCTCTCGGAGCTCCTTTCGGCCGT
>CAUYUJ010020660.1:579332-606832 GCA_963575745.1 Prorocentrum cordatum | reverse complement strand
TGGATGCCTCTCGGAGTCTCTTCGGATGTCTCTTGCGAGCTCCTTTGAGTCCTCTTGGGGCTTCTTGGGGGCCCTGTGGCGGTCCCGCGGGTCCCGTGGGCCTCTTGGAGCGGCACGGGTGCCTCGGGGGAGCCTCTTAGGATCCTTCTAGGGACCTGAGGAGCCTCTTGTGGCCTCCTGGGGGCCTGGGCACTCTTGGCAGCCTTTGGGGCCACATCTCGGGGCCATCCTGCTATAGGACCATGCGTTCCCCCAGCGGTTGTGGAAGCCCTTCGGAGAACGCGTAGGGGAGGAAGAGGTGGATGAGGAGAGAGAGAGAGAGAGGAAAAATGAGGATGAGGAGAGGGATGAGGAGACCTCTTGGGAGCATGGGTCATTCTTGGGGCCTCCTGGGATCCTCGCGTGGGGGCAATCTCCAGATGTCCTTACGCATCCAATGCCTCCACCGTAGGCCGTAGACAGCGTTTGTCTGCCGATCCCCTGCGCACCCCGCCGTCCTCTCACTCCGCCGCGCTGCGCAAGTCTCTGCCGGCCGTGGCGCCGCCCCTCCCCCCGCTGCGAGGCCGCAGGTGCAGCTCGGAGTCCCTGGGGGGACCTCGGGGCGGCGTGCCCTCGGCCGCCGCCGTCCTCGCCGCCGCCGCCGTCGTCATTGGTCCCCGCCGGTCGCCGTCGCCGCCGCCGCTGTCGTCCTCGCCGCCGCTGCCTCTGAGATCCGGGCGCCGCAGTGTTTGCACTCGGGGCGCCCTCGCCTGGTTCTGGGCCCTGGGGCCCTCACACACCGATCCACCTCGTGAGAGGCCCGAGACAGTCGGGGTCCTGGGGCTCCGGTCGTGCTTGCCCCGATGTTGCATGTTTTCGTGCCGTCAGCTCTCAGAGACCGCCGCCGTCATCCTTGGTCCTCGCCGCCGCCGTCGTCGGCGAGAGCAGCAGGGGGGGGGGGGCGGTCACACTGCAGCGCAGCGGGGAACCCGAGCGGCCAAGAGAGGGCGGCGGGTGGGCGGGCCTGCGTCAGCGCGCGCGGGGACCTCCGCGCTGCTGGGCGCTCCAGGGAGGCTCCCCGTGCTCCGCCAGGGTGCGGGAGGAGGGGGAGGGAGAAGGAAGGGGAGAGGGGAGGGATGAAGGGGGAGGGGGAGGAGGGGCAGGGGCAGCGGAGGCGGGGGAGGAGGGGGAAGGGCGGGGGGGGAGGGAGGGGGAGGGGGAGGGACGGGGGAGGAGGAACGATCGAGGGACGACGGTCTCCCAGCTTTTTGTCGTACAGTGGGGTCTTAGTCAGGGTATCTGTGTTTCTTCGCTCCTCGCGCTGCGCGGTGACGTCCCGCAGCCGTTGAAGGAGCTGCTGCGTTCAGGGTGCTCCAGGTTTCCCCTCAGGTGCACTTCGCGCACGGGTTCTCAGAGCTGGGTTTCTTGCGAGGGTTTCTTGCGGCCGCGCCCGCACTGTACGGTGCCGCGCGGGGCCCCGAGGAGATCCCCCCCTTGCGGTCGGGGGCCGCGCGGAACTGCGCACCGACCCCTCCTGGGAGCCCCCACGCGGCCCTCAAGGCAGCCCGTGCGCCGACGCTTGTCGTCGCCCCCTTCAGCCCTCCCTCCCTCCCTCGAGATCCCTCCCTCCCCAGATCTTTGATGTTACTATTAAGTCGAGCCTGTCCATCTACAGGAGGAATGTCTAGAAATAATTTAAGCAATAGTCCGGAAACAATGTTTCGAGCATTTTTTGTACTTTTTTGAATTTTGGGGTATTTTAAATGTTTCGTCCAAGATCCCCCTGTAGGGGGACACGTCCGACCTGATGATGCTGTTGTCCAGTCTGGGCAGTCGCCCCCGAGCGGGGAGCCCCAAATCTTGCACAGTGCCGACGCGCCGGCGCCCGTGCGGTCAGCAGGCGGCCATGCTCTGGAGCCCTGCGCGCCGCCACGCTG
The DNA here is from genome assembly GCA_963575745.1 of Prorocentrum cordatum. Lineage (NCBI taxonomy): Eukaryota > Dinophyceae > Prorocentrales > Prorocentraceae > Prorocentrum > Prorocentrum cordatum. The sequence goes on along the minus strand of CAUYUJ010020660.1, from coordinate 604,916 downwards.
GTCCTGGGCAGTCTGTGCTGCCCGGCGGAAAGGGGAAGAGGACGGGAGGAGCAGGCAGACGACGACGAACTCGCAGGCGGGAGGCCAGGGTCGGCGGGGCGGGCGGACCGGCGGAAGAGGGGCCGGGCGGAGACAGCAGGCAGGGAGACGGATGGGAGGAAAGGGAGGGAGGCGAGGAAGAGGAGGAGAGAGGAAGCAACCGCGAGCAGACAGGCCAGGCCAGGAGCCAGGAGAGAAGGGCCACCCGCGACGAGGCTACGGACCCCACGGCGGCGACGCCTACCAATCGGACCAGGCGTAACGGTGGAGTGGGCGGCGGGCGTCGGGGGGGAGGGTCGTTTGCAGTCGTTGGGGAGGGCCGTCGGGATCGTCGAGGGGCGGCGTGGGGAGGCCGACCGAACCCAGCACGCTGAAACTTGGTGAGGAGAGCCCTCGGCGGGATCACCCACCGCCCCGCCGAGGAAGGGCCGGACGGCGTGCGTGAGAGGGGAGCGAGGAGCCGCCAGCGCGGGGGGCGTCCATGCTGCCCAACACGGGCGGGGGGGGGGGGGGCGGGGGGCGCTCGGCAGCGCCAGGGATGCCTCACAAGGCGTCCGCCGTGGAGGCAGCCGTCGCCGCGGCCAGACGGGCCGCTGCCACCCCCGCCCCTCCACACTACGTCTGGGGCCGCCGCAACACCGCCCGCGCGTTTTCCCTGCGCGGGGAAACGGAAAGTTGCTGGGCGCGTTGGTCCGCAACCACTGCGGCGTCTTCCCCCGTGGTGTCAGCCACCCGCCTGGCCAGGGCCCCGATAGCTCCGCGTGCCTCACGGCCCCGGCCGTTGTGGGCTTCCATGCCACATGGGGAGGATGGTGATGCCTGGTGCCGCGCAAGGCCGCGCGGTGTCCTGGCGTTGCTTTTTGAATTCCTCGCGCCGCTCCGTCACCGCGCTCGGCGAAGCGGCCGACGCGGCGCGGAGATCGGCGCGCAACCCGGACGTGGCGGCAAAGTCACAGGCTGCCGCCATGCCGTTGCGCCATCGTGGAAGGGCGTTGGCAGGGCGGCGGCCAGCGTCGCTCACCTGGGGCCCGCTACTTCTCGCGCGCGGGGATGGCCTCCCCGGCGGGGCACGGGGGCAGCGGCCCGCGGCCCGGGGCGCTCCAACTCCGCCCCGGCGTGGCCAGCGGCCAGGGTGTCGAAGCAGGCCCGGTTGCGCAGGGCGCTGGGGAGGCTGCCATGTTGGGGCGCCCACCCCCCGGCCCCGCCCGCCTCCCCGGCGGGGCGTGGTTCAAGCGCGCGCTTTCTTTCAGGGACTTCGGCCCCGGCCGATTATCCCGTCGAGACGGTCAGGCTCCAGCTCCAAATTCTGGCGAGGGGCATTAGCGCCAACAACTCGCGGCGTGGGCTCCGGCGCCCAATTCTGACGAGGGAAGTTCCCGTCGTTCCAGCAGTCTACGCCGTCAGGAAAGATGGCTTCCAGCGCCCTCGCGAGGGGCATCGGGCCCGGCGGCCCCGGGCGCGGGCTCCAGCGCCCAATTCTGGCGACGGGGTGCCGCCCCAGTAGATTACGCCGGCGAGACGGGCGGGCTGTCGTCTGAGAAGGCAGGGCGGCGACTCGCGCCCCAGCCACGAATGCTCTTACAGTCTGTCCAAAAACACCAGCAAAATTTTCACCAAACTGGCCAGTCAGGTGAATCTGGTCTGCAGTGAGAATGTCGAGCGCACGTCGACAAATCGGAAGCGCGCGCGCCGTTCGATGGGGCCCGGGCTCGGTCGGGCGGCAAATCGCGGGGGACTTTTCCAGCACCCTGGCGCATGTCAGCTCCATTCTGTTGCCGCTCAGTCCCGTCCAGTGCGGTTTAGCGCGGCGCGCGTTTTCTTCCCCCGTATTCTTCCGCCCCCAGCTTTCCCTCCGCCCCCCCCGCTTTCCTTTTTCACGTGGGGCCCCCGCGTCCTCCTTTTTCGCCCCGGGCCCATGCAGCCTGCGCGCGATGCCCAGCGAAGTTCCCTCCCGCTTGACAGGTCGCTGCGCGGGGGCGCAGAATCCGCGGCCCCATTTCGCGCGTTTTCGAACTCCCCGCGGGGGCGGCCAGATCCCACCAGAACAATGTCTCCCGGGGTCTCCCGTTATCCACTGGCCACCGGGCCCACCCCGTCGGAGCGGGGGCCGCAGTGCCCGAGGTGCTCGATCGCCGCTCGCAGTAGAGGGGCCTCATAGAGGAAGTTGGGAGGCAGTGAGCACGCAGCCGCGGCCAGGCGCTCGCTGGCCAGGGGGGGCCGGGGCAATTTCTTTGCCCTCGCAGCGCGTCTTGTAGACGCCCCCGGCACGCGCGACGCGTTGCGAGGCGCCTTAGCGGCGCCCCCTGCCTGCGCGCGCATCGCCAAGGAACGCCCTGGGCGGCCCTTAGCAACCTCGCGCCCCCAGGTTCGCGCGCCCAGCGCTGGCGCCAGTCGGGGGAGAAGGCGAGCTCGCTCGACGGCGTCACGGGCGCGCCTCGGCGCGCCATCTAATGCGCCCGCGAGCGACGCGGCGCGCTCGGACCGACGGTTCGGTTCAGTCAAGAGTCAAGGCGCCTTGCATCGGCGTGCAAGTGCTTGAAGCAGGTTCCGCGTGCAGCTCGTGATCGCCGGTTACCTGGCCAACCGCGCGCGAGTGGGCTTGCGCGCGCCCGGGGCCTTGGCCCGCGCCGCGCACGCTGGGCGGCGCGCGGCCCGCGCGCGCCGCGGCCGCCGCCCGCCGCCCGCGGCGCCCAAAACCCAGCTGGCCAGGTGGTTTCAACGCCCGGTCCAACTCGCGCGCTCCCGCGCGAGGGCCTTGCAAATCGCGCGCGCGCAAGACGGCGTGGGCGGCCCCGCCCCCAGACGCGCTCGCGCGGGCGCGCGCCCGCGCCCACGCTGACGCGCGCGCCCGCCCACGCGCGCGCCTTCGGATTCCGCCGCGACGTCCGCGCCCGCGCCCGCGCACAAGCGCGCTCACGCCCGCGCGATCACGCAGGCACCCGCGCACGCGCGCACGCGCGCGCTGACGCGGACATTTGCGCGCCCTTACTCGCTCCGCCCACGGGCGCGCGCGCGCGTTCCGCGCGCGTGCGAGCGCGAGCCCGCGCGCGTGCGAAGGCTCGCGCGCGCGCGCTCGCAAGCTTCCCCGGCCCCCGGCGGGCGGGGGCCCCTCGCCTGCCCCGCCCTGGCGCCGCCCCGCCCCCCGTAGACATTATGGCTCAAGTGAGCCGCGCTGCGGGGGGCCACGGCCGGCGCGTCTCGACAGGAAAGAGCGCGCGCGCTTTCGCGGTGGCTGCGGCGGCGGGCGAGGCTGCGGGTCGGCGAGGCCCGCGCGGGCGCTCTCGCTGTCAGGTGCAAGCAACATGTTCAGGGTCGCTTGGGCGACGCGCTGGAGCATGGGCGGCCGGCGGGGCCGCCGCTTGCCCGGGGCGGGGGGCGCCGCGAAGTCTGCGCTGCTTGCCGCGACGCTTGGCAGCGGCGATTGGGCGAATCGCCAAGCACCTTCCGGTCCGCCGCCCACGTCTGCCGCCCCTCGCGCCGGAAAGGTCTCGGCGGCGGAGGAGCCCCGCACCTGGCCGCGCGAGGCTGCGCACAAAGAGGAGGCGTTTCGTTCGTTGGCGGCGTCGGAACCGAGAGGTGCCACTGACGCGCGCGATGCTCATAAGGGGTGCACATGGCGCCTATGTAGCGTGGCCATGGCAGCGGCGTCTTGGCGCTGGAACTCGCGATGACATTCGCTGTCACGACCCAGCTACTGCTGGCGGTGTTCTTGGTGAACCTCCTGAATTTCCTGGACGTCTAGCCCCTGCGCCGTGTCGAGACCGCCGGGCTCTGCAGGAACCTGTTCATGAATTGGCGCGCGGCGTCGATCGCGTGGATCTGGCTGTTGACGCGCCCAATCCCAATGGTCGCGCAGTCCTCTTTTTTGCTTCGAGGGGCCCGCCACAAAACCCTCGGTGATCATCGCGGCTGGCCCCCCGAAAACTTTCTTCCTCGTGTTTGCCCCTTCCTGGGCGCCCTGCCGGGCCTTGCAGGCGCCTCGTCGCAAACTCGTGCAGGGCGACGCTCGCGCGGGACCTGTTCGTGATGAGCCTGGGCCCCATGATGGCGCAATTCATGTCTGTGCCTCTTTATCGCTTTCTTCCGGGAACTTTTCGCGTCAACTCTCCATATGGCGTTCGGGCCGAGACCCCCGTCCAGGTTCGCTCCGAACTCGCGTCGGCCACTTGAGGCGCTGGAGCGATCGGGGCAAGAAGTGGCATGTGCGGCATGGCAGTTGCTTGCGTTTACCTCAAGCTTGCACGTGCTCATGTTTGATGTCCCTGCGTGGTTCTCGGGCTTCGATTTTCTTCGGTCGCCCCCTCCAATCGCGTCTGATTGGCCTTCGCTGCACATCGGTTTCGGCCCTTGTCGGCCCCCCGCGTCGCCGTGCGACGCAGCCGCGAACTTAGCGCTCGATTCTAACTCGCGTCCAAAACAAACGCGCGCAATCCACTCGCGCGCACTCGTGCGCTCGCGCGCGCTCATTCGCACTCACACTCGCACCCGCGCACGCACGCACACACGCGCGCGCGCGCAAACGCGCGCGCGCCCTGCCCCCTCCCCCGCGCGCCGCCGCCGCGCACTCGCTCGCTCGCGCGCGCGCAGTGTCGCCGCGGCTCTGCGCGCGGCGAGAGGGTGTAGAAATGCCAGAGAAGCGGGCGCGCGCGCGTCTCGAGGCCGAGCCCTCAAGCCGGCTGGAACAAGCAGCGCCAGCCGCTGGCCCGACGCGCGCGCAACCAACGCCACCCATCGCTAGCACCACCGCCGCGCGCACTCGGAGAGACGCGCATTCACGCAGACGCGCACGCGCACGCGCAAGCAGCGCGCAACGCAAGCGCACGCGCGCGCGCTCGCGCGCCCGTGCGCGCCCGCGCGCCCGCGCAAATGGACGCCCAGGCGCACGCGCGCCCGCGCGCGCGCATCTTCAGTTGCCCACGCGCGCTCAGCCACCCGCCCCTCCGCCCTCCCAGCTAGCGCCCCAGGGGGGCGCGCCGCCGCGTTGCGGGGCCGGTCCTCCTTCCACTCAGCCCTTTCTGCCCTCGCGGAGCGCCGGCGGAAATGGGGGGGCGCGGGGGGGGGGGGCAACGGGCGGCGGGCCCTCTGCGGCGCCCTTCCCTTCGCCCACCCGGCCCGCCACCCCTCGCCCAAACTCGCCACTGCGCTGCCTAGTGCCACTGGCGGGATCTAGCGCCATTTGCTAAATACATACAATTAGTGCCATCTATAAGTTCATCTTGTGCGTTCAGGCAGATCCAGCGCCTTCCAATCATATCTACTGCTGTTTAGTGTCATTTGGGCCAGATTCACTGCCGTGCAGCGTTTGGTTTAACGTCATTTAGCGCCACTGGTGCAATTTAGTATCGTGTAGTGCGGTTGGGTGTCACTTATATAGTGCCAGATCGGGTCCCAGTGGTTGGGGGGTCGTCATTGAATATCATTCGTCGGCCCTCCTCGGGCCGCCACCTCGCGCTCTGTCGCGCGCCCCCGGCGCGGCGTCGGACGCGGTTGGCCTGGGGGCGGCGCCGAGGGCGAGGATGTCTTCGCAGCGGCCGCGCGCTAGACGGCCGCCGCCGCCCCGCCGGGGAACAAGCGCGCCCCGGAGGGCCAGGAGGCCGGGGTGGATATGGAGGAGATCTTCGGCGCGCGCGGCCAGAGGCTCACTGGCGAGCGACCGCGCGAGCGCGCTTGGCGACGCGCGGCGCGCACCGTCGTTCCGCGGCCGCGGGGCGCTGCGAGATTTCAATTTTCCTCGGCCGCGCGACTTCCCATGCCGCCGCGTCGCGCCATCCGGCTGCCAGCGGCCGGCCCAGCCGAGGGCGCGCGGCAAGCCGCCTTTCGCCGTGCGAGCGCGCGCGGCGGCGCGCGGCGATCTGTCCGAGCCCGCGGGGCGCCGCGAGATCGCAGTCTTGCCCGGCCGGGTGCTCCGCAATAGTGTCGGGCCCCGCCCCCGCCCCCCGCGCTCTTGGAGTCGCCCGCGCGGCGATGGTCTGGGGCGGGGCGCGGCCGCGGCCCGCAGTGGCAATTGTCGCAGCCAGTGCAGAAATGTTGCCGCGCTGGCCGCGCGCGCGACCCGCGCCCAGCCTCCGGCGGGGGTCGGGCGCGCAGTCTTGCGCGCGGGCGGAGGGGCAGCAGTGGCTTGGGTTTGCACGGGGCGCGCGCAATTCGACTCCTTCGGGCCGGTCGCAGGTCGGGCCCGCGTGCAAGTCGCATCTACAGGCTGTAGATTCGATTGCAGCAGCGCGCAATCTCTCTTAGGTGCGCAGGCGCGGCCATGGTTCGCGGCAGCAATGGCGACGGTCTGCGCGACCGCCCCGCGGCGACCGCCAGCGCGATGTTCGAATGGTTTGAACCGCGCAGTTGCGCTCGGGAGCGAAGGCGCGGCGGTGGCCTGCGGCGGGGGCACAGGTGGCCGGCGCCAGCAACCCCCGCTCGTCGCGGAAACGCCGTCGGAGGTGGCCGCACGGTGCCGCCCAGGGGCGGGGGCGAGGGTGCGACCGCGCCTTGCGTTGACAGCTTATGGACAGCGCGACATTCCCGCGCCTGGCGCGGACCTGAGCGGCGCGCAAATGGCTGCTGGATGGCCCCGCGGAGTCTGCTCAGGGGCGCTGGCGCCGCGGCGCCGCGGCGCCGCGGCAGCGCCGACTCCTTGCGCCGATCGTTGGCCTGCCCCCCCCCCCATCGCGCGTTGCCGCCGCGGCTTCTGCAAGCGTCGCCCCGCCGCGACATCGGGCGCTTTGCGACCCGCGGGCCTCGCGGACGTCTGCGGCCAGACGATGACAGACCGTCGCCCCCTCAGTCTGGATCCGGGGCTCCGCCGCGCCAGCGCGACCATGCCAGGGCATCGGCTGCCGCGCGGCGCCTCGGCGGCGGAGACGGCCGCGGGGTTGTTTTCGCGGCGCTTCCGAGCAAAACGTTTCGGGGCAAAGAGCGCGTCGCGGCCTCCGCCGCCAGCCGCTTTTGTAGCGGTGGTGGCTGTGGTAGGGCGGTGGCGGGGCGGGGCGGGGTCTGGCGGCGGCGGCGGCGGCGGCGGCGGCGGCGGGGCGGGCAGGTGGGCGGGCGGCGCGTGGGCGGGCGGGCGGGCGGATGGGGCGGGGCGGGGCGGGGCGAGGCGAGTCGGCAGCTTGGGCGGCCCCCCTGCGCCGCCCTGAACAAAAAATATTACGCGCGCGCTTGCTTATCGCGCATTCCAAAGCCTTTCAAACCTCATGCTTCGCAGACGTATCGACATCGAGCGCCCCGAAAACATAGCAGCAACACGTGGCTTTGCACCGTGACTTCTCACGGCGACTATGCCCGCGCGCTCTTGCGAATTGTTAAGACAACCAGAGGTTCGTCAAACTTCTCATCGAACGCGAGCAAACGGGCCTCTCGCGCGCGCGCATGTCGGAAGCATTCGAACGCCATTGTTCGCGAGTTGAGGTGGGCGGGCGCGATCCCTGTAACAAAAACATTCAAATAACGGCGCGCGCGCGCCACTCGTGCCCGTCGGCCGCGCGCGCATGTCGAAATCTTTCAAAAACCTTCATCATCGACGCGTGGACATTATCGTTATCGGCTTGATCAGTCTAGGCGCTGGCATTTGTTATTCCGTCGTCATTGTCATCGACGTCGTCGTCACCAGCATCGCCGCAATCATCATCGTGTCTGTTGTTGTCGACGTCGCCATGATACTGCGCCTGCCTAAATCACCATTTCGAACTGGAGTGCCCGCGCGTCAGCGCGGCTTGCGAGATGCGGTGGGTAGTCGCGAGCGGTTGGCGCCACCGCGGCCACGTCGGTCGCGCCAGACTATAGCTGGCCGTTCTGCGCGCGAGCCTGCGCACGCTAGCGCGTCCGCTGCGACGCGCCAGCCAGCGCCAAGCATTTTGTCGCAATTGCCACCGCATGGGTTTTGCAAACCAAAGTGCGGGTGGGTTGGTGGGGTGATTACACGAGCATTGGAGTTGACAGCTTATTGCGAACATTTCTGTTGCATTACATAGACAGCACAACGTCGATTCTCCTTTCTAAAAAGACAATAGACTCTACCCCCCCGGCGTTATCCCCGGTATGTAAATCATATGTGGTTATGACCACATGTCCATCCTACATATGAATTTACACTATGCGTGAGGGGGCGGGATCGACCCCTCTGAGGTTCCCTTGTTAAAAAACGATACACGCGGGGACATCTGTTGTTTTAACATAAGATTTGTTTCGCGAATCCCTTTCAAAAAATTAAACGAAATGCACACGCGCGCGTCGTCGCGCGCGCATGCCGGAATCCTTCAAAAACTTTCGGTGTCGGAAGGATTTCGCAAACGAGTTTCCAAAACACATACGAAAACACACGGTTTCGCAACACGGGTTTGCTAAACAAACTTACGCGCGAGCTCTTGCGAAATCTTAAGAAATCCATTGGTTTTTTCAATATTTACACAACATGCTACCAAACGGGTTTCGCGCGCGCATGTCGAAATCTGTCGAACGCCCTTGCGCGTGTGCCGTCGCGAGAATCCTCTGCAACAAATGGGACGAAGTGCAGACGCGCGCGTCGTCGCGCGCGTATGCCGAAATCCTTCAAAACCCATCGGTTTCGGAAGGATTTCAAACTCGCGTGTCCAAAACAACCCAAAAAAAACAGGCTTTCGCAACACGGATTTTCAACAAAAGCGTGCGCGCGCGCTCTTGCGTCGTCGTCGTCGTCGTCGCCGTCCTCCCTGCTCCCGCGTCGTCGTCGTCGTCGTCGCCTACGTCGTCCTCTGTCTTTCCTCGTGTTCGTCGTCGTCGTCCTCTTTGGCGTCGTGGTCGTTTCCGTCGTCGTTGTCGCCGTGGTCGTCCTTCCTCCTCCTCCCGTCGTCGTCGTCGTCGTCCGTCGTCGGCGTCTCGTCGTCGTCCCTCCTATTTCGTCGCCGTCGTCGTCGTCGTTGTCGTCGTCGTCGTCGCCTTCCCTCCTCCCTCGTCGTTGTCGGCATCGGCGTCGCCGTCCTTCCTCCTTTTTCGTCGTTCGCGTCGTCGCCGTCCTCCCTCCTCCCTCGTCGTTGTCGTCGTTGTCGTCGTTGTCGCCGTCGTCGTCCTCCCTCATCCCTCGTCGTCGTCTTCGTTGGCGACGTCGTGGTCGTCTTCGTCGTCGTCGTCGGCGTCGTCGTCGTCGTCTTCGTCGTCGTCGACGTCGGCGTCGTCGTCGTCGCGCCGTCGTCGTCGTCGTCGTCGTCGGCGTCGTCGACCTCGGCGTCGTCGGCGTCGTCGTCGTCGTCGGCGTCGTCATCGTCGTCGTCGGCGTCGGCGTCGTCGTCGTCGTCGGTGTCGTCGTCGTCGTCGTCGTCGTCGTCGTCGTCGTCGTCGTTGTCGTCGTTGTCGTCGTCGTTGAAGTCGTCGGAGACGTCGTCGGTGTCGTCGTAGTCGTCGTCGTCGGCGTCGTCGTCGTCGACGTCCCTGTCGTCGTCGGCGTCGGTGTCGCTGCCAAGTGCCATGTGGTACCTACCGTCACGGTCTTCAGAGGTTTTGCAAACCAAGTTGCGGGTGGGTGGGTGGGATGTTTGCAAGAGCATGGGATGTGTCAAATCATGAGTAAAAATCAATTGCACGACATAGATTTCACCACATATATTGCACAACGTAGATTCCACCACCCAGTATAGTAGAAACACAGGTTGGGGCTATGCTGGCTATCAAAAAAGTGCGTCGGGAAACCCATCGGGACAACCAACGGACAGCCGTCGACACACCCATCGGGGCCACCATCGGAACGGGGGAATTTTCATTCCACGGCCAGGCCGGCGCGCAGGGCGGCTTGTTTTTGTTTTGCTTGGCCTTCGCCGAGGAACGAGCTCGCGCAGTTTCCCCTCGAAGCGCCCGCGCGCACGTCACGCACGAAACGGAATGCTTCCCCAGTTGGGGCACCTCACGTTTCATGTCGGCTTCACCCCAACTTCCGATTCCTATATACCGCCAGCGAACCCGGCCTTCTTGGACCTCAGCAGGCGGTGGATATGAATATCTTCTGGCACGGGGCCCAAGCATATTCCTATTGGCGCGGGCCGTAATATCGGACGACTTCAATTCAACACGAGGAACGCGCAAGTTTCGGCCAGATCTGGGGTTTGGCAGGCCGGTAGGGGCCCTAACCCCCGTGTTGTCCGATCCCGCCCTTGCGAACAGAGCCGTCGTCAGGAGCCCACGCCCGGGCACATCTCCCTCGCCCCTGGGGTCCCAGGACATCGATTTCCCAGGCGGTGGATATCAGGGGAACAAAAAGTAACATAAACATAAAAACTCGGAGGTCCGCGCTGATTTCTCGGATCGGCACTGGGGCCCTCCGGCGGCGCCTCCGGCGCCGCCCCTGGCGCGCTCCGCGCGCCAGGGAGGGGGGTCCAGCGCCGATCCGAGAAATCCGCGCGGACCTCCGAGTCTTTATGTTTATGCCACTTGTTGCTCCCCTGGATATGGACAAGCCCCGCCCCGCAGGATGGAAACAACACATTTCGGCAGAAAACGCCCGCCAGAGCAGGGGGGGGAAGCGATGGGGGGAGCTGGTCCCCGCCCGCCCGCGGGGAGGTCCACGGTCTGGGCCACCGGCGGCCCTGGAGGCGGCGCCGCCCGCGCGCCCGCGCTCGCGCGGGCCGCCGGCTCGCCCCAGGGGTGGGCGCAGCAGGAGGCGGGAGGCAGCCAACCACTTGGAGCTCGAGTCATCAACAACTCGAGTAGGGCATCGACTACAGAATTGTTTCACCCCAAAATTGATTCTCCATCGAATCTCTCCATCGAATCTGCGACGAGGACCTAGAATGTTCAGCAATCGATCGGGACTTCTGCAAATTTTCTCAGATTCGACGAGAAAACCAATTTTGGGGTAAATCAATTCTGTAGTCGATCCCCTACTCGAACAACGGCACGAGCATCCACTTCTGCAGCTCCGCGTGGCTTCGACGGACTTGCGCTGCCCCCCCCCCCCCCCCAGCGGCGCCTCTGGCGCCGCCCATGCCGCGCTCCGCGCGCCAGGGAGGGGGGGTCCATCACCGATCCACGAAATCCCCTCGGGGCTCAATATGTGTATTTTTTGTATGCAGATCTTATCCTTCTGAAGAGCTACATAACGATAGCTCACGAAGCCCAGGCCGTCCTTGGGCGACTCAGTTCGGTCTTGAACAGGGCGTCACTTCGGTGAAACATGGAGTCACAGAAGGAGCCGGAGGAGATTCGCCGACGAAATAAAAAAACGACACCACCCCACCTACAGCCCTCCATGTTGCGCTGCGGCCCATCGGGCGCCGTCGCGTATATCATGCAAAAACCCACGCCAGATCTCCTGGTATGCGCTAAGCCTTGTGGGGCCGTAGGTGGGGTGGTGTCGTTTGTTGTCTGGTCCAGTTCGAGGCTTGTGGCTCGAGGTTCGAGGTCTTCCTGGGGCCTTTTCCCTAAATTAGGGTGGCCTAAGGGGTTCTTGCTTGTTAAAAGGTTGGTGCCTACGAATGTTACGTTACCCATTGCTCGGAGGTTCCCCAGGTTCCGGTTCCCCGCCCCTGGAGCCTCCTATTGTTATTTTGCCCGTTTCTCGGATGTTCCCCGGGATCCCCCCGTTCCCCGCTCGGTGTCAAGCAATGCCAAGCAAAGCCAAGCAATGCCGCCATTCTTGGTTTGGCTCTTGCAATGCCAAGCAATGCCAAGCTAACCACACCGGTTGCCGCCCTTCTTGGTCTTGCTCTTGCCCTTGCCGTCGCCGTTACTGGATGGGGATCCTTTGTCGCCTTTGGTGTCGCTCTTGCTGTCGCCCTTCTTGTCGTCCTTCTGGTGGTCGCCTTTGGCAGGACCATTTTCCTTTGCTGCCATTGTAGGGACCGTCGTCGTGCTCGTGTCGTGCTCGTGTTCCGTCTGCTGGTCCCAGGACTGGCTATCCCATCCAGAGCTCCAGTCGGAATCGTCCCAGTCCTGCTCGCCCCAGTAGGTGCCGTAGTCGTCTCAGGTGTCGTGCACCTCGTCCTCGTACCAAGGGTCGCCACTCTAGAAGCCGCCGAAGTCGTCTTGGCAACTCTTGATATGGTCTGCCTTCGCCATCCTGCTGAGCAATCCGTTTATCTTGCCGTACCAGTTGAGACCCCCGTCCACCTTCAGCTTGATGCATTCTATCTTCCGCCGCGGCAATTGGCTCCCTGTTAGTAGCAGATGTGATCTGCCGATGGCGTTGATCTCCAGGCCTGCAGTCTCTCACGACTCGTCGTGCACCATCTCGAAGGCCGCGATGTACAATGCCAGATCCCTGTTCCCTGCGAAACGCGAAGAACTTGTCGAGGTGGATCGTGACGTTGTCCTGCTCGTGAACCCCGTACTCTTGACCAAACCATCGAGTGAACTGCGATAATCCGCTGGGTTGCGCCTTAATGTTATGGGCTGGCTGTGCTGCAATCGCTGACACTGCGAATGCGTTCTCGCGAACGTAGTTGAGGCCATCCCGCTCGATAGTAAATCGAAGAGCCTGCTTCCGTACTCCTCCTTGCAGTCATGATTTCACCAGTAACGCTGCCCCCGTCTCGTCGGCCTGGTTCTTGGTCCGCCACCACATCGACAGGTTCTGGAGATATCTGTGTACTGGGTATCTCTGAAGTCCAGGTTTCCATCCTGGTGGTGTGTTCCTTTCAGACTCGTCCAGCGCCAAAGTGCTGCTCCATGGAGTAATCATCTTCTCTCCTTGACGTCCATAGTCAATGCCAGTTGTGAATGCTGACATCGCCGAAACTGAAGAGGCATGTCAGTAGTCATGCCAACAGTGAATGATGATATCGCTTAACTGAAGAGGGGTGCCCGTAGTCAATGTCTGGTGTGAATGATGATGTCGCCGATGTTTGAAAAAAGTTTGTCAATAACAACACGTGCCGAAGTAGTAGCCGTAGGCTGGGGACGAAGTGTCGCACGTGATGTCAACTGATGTCCAAGAAGCCTGTCTCGAACTTCCCAGGAATATGGATCTCCAATTGGTTGGTAATCGTCCTTTTGATCGTGAGGATGTTCACGGTGTCTGTGTTGAAGTCCACGGTGATTGTATGAATCTTTACAGTAACCCTGATCCGCTCCTGGTGGTGGTTCAGGTAGCCGATAGAAATGGCGCCGCCGATTGGTGGCCTGGGCGCCACGCGCGCGGGGTCAAGACGCTCCGCTACCAGAGCAGAGATCAGATTTACTTTGAGCCGTGATTTGCAAGACGGTCGAATGTACCATCGGAATTCCAAAATTGGTTCCTGCAGTTACTCTCGCTGTCCATTCCCAAGGCCTCTGGAACGGGGGCTCTAAACCAGAATCTTCGTCGACGTCACCAGGGGGGTGGGTGTGCGGGGCCAGGGCTGGTAACGGCCGCTATCGCGAAACAAAAAAATGCTCTCCTCCTCCCCTCTCCTCCCGCATCTTCCCTCCTTCCTCCTCGCTCCCCCCCCGCCTCTTCTCTCCTCTCGGAGTCTGATAGAACTCCTGCCCTGACACGTCGATCAGCAAATTCGCCGTTTTCGGTTCGCGAGAGGGCGTCGCTGCCGTCATTTTTGCGTGTCCAGGTCCGTCGGTTTCGGTCCTAAGCCGTTCTCACTAAAGGGAGTCTTACTAAAGGGAGGATTGTCCACCGCCGATCCTCGCCCACCGCCCCCTCCCCTCCCATGAGGCCTCCCGAGGGCTGCAGACATGTGACATGTGTGACATGGCCAGTGTCCTCGAGCCTCGAGTCCCGCCGCCGCCGCCGCCGTAGCCGCCGCCGCCGCCGCCGTCGTCGTCGTCGCCGCCGCCGCCGCCGCCATCGTGGCCGTCGCCGTCGTCGTCGTCGTCTTCGTCGTCGTCGTCGTCGTCGCCGCCGCCGCCGCTGTCGTCGCTGCCGTTGTCGTCGTCGTCGTCGTCGTCGTCGTCGTCGTCGTCGTCGTCGTCGTCGTCGTTGTTGTCGTCGCCGTCTTTGTCGTCGTCGTCGTGTCGTCGGCGCTGGCGTTGTCGCCGATCCTCGCCGCGGCATCTGGGGTAGGGCGTCCGCCCAGGGTGTTGTCCTGTGTTTGCCACTGCGCAGCTTTGGTCCACCTCTGGGCTGGAGCGACGCGCGGCGCGTCCGTTCGCCAGAGTGCGTCGCACGCGACCGCGGTCGCAGCTCGTTTCTTTCCGCCCGCCACGGTCCTGGGGGCTGTGGTACCCGTGTGCTTCGGCCGGCGCCCTGGCGCGCCCACCGCCAGCGTCGCTTGACGTGGCGGGTTGGCGACCACCTCCGCGCCGTCGCCGCCGCCGCAGTGCCGCCCCGAGGCTGCTTTCCTCCACGCGTTCCTCGCGGGCGCGGGACGACGAGCCCTGGTGGGACCGGCGGGGCGGCGACCGGCCGATGCTGGACCGCCCTGCGCCCCGCCGCCTGCCGCGCGTTCGGCTCGTGGGGGAGGGGGCGTGCTGGAGGGAGAGTGGCGTCATCGCGAATCTTAGGAGGAGGAGGAGGAGGAGGAGGAGGAGGAGGAGGAGGTGGAGGAGGAGGAGGAGGAGGAGGGGGGGGGGAAGGGAGGCGGGGGAGGAGGAGGGGGAGGGAGAGAGGGAGGGACGACACAGTGAAAATGTGTGACTGGTGCGTCTTGACAGTCTCAAATCTTGCCAGAATACCATTCCTGGGAGTTCGACCATGCGAATCATTGCCACGTTAAGGAGAATGGCCATCATGTTTGAAACTGTTGTAAACTTTGCAGGCGAATGCACACGGCGCTAAGGCGAGAGCCACATCTTGAAAACCACCCGCCCTCCATCAACGCTTGCTTTGCAAATGTTTGTCACGAGTGCACGCGGCGCTGAGGCGAGAGCCTCATTTTGAAAACGGCCCGCCTTCCATCCGTGAAACTGCTGCAGTTGTTGAGCTTCAGGATACGCAGCGGTGAAGAAGTCTAAGGCGAAACGCCTGGCCCGCCCTTCCGACACGTCAGGGGGTGCGACGGGGAGGAGTTATTTACAAGGAGAAGGGATCGAGGAGCAGGAAGAGGAGGAGGAGGAGGAGGAGGAGGAGGAGGAGGAGGAGGAGGAGGAGGAGGGGGGGAGGCCGAGGGGGAGGGGAGGAGAGGGGAGGGTGAGGAGGACGAGGGAAGGAGGACGAGGAGGAGGAGGACGAGGAGCAGGAAAAGGAGGGGGAGGAAGGCGTCCTGCAGGCGTTTGGCAGCTTTGGCCTCGCGAGGCCCGCTCTGGGGCACACGGGGCCGTCAAGAAAAGGGCAAATCGGGACGAAGACCTGGCCCCGGAGCCCAGGATCCGTTCCCAGGTCTCCGACGACATGATTCTGTCAACCAGCGGGTATTCCTTCGATTTCGGCTCTCGGGGGCCTTTGTCGGACACCGTGGCAATTGAAATAGATCTGGGACGACAAATTACCTCAGGGGGAAGCGGTTGGGATTTCTGCGGCCTCCGATAGGAAAGCTTCAGATTTGCGGATGTCAGGGTTTCTTTGCCAGCGCCAGCGTCAGCGTCCTCGTCGTCATCGGCGTCGCCGTCGGCGTCGGCGCCTTCGTCTGCGTCTTCGTCGGCGTCTTCGTTGCGGTCTCCGTCGTCGTCGCCGTGGTTTGGCGGATTTTTGGTGTGTTCTGGAGGCTCAGGGCGTGTCAAGGCTGCTGGGGACGAGTGACTCGGGCCCCGTGCCGCCGACTCCCGGCAGTAAGCTTGTGCGGCTCGGCGAGGGATACGAGGTACGAGACGCAGGTCAGCGGGGCGAGGCAGGTGGGCAGGCAGTGCAGGCGGGAAGGGACAGAGGGAAGACAGCAAGCCAGGAACATGGAGCAGGGAGAGAGAAAGAGAGAGAGAGAGAGAGCGACGGAGAGGGGAGGAGAAGAAAGAGGAGGCAGGGGAGGAGAAGCAGGAGGAGGAGGAGGAAGAGGAGGGGGAGGAGGAGGAGGAGAAGGAGGAGGAGGAGGAGAAGGAGGAGGAGGAGGAAGAGGAGGAGCAGGAGGAGGAGGAGGAGGAGGTTTTAGGACCAGTTTTATTCACCGCCGAGAGAAGAAGAAGGGGGGGACCCAGAACTAAAGACCTCCTGAGGTTAAGGGGCAGAAGCAACCGGAGGCAACCGCAAGCAGACGGGCCAGGCCGGGGGAGGGGAGAAAAGGTCCGCACGCGACAAGGATACGGACAATACGGCCGCGGGCTTTAAAGAGCATTCACGCGCGGCGATTGCTTGTCCGCGGAGACAAGCAAGAAACCGCTTGCCGCAGCGGTCGCCCGAAGCGAGTCGCGATTTTTCGTGGTGGTCATTGTGTCTTCGCAGACTTTCGCGCTCGGCGCATGACGCGAGGGCATGACATGGCATGACAGATTCGATGTGGTGACCATGTTCTTAATGTGGGCAACGCTCTCATTGTCCTTGATCTGGCTTGTAGCCCAACGCGGCGGGGCTAATGCATATTAGTTTGACTTTCGCGCTCAGCGCATGACGCGAGAGAGTGACAGACCCAACGCCAATTTAAAGTATTGCTTACCTAATGCGCGATGTTGGGAGTGCACGGATTAATACTTCCTATCCTTATGCATTTTAGGATGGGTTCAGATTTCTGCAGTCTATGTCAGGCCCGCGTTGGGCTCGGTTCAAGCACATGCATTCGATTGGTGGCGCTCGATGCATTTTCGCAGACTGCCGCGCTAAGCGCATCACCTCAAGGAACGAATGATTCGATGTGATTGCGAATTCCTGCTCGGCACATCTACGATGCCGGCAACATTCCGACTGCACTTCATCAAGCTTGCAATTTGCGGTGGCGGTGGTTACTGCATCTTCGTTGACATTCGCCCTCAGCATGGCGTGAGAGAGTGTCAGACTCGACGCGGTCCGGGAGCATTGCTCAACAGCCGCGCGATGCTGGGACTGCGCGGATTACTGACTGCTTCCAGTTGTTCTATGACTTTGGGGTGGGTTCAACCACCGGCGTTCACTTCCAATCCGGCGTTCATTTTTATGAATTCTGATACGCATCCACAATGATCATTGTCTGATGCGGCGCAAGGGTTCACTCTCAGCACACTCTGCAGCCCAACAAGAACAATCGGATCATGTCAACGAGGTGCAAGAATGCCGTCGGTCTCATCGTTGCCAGTTCCAATTCTGAGGCGTCAGACCTCACCATCGCCATTGTCATTTCAACCGCCGCCATTATTAGCATGAAATAATGACGGAGGGTACGATGACGTCTCACATGGAAGGCCATGAACAAGGTTTCCGCCTCATCATCCGCCCGCGCGACGACGTAAACACGACGAGGTACGCGCAACGAGTGGTACCACGTGCGACATGTCGTCCGCATGTCTCAAGTAATTCGTACCATGCAAGTACCACTTGGCATGCATGCGATATGGCTCGAGTGAAGCGCCGCAGGTTGCACCAGGCAAATACCAATTGAGTCATGTCGTTTGCGTGCTTCACTTGATACCGAGCAAAAACAAATCCCATTTGAGTTATATCGTCTGTCTGCTTCAAGCGGTACCCAGCAAATGCCACTTGAGTCATGCCATCTGTATGAATCCTGGTCTACCAAGCAAGTATCACTTGACACGTGTCGTCTACATGCCTCAATCGGTACGAAGCAAATACTACGCGAGGCGTATTATGTGAATGTCTGCCGTGATACAAAGCGAATGCTATTTAATCCATATGTTCTGTATGCTCGCAGTAGTACCATGCGAGTGCCAGTTGATTCATATCGTCCGTGCGTTTCAAGCTGCACCAAGCGAGTATCAGGCAACGGCCGCACTGGGGGGGCTCTGTGGGCCTACTTGGATGTTCTTCGGGATCTCGTCGGGGGCCTCCTGGGGAGGAGGTTGAGGAGGAGGAGGAGGAGGACGACGACGGAGTGGAGGAGTAGGAGGAGGAGGAGTAGGAGGAGGAGGAGGAGTGGAGAGGAGGAGGATGAGGAGGAGGAGGAGGAATGTTTGAAGCATCTGGGGGGCGCTGTGTTGGGGCCTCTTTTGGGCCTCTTGGCCTCGCGTGCGCCCTTTTTGGGGGCCTCTCGGGGGGGCCTCCCTGGGCGCCTCCTGGGGCGGGAGGCTCGGAGGTTCGCTTCGTGCTCCTCCTCCTCCTCCTCCTCCTGCTCTTCGTCTTCCTCCTCCTCCTTCTCCTCCTCCTCCTTGAGCCTCTCTTGGGGTCATCTTTGGGCCATCTTGGGGCGTCATGGGGCCCTCTTGGGCCGGCTTGGGGCCCTCTTGGGCGGTCTTTGGGCCCTTTCGGGGTCACGAGGGGCCGCGGTTTGGGGTGGCATCGAGGGCCTCTTGGGACGTCTTGGAGCGTCGGAAGCGCGGAACGTGAAGAACCCCAGGCACATTGAACAACCGGTTCCTCTGAGGAAGGCTCTTGGGCGCCCCTTGGGATGTCATGGGCGTTTTTTTGGCCGACTGGAAGCCATGTTGGGCGTCTTGAACCGACTGTTCGGCGACGTGGGGCCCTCCTAGGCCGTCTTGGGGGCTTTTTGGGGTTCTCTTGGCCCGTCGTGGGGCCTTACTCGGTTCGAAAAGTCACGCGACATGGCACGAGACACCCCAGGATGCACGCGGGAACTCCCAGAAGATTTGGCAATTTCGGTTTTAGGGCCCTTTAAAAGATCTTCAGGATTGATGACAGAGGCTCCAGGGGATCGGACAGGGGACCTGAAGACACCCCAATTCGCGCCTCAAGGGCACGGTGGCGGATGCGTCTCTTGGAAGGAGAATCTACGTGGTGCAGTCTGCGTGGTTCGCGATATGTGGTGTAAGCTATGTGGTGCAAACTATGTGGTGCAAGCTGTGTGGTGCATGCTATGTGGTGCGTGCTATGGGGCGCAAGCTATGTGGCGCAAGCCATGGGGCGGCCACGGGCGGCCAGCAAAACAATGTTGGTGAAAGCGCGAAAGAAGGCCCTAAGCGCAAGCATTTTTTGGGAACGCGGCCCTAAGTGCGAGCACTGTGCGGGGGGGGAGGGCCGCGCCCGAGCGACGGTGAGCCCGATCTCGGCAGACACGAAGTCGTGCTCGTGCGGAGAAGTCTGCGGGGCCTTACTGCCCCACGTGCGGCTGGTGCCGAGATGGGTGTGCGCATGCGTCTTTCTCTGGCGTCTCCGCGCGCTTCTTCGCGCTCCCCCCCCCCCCATCTCCACTTCCGCCAGGAGGGTGACTTTGTGCACCTGGAGGCGGGGTCGGCCGGGGCGGGGGCAGAGCAGGGAGCCCAAGGGAGGCGCGCTGCTCGTCGCCTTCCTGGTTTCACTGTCCCTCTTCGTCTCTCTTTCTCTGCGCCCGCTGCTTCTTCGGCCATCTGATCTGACGCTGCCTCGCAAAGGTCCGACTGTGACGAGACGAGCCCGTCCCTGGCAGCCTCCGCTCTTTGGCCTTGGAGGCCAGCCACCCCCATCCGCTGCTCAACATGTACGGGGAGTGCTTCGCTGGTGGGAAGGGCATCCATATCCATGGCCTCGCGGTCCACACTGTTTGGCCACGACCCCACGGATCCAGGCCGGCTTGGCGCAAATTCCCCGCGCGGAGCGTAGCCGTTGGATCACGTTTACACGGGACCACGCCTCGGGGTCCCGACCGCGAGGGCATGGATATGGAGATTTCCGTCGCTCGTGGGTACATCCTAGCAGTTGTTTGCAAATCCCATGTGATGGCAACGCTTTGCGAGGACCTGCGCTGGGCGAGGGCAGTAGATGTCGAATGTGCTTAGCCTGGCGTTTTAGTCTTCCCTTCTACACAGCGTGCTCAATTCCTGCTGAACGAGTAACCTTCCATTCTTCACCCTACCCACTACATTTGATCTCAACCGTCTGTCCTTACCAGGCAGATCCTACTCCGCAGTCGGTCATTCCCTGGCCGCCTTGTCGAACGCGGCAGTGGCACTGGTGACGATTTCCTCGAAACGCGGCTTCTGTCCATGTCGAAGCGAGTAACCAACACGTTTGACCTCGACAGCGCCATGGCAGTCCAAGCGGGCCGCGGTCTGGAGAGGATCATCGAGTGAGGGTGAACGGGGCGGTTTGGGTGCCCTTCTTCTTTCGGAGACGCCTGCGCCCACAAACTTTTGGAGGCGGGCCGCCAGCATCGGATTCGAAACCCTCGCCCAGCAGGGGTGGCAAGCTGTGCTCAGACCAGAATGAGAACGCCATGTGATCACGATACATATATATACATATATATATATATAACTATGTATGTCAGTGTATGTATTACTATCCAAAGCGATGTTTTCCAAGGGCCGTGGGGCTCCAGCGCGGAGGGCCTCTCAATGGTCGGCAATTTTGGCTGCCTGATGACAGGAAGCACGATTGCGACGTGGACCAGTTTTAAGCACTTAAAGGTTGCAGCGTGAAGCAACCGACGACGTTCTTTCCAGGGTGCCTTCGGTTTGTTGGGCCCCGAAAGATTTCCACAGAGAGGCCTGGAACCCGAGCGTTCCCCCTTCGCCGTCCTTTTCCCCGTTCTCCGTCCTGCGCATCACAGAAATTGCTTCATCCCTCCATCTTAGCATCCTGCCCTAGAAGGGGGGTCATAGTTGCGTCCCGAGTTCCTCTATGCGGAACTGTCCCGCCGGATGTTTCCCATGGCAGCAACTTGAGCGGCCACCCCCTGATTTTATTGCCTGGGGTTTGAGTGTGACATGCCCCGCCAGATGTTGTATCCCCAAGCTTTAACACAATGCTAGCTCCCGTGGACCCCAAACAGTTTGGTTCTAGCAGAATACGTTGTGCAATATAGGTGGAGCGGTCTACGTGGTGCAATGTACGTGGTCGAATATACGTTGTGCAATATACGTTGTGCAATATATGTCGTGCAGTCTATGTGGTGCAATCGACGTGGTGCAATCTGTGCGGTGCAATCAATGTGGTGCAATGTATGTTGTGCGATTTATGTGGGACAGTCGATGGTGTACAGTCTAGGCGGCGACCGGGCGGCGACGAGGCGGCGACGGCGAGCACGGAGCTGCCAGACCGCCACCGTGGCCCAGACGACGGGCGGCGACGGCGAGCACGGAGCCACCAGACCGCCACCCAGGCCCAGACGACGGGCGGCGACGAGGCGGCGACGGGGTGGCGACGGCGAACATGGAGCCGCCAGACCGCCACCCAAGCCCAGCTCCTCAGCACAGAAGTAAGAATCCCTAAGTGCAAGCACTGCTTGGGGAAAATGCCCCGACGGAGTTTACTTCATTGCCACGTTGCCTGAGGAATGTCTTGCAGAGTGTCTGCTCCCTCGGTCCTGCGGTTTCACTTTGCAGGATCTTGAGGTCGGAGAGAGCGTGATCCACCGCCGCTTTACTGTGGAACATGCCCCCCCCCCGAAGAAAACCAAAGAGGGGTCACTGCCAGTTCGACCCCCCCCCCTCCAGAAAACCGGAGGGGGGGTCACTGCCGGTTCGAACTCCTCTCCCTCCTCCCCGCTCACCGCCAGCAAACAACTCTGGGTCCCTGCCACCGTCAGCACCACATCCCCCACTGCTGTCCCCAGCACCACTGTCCTCACCACCACTGTCCCCACTGTTCCCACCACCGTCACTACTGTCCTCACCAGTGCCCCCACTACTGTCGCACTGTCCCCACTGTCCCCACCACTGTTCCCACCACGGTTCCACTCTCCCCACTTTCTCCACGGCCCCAACCACTGTCACATTGTCCCCATTGTCCCACTGTCCCACTGTCCCCGCCGCTGTCCCCCTGAGCTGTCCCACTGTTCCCACCACTGTCCTCACTGTCCCCACCACTGTCCCTACTGCACCTCTGTCCCATTATCCCACCGCCGTCCTCGCCACCGCCCTCACTGCTGTCGCCACCACCACTGCTGCACCCTCCACTGTCCCACTGTTTCCACCACATTCTCACTGTCCCCACTCCACTGTCCCCACCACCACCGTCCCCGCCACTGTCCCCACTGTTCCCACCATTGTCCCCGCTGTCCCCACCAGTGTCCCTACCAGTGTCTCACTGTCCCCACTCTCCCCACCATTGTCCCACCACAGTCCCACTCTCCCCACTTTCCCCACGGTCCCCACCACTGTCCCACTGTCCCTATTGCTCCCACCACTGTCCCACTGTCTCCGCCGCTGTCCCACTGTGCTGTCCCACCTCCCCACTGTCCCCATCACTGTCCCCATCACTGTCCCCATCACTGTCCCCCTGTCCCCACTGTCCCCACCACTTTCCCCACTGTACTACTGTCTCACCACTGTCCTCACCACCGCCTCCACCACTGTCCCCACCACTACCATCCCCACCACTGTCCCACTGTCCCCACCACACTGTCACGCTGTCCCCTCACCACTGTCCCCACCACCACCGTCCTCACCGCTGTCCGCACCACTGTCCCACTGTCCCCGCACCACTGTCCCCACCACCACCGTTCCCACCACTGTCCCAGCATCCCCACCATTGTCCAACTGTCCCTAGGAGCGGGAATCGTTTGCCAGCGGCTAGGGGGGGGGGGAGGGGAAGGGGTTCGAACCGGTAATGATTCCACCGGTTTTCCGGAGGAGGGGGGGGGGTTCGAACCGGTAGTGACCCCCCTCCCGGTTTTCGAGGGGGGGGAGGGGGGGGGTTCGAACCGGCAGTGACCCCCCCCCTTTTCATGATGGACTGGAAGGGGGGGGGATGGGTGTTCGAACCGGTAGTGACCCCCCCCCCCCCCGGTTTTCGGGGGTGTCGGGGGGACGGGTTAGGAACCCCCAGTGACCCCTCCGGTTTTCCGCCAGCAGCGGTAGAACACGCTCTTTCATATGGCTGCCATCTGCAGATAACGGGTACGTCGTCTCCTGTGCCTCCTCCTCCTCCTCCTATTTCGCTCATTTCATCAACCTTGTCCTCAGCCTCCTCTTCATCCTGTGGAGCCGTGCAGTGACGCTTGTTGCGCGCTCTGGTGTCTGTTGCACGCTTTGCTGGTGGCTTGCTAGCAAGCCACTGCCGCAGGATGACGCCGGTGCAAGCTTGGTGAGAGCTACGCATAGCGACCGAAAACAACATCCCTCAGCTCGAGACGCTGGGGCAGCATCAATCTAGGCCTCCCAGATGGGGTCGGAGGATCGCGACGCATCGCCGATGCATCGCCGATGCGGCTCGAAGTGGGGCCCGATTCGCTTCACGTCGACGTCGCCGCTGCATCGCCGACGCCGACGATGCATCGCCGGTACAGAGCAGATGCATCGCCGATGCGTCTGCGATATGGCGCGATCCTCCGACCACATCTACTCTGACCCCATCTAGGAGGCCTCCAGTCAATAGGCCGAGCTCCTTGGTCGACCAAGCATGGTGCCTACCCAGATGTCCGGCGCCGTTTTTCTTCTTCGCAGCGTCGACCCCCGAGGGCCTGAGCCACTCGCGGGGGCCAGCTCCTCGCACGGGGCCGTCCGGGGCAGAGGAGGGGGAGGACGAGGAGTTGGAGGAGGAGGGGGAGGACGATGACGAGGAGGAGCAGGAGGAGGAGGAGGAGGAGGAGGAGGATGAGGAGCAGGACGAGGACGAGGAAAAGGAGGAGGAGGAGGAGGAGGAGGCGGAGGGCAAAGAGGAGGAGGAGGAGGACGAGGAGGAGGAGGAGGAGGAGGAGGAGGAGGAGTAGGGAGAGGGAGAGGGCACGAAAGCCTTGGGGCCTTCAAGGAACGGCCCCAGGGGCCTTCGGAGAGTTTCGGTCGAAGGGCGCTCCCCGAGGTTTGGGTTACGTAGAGCCTTTCTCTTCTCTTTGTCCCGCAGGTGGACCTCCGCGGCCTGCACTGCCCCTTCGGCACGCTGACCCTCGCCTTGAACGCGGAGGAGCCCGAGGCCCCGGGTCGTCGTCATGTCGTCGGCGTCGTCGCCGTCTTCGGCGTCGTCCTCGTCCTCGTCCTCGTCCTCGTCCTCGTCCTCATCGTCGTCCTCGTCCTCGTCCTCATCGTCGTCGTCGTCATCATGTTGAAGACTCTTCTGGGTGTTCCTGGAGGTCCTCGTCGCCACGGCTGGATGCGGCTCGGAAAGCTGGTCAGTATGGATCCCGGGAGGGGCCCAGAAACCGATTTTGTGAGTCGTCGGCGGGGGGCACCGTCGCTGTCGTTGTCGTCCCCCGCCTCTTCCACCGCGTCCTCCGCGCGCGCTCGCGTCCTCCGCGCGCGCTCGCGGGGGTAGCAGGAGGAACATAATCATGAAGAATGAGGAGGAGAGGGTGGAGCAGGAGGAGGAGGAGGAGGAGGAAGAGGAGAAGCAGCAGGAACAGCAGGAGCAGTAGGAGCAGGAGCATGAGGAGGAAGAGGAGGAGGAGGAGGAGGAGGAGGGAAGGAGTAGGTGTTAATGTTTAGGCCACGGTGCCTGGCAGGAGATGCAGCGCAGTGTTAACAGCAAGGCTGGTAGGCATCTTGTCGTACGGAGCTCGCCCCGCCAACGATTCGACTCAAATTGCATTCGCCTTCATGGAAAAAGGCTCCTGCCACACGTGAATTGCAGTGGAGCCCTTGGTTCGCCCCGCGGGCTCCAGTGTATGCGGTCAAGTCCGCAAAGCATTCGCCTCCCTGCAATGGCCGCCGCGGCTGCCGCGACGGCTCCACAGAACCCTGGTGCAGCAGGGCAATCAACTCAACTCAGGGTTGTTCTTCGAACGCAGTGCTACGCCAGGTACCACGACGGCGGACAATGACGAGGCGCTCACAATTCCACAGACGAGCTGTCACGTGAATGCCCTCTTGACATCCACATCAACAACATGTACTG
The DNA here is from genome assembly GCA_963575745.1 of Prorocentrum cordatum. NCBI lineage: Eukaryota > Dinophyceae > Prorocentrales > Prorocentraceae > Prorocentrum > Prorocentrum cordatum. Next base: position 580,273 of record CAUYUJ010020660.1, on the reverse strand, counting down.
CGAGGAACAGTTCAACAACTTGGGGGAACACGTTCGGACATATCTCCAGCGTCAAGCGAACGCTTCGGAGCGTGCTACCAAGATCGCGGAGGCCATGCACTCTGCTGGAAACACCAGGGCTGGAGGAGGTGGAAGCGAGCCCGTGGGCGAGTTCAACGCAGCTCAACAATGAAATGCGTGCTCGCGCGACTGGACCGAATTGAGGGAATGGACCGTGAAGTTGTTGAATGCGCTCGCGTGTTGCATGGTTATCGGGAGGTCTTGGACTATTTGAACAACAAGCTCGATACCATGGATGAGGCATGGCTAGATGACGAAGAGTGTGATCGACTAATAAGCATGGATAGGAGACTCACGCTCAGCGACTTTACCAAGGCATGGCATGCCAAAGGACACGAAGACGCCGCGAAAGGTGAATACGAGCTTGGCGAGGACGACTACGCCAAGTTGGACGAGGACCTTTGGTATCTGTCGAACGACAAGTCGGAAGGGGACGGTGCCCCGCAGAAAGTGCGAAGGTCTTCGTGAAGGCGGCCTCTCAGTGGCCCACCATAATACATACACATTGCATTCTGCCGTTTCTGGAGTTACGCTCTCCCGCAAGATGAACCTGGCAATGAACCCTGACGAACCCAACTAGGCGAACGATGTGGCGACCCAGCTCGAACACTGGAGTTATTGGCAGAGTCTCTGGAGAAGTTTGGGTCTGCGTATTCGTGCTGAGGGTCATCATGACCCACGCGGGTGATTGATTCGACGACTGGCGACACGATTGCTTCGAGATGGCAGAGTCGTTAAACCATGACACGTATCCGGAACTCTTTATCAAGTGCGAGCACTGGGCCAGGAAAATAATACTGGACGCTGACTCAATGAACAAAGGGTCTGTGGAAATCGGCCAAGTCAAAGATGATTAGGGTTCCGGCGTGCATGATTTTAGT
>CAUYUJ010020660.1:539332-569332 GCA_963575745.1 Prorocentrum cordatum | reverse complement strand
AGAAGAGGAAGGCCTGGGAAGAAAACGATGGGATGTTAGAGCCTAGAGTTGGGAAGGAGAAGGAGAAGTTGGCTACGGTGAGTAGTGGTCGAAGGTGGTGATGATTGGAACAGATCGTCGTCGGGCCTGAGGCTTGGAGAAGCGATGAGAGGAACGGAAGGACCACCAGGACCGCCATGAAGGACGGACGACGTGGGCCCGATACTTCTGGGCCTCTCAAGCGGGGCTGGAGCAGATGGGCTTGGAGGACCTCACCGCATCGTTGATGCGTCTCGCTCCAGAGCCTTGATCTCTCCATCCCGGCACTGCCGGCGCACCGCCGATGCATCGGCGACGCGGTGCGACCTTCCGACGCCATTTCCGCAATGAATTGACGTTCCATTTTTATGGCACCCAATCTCGTCAGTTCTGGCGGTGCGAAAGTGGGCGAGGCGAGGGGGCGGCCATCAAAGAGGGCGGGGGGCTCTTTGAGGCCCCCGCACCCTGGTGAGCTTTTCGACCCTGCGTCCGGCCGCGGCGAGAAGGAGGCCCGCCAGTTTGGGGGCCTTCCAGCATCTTGCTACAAGGCTTCCTGAGCGCTTCTTGGGGTGTCTTAGGGTCTCGTGGGGGGCACCTCGCGGCTTCTGTGGGGTCGGGCCGTCTTGGGCTGCTCTGCAGGCGTCTTGCAGCCGTCCTCGGGCGGACCTGGAACCGCCTTAGGGGCTGAGAAGAGTGCCGGGGAGGCAACCCAGAGGCATTTCTCATGTTTCGGTATGAGATCGGCGTCACCCCAACATACTCATACTATGTGCGCGTCGCCCACCCAGGGGCGACGCGCGCACCGAGAAAGCTCATAGTATACGCGTCGTGGCGGGCGCCCTCTGGCCACACCGCTGGGGAAACTCTATACGACAAGATGGGTATACCACATGTTCGGGTCGGACGCGCACCTCCAGGGAAAACATATAGTACTACAACCCTCGTCAACATTCACCTCACAAATGTCTTACGTGGCTGAACTGTTTGTGGGGAGATACTGGACAGAGCAGCGATGACTGTGAGGTACTTGTACGCGCCGCCCCTCCAATGTCGGTCATCATCGAACTTCCGAGTCGTTCCCAGTCAGACCACCTTTGCCCTGGCCCCGACATTGGAGGAGCCTCTACCGACATTGAAGGGCGCGCCGACATCGCAGGGGCGTGTTCGCCATTTCTGAGGTTAATTTTGACGAGGCTAGTAGTATGTCTTTGTGCGTCGCATGAGGGTGTCCGGCCTCAGAAGCTGCAGCATGCCTTCTCGGTTGGCCGAGCGGGCATCCCAGCACTCCACGGCGTGCCCAGGGGACGATGGCGGCTGCGCGCAGGGTTCGGACGCGGGCGCGCAGGAGGGGGAGGTGGTGTGATGAAGCGTCCCGATCTGTTTATTTTGATCGATCAGTTCTGTGTAGTAAGATTGTGCTCTGAGAACGCTCTCTCGTTCTATAAGAATATTTCGTGGTACGCCTGCACAAATGCCAGGATGGTTGGCCCATGCTCAAGGTGGGGGACGGGGGGCAGTGGCTGAAGCGCAGGCGATGAGAGACAAGAGTTGGGGAGGCGCTGCGAGCCAGGCGAGGAAGGGATGGGGGAGCGCAAGATGGTTGGAAGGAGGCGGCGTGAGCCAGGCGGTGACCACACCTGTGTGAGGCTGTGCCCCGCGTACTGAGCAGTTCTGTGCCTTCGTTGCCTGCCGCTTTTCTGTGTCACCTCGCCACTCCGTGCATCAACTACATGCGTCCTCCCCTCTTCCTCTTACTGCCTCTCCCTGTCACCCGCACTACGTCACTCTCTCTCTCTCTCTCTTTCTTCCTGTCGTTCCCTTTTTCTTTCCCTCTCTCTCCCTCTCTCTTCTTAGCAAGCTAGTGGGCCTCGAGGATCCGAAGCGTCAGCGCCTCTCTCTCTCTCTCTCTCTCTCCCTGTCTGCCTAAAAGGCCCATGGAGGAGGGACCTACCACCGAAAAATCGTGTGCACGGCTGCTCGCCGCGCCAGCGCCGACACCGCCCCCAGCACGACCCCACGGCCACCGCGCTCTGCCACGACCACCCGCCGCGCCGAGCCCCTCGCTCCCCGTGCCAACGGCCACGCCCCCTTGGGACTCCGCCGGCTGCTGCCCGGTCTCCGCGTGCGCGCAGGCCGCGGTGGCCAGCACGGCCCTGCTCCGCCGGGCATGGGGAGGGCTTCTTAGAAGTACCCCTGCTTCTTAGAAGCCGCGGGCCTTCTCTGTAGATGTAAGGCCGGCGCCTTCTAAGAGGCAGCCTCCTTCGAAGAAGCCCTCCCCCCTCCCTCCGCCCCTTTGTGCGCGCCACCAAGTATGGGACTCTGCCGCCTGGCGCGGCGAGGGCGGCGCGGACGCGGACGCGGCCGCGGGCGAGGGCGCAGGCCTCGCTCTTCTTCCCCCTACCTGTCGCTCTCCAGACGTCTCTTCCTCCTCCTCCTCTGCCTCCTCCTCCTCCTCCTTCTCCTCCCCTTTCCTCCTTCTCCCCTCCTTTCCCCCTCCTCCTCGTCCTCCTCCTCCTCCTCCTGTTTCTCTCCTCCTCCTCCTCCTTCTCCTCCCCCTCCTCCTCCTCCTTCTCCTCCTCCTCCTTCTCCCCCTTTCCTCCTCCTCGTCCTCCTCCTCCTCCTCCTCCTCCTCCCTCCTCCTTCTCCTCCTCCTCCTCCTCCTCCTCCTCCTCCTCCTCCTCCTCCTCCTCCTCCCCCTCCTCCTCCCCCTCCTGCCTGGGCCACGCGCCACATCTCGTCTGCATGGACGCCAGCATCGACCTCGCCGACGCCAGTTTCTTCACCAGCGTGCTCCACCACGATTGGGTCACATCGCGGCTCGTTTCGCGGACGAGCACGCCTACACTTACGGCACCAAGGATTGGGGTCGTACCACCAAGGGCCCAGGTACCACGTGGTAGCCTTTTGGGCCACTCTTGGGCCTCCTGGGAGTTTCCTCGGGCCTTTTGGAGGCCTCTTGGGCGCTTCCTTGGGCCTTTTTGTGGCTGCTTGGGGCTCATTTGGAGGGCCGTCTGAGGGCGTTCTTGGCCCGCCAGCCGCCGTCAGACGCAGTTTGGGGGGCCTCTCTGGGCCGACTTGGGGCCCTCTGGGGATGCTTCAAGGCCAGCTTGGAGGCCATTATGGGCGTCTTGGAGGTATCCTGGGCCGTCTGAGGGCCCTCTTGGAGCCGTTTTGGGTGCCGCTTCGGCTATCAGGAGGCCATCTCGGAGGCCTCTTGGGGTTCTTAGGGGCAATCTTAGCGGCCTCTGGGGCCGTCTTGGGCCACCAGAAAGCGAACCTGAGCAAACGCCAGGCTTTTCAAACACTTTGGTCAATACAGGATGACCTCTTCGGGCCGTCATGGAGATCCTCTCGGTTGCCTCTTGGGCGGCTCTTGGGGGCCTTCTGTGCCATCGTAGGCCATCTTGGGGCACTCGTACGCCGCCTTGAGAACATATTTGGCAATTTGGGACGCGTTGGGGCCATCTTGGCCGTCTTGGAGGCATCTTGGAGGCCATCTTGCACCATCTAGGGCGTCTTGGAGCCTATTTGGGCAACGGACGACGTAGGTTCGGCGGCTCTCCGGGTGGTCAGCTGGGAAAGCTCATGTGGTGCTCTTGGGGTGCTCCGATGATGCTCCTGGGATGCTCCTGGGGTGGTCCTGGGATGCTCCTGGGGTGCTCTTGGGAAGCTCCTGGGGTGCTCCAGGGATGCTCTGAGATTGCTCCTGGGATGCTCCTCAGATGCTCCTACGATGCTCCTGGGATGCTGCAGTGGCGCTCCTGGATATACGCAACGTGAGGGCACTGCGCGCATAAACTACGTACGTACATTACGTAAAACATGTAAATCGCACGGGTGGCGAACTAGACTCTACGAAAAAGCACTACGTCAATCGCATGGAGGTAAAATAGGCACGCCGTTAAAACAGCGGAAACGACACCACGTCAAAGCACGACGTAAATCGCATGGATTGGTGCAGTGGGCACCATTCGCGTACTCTACGCACATGCACTGCGGAAGTGCACTGAGTAAAAGCATTGGGGGTAACACGTCATACATGCACGACGTCAATGCGCTTTGCGACAACATTACGTAACACACTATGCAAACACACTACGCCCTTGGGATCCTTCGGCAGGCTCTTGCGATGCTCCTGGGATGTTCCTAGGATGCTCCTGAGATTCTCCTGGGCTGCTCCTGGGGTGCTCCTAGGATGCTCCTGAGATGCTCCTGGGCTGCTCCTGGGGTGCTCCTGGGATGCTCCCGGGGTCCTCCCAGGGTGCTCTTCTGATGCCCCTGGGGTACTTCGATGATGCTACGACGATGGTCTTGGGATGCTCCTGGGGTGCCGTTGGGATGCTCCTGGGGGGCTCTTGGGATGCTCCTAGGATTGCTCCTGGGGCATTCCTGCGAATACGCAACGTGAGGACGCTGCGCAAATACACTACGCAGCATCACTACATGGACAACACTATGTGAAAGCACGTGAATCGCATTTGGGTGAAATAGACGCTACGTACAAGCGCTACGTAAGTCGCATAGGGGGTAACATAGGCACCACGTCAAAGCACATCGCAATTTCATTCCAGTTCTGACCGTCCCGAGGCCCTGTCAGGGCCCCCAGGGGCATGCAGACGCAACAAAAGCCCATCGCTATTTTCCCACGACGAGAGGAGTTGGGGACATCCGGCCGCCGCCACGAGAGCAGCTCGTGTCTTGCAGCTTGCAGAGAGGGCTTCCTGTTTTCCGCGAAAGGACTTGCCGGCGTCACCCATACATAGGTCTGCTATACGGAACCCCTTCCTGGGGCCCAGACCCTTGTGCATTCCTTCTGGTTTCAAGGCGAGGTGGGCGACCCATGTTTGGCCGCCCATCGGTCGCGAGACCCTGGGTTCCTTATCGAAGGTATCCTTATCTTGAACCTCCACCGTGCGTGCCTCAGCCCCCCAGAGGCGCCACGCACGCTCAGACGTCTTATGGTAGATGCTCGGCGGCGGGCGCTCTCTGGCCACACCGCCTGGGCAGCGATACATAGTTAGTGTAACACGTGTTTTGCTGGCTGTTCGGTTCGGACGTACGCCTCCGAGGGGGGAGGTGGTGCGGGAGGAGGATGGGGAGGACCAGCGTGAATCCAAGGCGCATCAACGACGCTGCAATGAGCCATCCCTCCGAGTTCGATTTTCACGGGCCCCTACAAGAATTTGCTTCCAGGGCGGAGAGTTGCCTATGAGAAGACAAGAGCCTGAGAATCTCCAATCGTTCCGAAACACGGCCCTGGGTTTTCAACCCCGCAGATCAACGTGATTTTTACGTCTTGAAAATCCCAAGTCGTTCTAAAACAATGTTTTTGGGGTTCAGCACCGCGACTCAACGTGATTGTTTCTTCCTGGCAATCTTGACTTCTCCAGGACATCATTTTGGGACTTCAGCCATACGAGGCGAGAACAACATAATGAAAAGGAGCCGCCCGCCGTTTTTGAGTGTGTAGCAAATTTGTAAGTCGAATGTACGCGGAACTACAGCGAGAATCACATGTTGAAACCCACCCGCCTTCCGTCCGTCAAGCTGTTGCACTTTTTAAAAGAAAGAAGCGAATGCGAGCGGCGCTAAGCTGAGAGCAACATTTTGCAAACGACCTGCCCTCCATCAGTGAAGCTGTTGCGAGCTTTGAAGACGAATGCGCGCGGCGCCCAGGCGAGAGACACATTTCCTCCAAGTTCCTTTCTCTTTTGGGCATCGCTCCCTGCAGGAATGTGTTGTGGCAGGCAGTGGCCCTTTAGAAGACATGCGTTTGAGAATCCTCAATCTCACCACAACGTCATTCCTGGGACTTCAGCCCCGCGGGTCAACGTGATTGTTGCACCCTGACAGTCCCAGGCCGTGCCAGAACACCATTTCTGGAACTTCAAGATCACGAATCAACGTGACTGTTACGGCCTGGCAATCCTGAGTCGCTCCAGAACACTATGTTTGGATTTTTTGCCATACGAGCCATTGACGTCGTCGCACACTTTGAAGACGAATGTGCGCGGCGCTGCGACGAAGGCAACATTATGACAAGGGGAGCAGCCTTCCGTCCTTGAACTGGTCGCCAACGTTTGGGACGAATGTGCGCGGCTCTAGGGCGAGAACCACCTTTTGAAACGCACCTGCCCTCATCTGCCCTCCATCCATGAAGCTGTTGGTTCTTTTGTAAGACGAATGTGCGATGCGCTAAGGCGAAAGCCACATGTTGAAACCCGCCGCCCTCCATCCGTGAAGATGTTGCGAAGCTCTCAGACGAATGCGCGCGGCGCCCAGGCGAGAGCCGCATATTTTAAACCACAGGCCCTCCATGTGTGAAGCGGTCGCAAAAGCTTCAGAACTTCTTTAGGACGAATGCGTGCGACGCTAATGCGAGAACCAGTTTTTGGAACCCACCCGCCCTTCATCCATGAAATTGTTGCAATTGTTTAAGACGAATGTGCGATGTGCCAAAGCGAAAGCCACATTTTGCAAACGACCCGCCCTCCATTCGTGGAGCTGTTATAAGTTGCTGCATTTTGGAAACGTATGTGCGCTGCGATCAGGCGAACAACACATTTTGCAAACGACCCGCCCTCCATCCGTGCAGCTATTGCAGTTTTTCAGACGGAGGTGCGATGCGCCAAAGGGAAAGCCACATTTTGCAAACGACCCGCCCTCCATGTGTGGAGCTGCTGCATTTTCTTACCAAAAAACGTATGTGCGATGCGATCAGGCGAAAACCACATTTTGCAAACGACCCGCCCTCCATCAGTGAAGCTGTTTGCAGACTTTTAAGACGAACGTGCGCGGTGCTCAGGCGAGAGAAACGTCTTGAAAGCCACCCGCCCTCCATCCGTGAAGCTGTTGCACTCTGTTCAGGCGCGGAGCTCTGCCTATAGCCACATTTTGCAAACGACCAGCCGTCCATCCGTGAAACTGTCTGCAACCTTTTAAGACGAGTGTCCGCGGTGCTCAGGCGAGAGCAACATGTTGAAAATGTTTGCCCTGTATGCCTGAAACTCTTTTCCAACTTTTAAGACGAATGCGCGCGGCGCTATGGCGAGAGCCACCTTTTGAAAACCGCCCGCCCTCCCATCTGTGAAGGTGTAGCAAACTTCAAGCTCCAGGATGATGAGTGGTGGGGAAGTCTCAGGCGAAGCGCCCGACCCGCCCTGCCGACACCATGTCTGGGGGCGCGGCAGGTAGGAGGCATTCCGAAGGAAAAGGATGGAGGAAAAGGATGGAGGAGGAGGAGGAGGAGGAGGAGGAGGAGTAGGAGGAGGAGAAAGAAAAGGACTCAGACATCCGACGTCTCGATTTTTTCGAGACACGGGCCCCCGACCTCCCAACCACTTCCCCGAGACCCGTTTTTCGGCCCGAATCAGTTTTTGACGGTCCCGAGGCCCGGCGAGGGCCTCGAGAGGCCGAAAACCACGGCAAACCTCCGCCTCGGTTTTCTCGAGACGCCCGCTGTCTGGGCAGAGGGCGAAAGAGAGAGACAGGGGGGGGGAGGAGGCGCGCAGACCGCCTGGCCGCGCGGGCGCCGGCTGGCCACCGCCCGCTGCACGGCTCCCGAGGGGCCCGAGCCGCCCCGCGGCCCCCTTCCACCCCCGGGGTGGGGCGGTCGCGGCCCGCCCCTCCCGGGGGGGGCCCCCTGGGCGCCGCCCCGACGCGCATGTGGAAGGACGCGCCCGGCCGGGAGCGTCCCCTGCAGGCCTCGGGTTGCAACCGATAGGGGGGGGGGGTCCTGGACAGCGGGCGTCTCGCACCCAAAAATCGAGGCGGAGGTTTGCCATGGTTTTCGGCCTCTCGAGGCCCTCGCCGGGCCCTGGGACCGTCAAAAAATGATTCCGGACGAAAAACTCGTCTCGGGGAAGTGGTTGGGAGGTCGGGGGCCCGTGTCTCGAAAACATCGAGACGTCGGATGTCTGGGATAGGCATAGGGGGGATGCATCGACCCCAAATCGCCCATGGATCACCGATACGGGCCCGATGGCCCCAATCTGCCCAGGAAGGTGCGGATCTGCGATCGGGGGCCCATCGCCGATCGATCGGCGATGTATCGACGATTCCAGGTCGACGCTTCCCCCCCCGGTGCCCATCCCCCCCCCTAGTGTTGCCCCTCATCTGGGCGGGCGGCAGTGGGGAGGCAACCTGGGTGACCCCCGGGGCAGCTGTAAAGGGAGGGCGGGTCGAGGAGGGAGGCCCTCGAGGGCCTTCGAGGATGGAGGAGGGGGGGTGGGATCGAGGGCCTTCGAGGAGCGAGGAGGGGGGGGTAGGATCCTCGAGGACGGGGGAGGGCTCTCCGCCTGGGTGCTTCGCCCCCCCCCCGTGGCAGCGCAGTCGGTCCGAACTCCGCCTATGCCGCAGGCTAGTTGCGCACACAGTTCGGCACAGGCGGGAGAGGCGGGTTTGCAGCAGCGCTTCCCCACACCCGCAGCCCTCTGCCTCGGAGGCCCCACAGGGGGCCGTGTTAGCAGCACACTGCGCACCGTACACCAGCGTTGGGTTCGGTAGCAAATCATGGGAGCCTGGTGCACCCTCAAAATTCAATGTTTGGCGTCGATTCGCGTCGAGAGTCGATGAGATAGCGCCGATTTAGTGTCGGCCAGCGTCGATGTGCGTCGATGTTGCGTCGAGTAGCGTCGATTCGCAAGAGCCGACAAGATGGTACGGGAGGCTCCCATGAGTTGCCACCGAAGTTGAGTCGAGGAAAAAAGCCATCGAGAGACCCCCTCGGGGCGCCATGATAGGGAAACAAACAATGACATAGACATAGAAATTCGGAGGTCCGCGCGGATTTCTCGGATCGGCGTTGGAATCCCCCTCTTTGGCGCGCGGCGCGCGCCAGGGGCGGCGCCGGCGGCGCCGCCAGGGGGCTCCAGCGCCGACCCGAGAAATCCGCGCGGACGAGTTGTCATGTTTATGTTATTGTTCGTTCCCATAGAAGACCGTAGACGCGCTAACAGCGATGTAGGTAACGGCGATGTAGGTTTCGGCATTGTAGGTGGGAGTGCCTCGTGGCCAAACCAATTGTAGGACATCGTGGTTTATGCTTTCCTGCATTTCGCTGCGTCGTTTTCGTTCGACACATTCGCACATCTGAAATGCACGAAAGGGTACTTCGTGATTTCCTGCATGTTGTTCTGCGCGAGCTCGGTGTCACAAAAATCAGATTCCGAACATCGCCGTTAACCACTTTTGGTGGGTGAATCTCTCAAGCTCTCCGCCGCCTCTGGCGGTGTGCGTTGCGAGGAGGAACACAGCAAAGCCACAGGAAAGCGCGGCATTGGCAGTGTAGCTCCGCACGCGTGACAGATGCTCGCGAGCAGGAACACAGCAGCGCCCCAACATCGCAGTCCACCAACATCGCCGTTAGCGCGGCCTTGGATCGGGCCAGGCGAAAGGGGGGGATTGGGAATGGGGGGTTACGATATTTTTGCTGCACGCCGCTGGTTTCGGCCCCGCCGCCGGGCCCATTCCTCGATGCATGGGCGCCCCCCGGCGCCGGGAGGCGCTGGAAAAGTCAGCCTCGTGAGCGGATTCTCTCGCCCGGCCCGACGGGAGCAGAGGCCCGCGCCTCGCGCACCGCTCCGCGGGCGGCGCCGGGGGCCCCCGCGGAGAGGGGCCGGGCCGCCCTGCCGCTGGGGCGGCGGGGCGGCCCGCCCTGCCGCCGGGGCGGAGGGAGGGCGCGCCCGTCGTGGACCCCCGCCGGGCGGTGCGGTGCCCACACCGCGCGGTTAACTGGACGCCCGGAGAGTGGGCGAGGACGCCCCGCGCGCGGAACGGCTTCGGCGCCCACGATCGGCCACGCGCCAGGGTTGCAGTCGAGGGGCGGCGGCGAAGGGGACCCATCTGCACGAACGAGATGGGCACGGAGAGAATGGGTGCAATGCCCAGCAGCGGTTCCTGTTCCTTCTGAACAGGGTTCGCTGTCCGCGCCGCCGCGGCCTGTGTCCATTCGAGACAGAGGGCCGCCCGCCCAACAGCGACCGCTGTTGTTTTGGGACAGCATTTGTTGTTGGACATTGTACCCATCTTTTCCGTGCCCATTTCGGGCGTCCAAAGTGGTGAGTCCGCGGATCCGAGGCGCGGATCCGAGGCGGTATATCCATGTCCACCGACCGCTGGGGCACCAGGACATCGGTCCCCAGGCGGTGGATATGGATAACTCCCCGCCTCGCAGCGGAGGTCCGAGGGAATTCGAGGTTCGAAGTTTTCGGAGGCTGCCGTAGGTTCTCTTCGGTAGCAAATCATGGGAGCCTTGTATACCCTCTCAATTCCGTCTTCAGCGTCGATTGGCGTCGACTAGCGCCTGGGAGTCGATGGGGTAGCGGCAGCGCCGATCCAGCGTAGGTGAGCGTCGATTGACGTCGCTGTTGCGTCGACCAGCGTCGATTAGCGTCGATTTGATGCCGACTAGCGTCGATTCGCCAGAGCCGACAGGATGGTGTGTACGGGAGGCTCTCCTCCTCCTCCTCCTCCTCCTCCTCCTCCTCCTCCTCCTCCTCCTCCTTCGGAGCTGCCACCGAAGGCTCCCCTCCGCCCTCCGGCCTCGGGGCGCCTCCCGGCAGCGGCGCCTCGCCGCGAGGGCGTGCCCAGGGGGCGCCCAGATCCTCCCGAGAACGGCCCTCGGAGAGCCGAGCCGTGGCCCGAAGACCAAAAACGACGAGGACCACCGTTGTGCGACGAGTCACCGCGCGGTGACCGAGCTCCTCCTCCTCCTCCTCCTCCTCCTCCTCCTCCTCCTCCTCCTCCTCCTCCTCCTCCTCCTCCTAAGGTTGGTTCGGAGTCACCGCACGGCTTTGGGGCCCGGGTCGTGCTCCGAGGACGTCTCGGGCGCCTGGGGCATTCGAGGTCCCGAAGCCGTGCGGTGACGGACCGCGCGGTGAGGGCGTTGGGGGTTCCGAGGCCACCACGAGATCCGTCACCACACGGTTTGGGGGTCCTAAGTCTGGCTGGGAGAAATCCAGCCGGGCGGGCGGAAATGGCGTGGCAGTAAGCATGGGGGATCGAGGATGGCAGAAAGGTGGCCCCAAAGTGGCCCCTGCGACGGCCCCGATGCATCGCCAACGGCGCCAAGGCATCGCCGATGTGTCGGCGATGCATCGGCGATACGGCGCAATCCTCCGACTCGTGTACCCGACCCCATTTGAGAGGGCTCTAGCGTCTGGCTGGAAGCAAGCCCTCCGCTGGCGGTTCAATGGTCGAGGATCCACCGCCGTGGAGCAAGCGGTTCTTGAGGGAATGTGGTCATGAGGCTTTTCGCCATTTTAAGGTCCCGGGACCCTCCCCAGCCCCAGAACCAGAACCGTTAGAACACGATCCTGGATGAAAAGGTGGTCTTTTGGAAAGCCCACAGGGTCCAGGCCACTTGTCCCACGTAGCTCGTTTCCTTCATGTGAAAGGTCAGGGGGGGACTTTCCGGTTCAGGCCTTTGAGCGTCTTCCACAAAACACAACGGAATATGTTTGGCAACGTTCGGCCTCTCGCGCAGCCCTTGTCGAACGCGGGGCAATCAACAAAACCACACGGGAATCACACATTGTCGCGGGAAAGGGGTTGAGATTTCCAGGAGTTCACGTTGCGGAAGAGTCACGATGTCGGGGGTCTGGGTCCTTTGCAGAAAGGCTTGGCGTCCAGGGTGGATCTTGGCATCATGGCCCTCCTCCCAGTCTTCACGCGGTCCGACCGATTTCACTGCGGCCTACTGGCTGGAAACACATGTCATCCTCCTCATCCTCTCCAGTTTGTGTTTGTCTTGCACAGCGAGCAGCGGCCGGGCGTAGCCATACGCGGCTTCCATGCCCAGTTCGAGACCCTGGTGTTTTTTTCTACGTTTCTGCTAGTTCCTTGGGGCTCTGGGAAGCCTCTGGAGGCTTCGTCGTGGGACCCCAGCGACCCCTGGATGCCCCCCGCGATGAAGGAACAGGGTCCTGAGGGAAAGCGGTCCCGTTCCCCCCCACCCGACAGGTGGGGCTTGCTGGGTCTTGAGAGCACGGGCCCCCGCCCGCCTCGCCCACCGAGCATGCCGCGGCCGCCAGGCCCCAGGAGTCCTGGGCGATCCAGGGGGGTCCACCCTCGCGAACTCCACCAGGGAGGCGTCACGCCGTCCGGGCGTCGCGTCGTCGGGACGTCCACAAGACATCCAGGACAATACCTCGAGAACGCATGCCAATGATGCCACGAGGCAAGAACGTACGTCAACGACAGGCATCTTGAACATGCATCAACTACCCGCATCATCAGCTCACCTGAAGGGCATTTGCCACATGGCACGCATCAGTGACAGTCATCACTAACACACGTCAGCAACGTGCACCAGTCTCAGACATCCAGAACACGCACCGACGGCAGATAGGCATACATATACCAATTACATGAGCACTTATCAACTATCACCATCACGTGTAAGTGCCATGCGCCGATAGCACACATAGTTGACACATGTATGTGCCATAACGGTAAGCAACAAAAGCATACGAATTCTGCAAACCTCAAAATTACGCAAACCTCGCAAACCTTCCAAACTCAGCTACTCTGCAACTCTGCAGACCTCCAATCTTCCCCTCCAGACTGTGCAAATGTGAAGGTCAAGCTGAGCACGACTGGTCGCCCTGCTCCCGCCAGGCTCCTACATGGGACCCGCCGAATTCGTCCACTTCACGCAATCTGTCAGCCCGCATTGCATCGCTATTTCCACCTGCTTGTGCGACCGCGGCGATTGGGAACGCGCTGGGCGGCAGCAGTCTTCCTGAGCAGCGCTTTGGAGAGCGCGCGGGTGAGACCCCGCGCCCAGGAGGCCGTGCCCAGGAGCTTTGGCCTCTCTGACCCGGCCTTGCCGGTATTAGACTGGGGTAATTTTCGTGTCTTTCGAGGACCCCCAGGAGCCTCCGCGCCAGTGCGGATCAGCAGTGTGCCGCTACTCTGAGCCTCTTTCCGGCAATCTTGGCACGCATTTGGCTCGCTGGGCCAGCGATTTCTGTCACACTGCAAGAGGGCACTTGGCCGCCGTCTGTGGCTGCGGATGCAATTCCTGGGCGTCACATGCGGAGCGTACGCTTGTAGTGAGGTGGTACAAACTTGAAGCATCGTGAAGCGTTTGAAGGTTTTCCTTCTCTTTCGTCTCTCTCTAGCCTTTTTGGCTCAAGCCGCCCTCTGGATTAACACCCTCTCTGCCGCGTACATCTGGGGCCGAAGCCATGTCGGTGGCCGCACAGGGGAGCATGCTCGAGCTAACGCTTCCTCCCCAGGCGGCCTTCTGCTCGAGTTTGTTGGAGGGGGTGGGCGCTGTCGCCGAAGCAACCGTTTCCGACAAGACGGAGGTGGTTCAGGAGAACGCGAGAATGATGATGCAGCAGATGGAGGGTTCGCAGGCCAAGTCTCGGGTCGGATCAAAAGGGGGCATCGGGAACGCCAGGGGTTACGAACGCAGCTGCGTGTATCAGGAGGGGAAAAAACACAGACACAATTAATCGTCGATTCCCATGAAAATATGGGAAAAATTGACACTGGGGGGGAAGACGAAAATGCAGAAATCATAGGAGAACATAAGGAATCCTGGGATTTGTGTACATTTATTTAGTCGCTTCGCTCATTCCGCCGGCCCTGGAGCGCTATTTGGGGCCTCTTGGGGCCGTCTTGGGGGCTTCTTGGGGGCTTCTTGGGAGCGTCTTGGGGTTCCTTGGCGGCGTATTGGGCTCCCCTGGGCCTTCTTATAGGGGGCTCTTGGGGGCCCCTCGGGGCGGGAGGGGGGGTAGTCGATTGCAGCCCCCCCCCTCGGAGGCCACGATCCTCGTGAGGGGTGGCGAAAAATAGCCTCCCCCCTGGGGATCGCCCGGGACCCGGCCTGGACCCGGCCGGGGGTCAGCCGGGGTACTTTTCGTCCAGGGCCCCCTAGGGGCCGCCCCGCGCGCGCGAACTAGAAATATTGTGAAGTAGTTACCGGGGATCTTAGCACGCCTCTAGCCCGTTGGGCCGGCGAATTTGTGTGTGTCCCTGGGCCCCTTTATCAAAGGTTGGCAATTGGGAACGCCGGGGGTTACGAACGCAGCTGCGCGCATAGCTGGTATCGGCCCCGCCGCCCAGCCCTCATCCTCGCGATGCATGCATGGGCGCCTCCGGCGCTGGAAGCCGCTGGGAATGCCGGCTGCATGCAGCGGACTCGCGAAGCCCTCCTCTTTCGAAGAAGAAAATCGGAGGTTGATAGACCTCCTACCCTGACACGTCGATTAGCGAATTGGCCGTTTTCGGTTCGCGAGAGGGCGTCGCGGCCGTCATTTTTGCGGGTCCAGGTCCGTCGGTTTCGGTCCTATGCCGTTTTCACTAAATTGAGGTTTACTGAATGGAGGTTTGTCCACCGCCGAGAAAAAACGCCTTAAGCATAAACTTTTGGCGCTCCGCGCGGATTTCTTGGATCCGTGCCTGGGCCCCCCAGCGGCGCCTCCGGCGCCGCCCCTGGCGGTTTAGCGCCGATCCCAGGAGTCCGTGCGGAGCGCCAAAAGTTTATGTTTATGCCGTTCTTTCTCTTCCGCTCTAGAACACACTGCAGCATCGTAAAAGATCACGGCCGGAGCCCCAGCTCCCACCTTTCTACCGCAGTTGGTGAGCCGGATCGATCTGCGAGGGTCCGGGCGCCCAGAGGTGGACGAGAAGCCCTCAGTGAAAAAAATGCTGCGTCAGGATCTCAGTCAAGCAGTGGCGAAGCGTCCTGGCGTGCCTATAGGCCTACCAAACAATGTTCTGCACGAAATGTGCTTAGAACATTTCTGGCTGGGGCTGTCTTGTTTTCAAACAGGGCTAATGTTCTAAAAGCATGGTTTTCGTTCTTAGAACATGTCTGATTCTGGGTTCTAAAGAACATGTCGTGGTAGGCCTATAAAAATGCTGGGACGGTCGGCCCCTGCTCTTTTAGTGAAAAATGCTGCGTCAGGATCTCAGGGTCACCCCCATTTCGTCCTCACCGACCCCAGATCATCCGCGACCGTACGTTTTCGGTAACGAATTCCGGTGTTCGGTCGCGACCGGAGGGGGCTGAATTTCGGTAACAAAGAGACGTCGCTTCGGGGTCCAAGCGAGGGTTTCGAAGACGTCGGCGGCTCGCTTGCTATTGGAATTCGCGGCTGGGGGCCGAGTCTCGGTCGCGACGGGTTTGTCCAGAGCGTTACCGGATATGTTCGGTGGCTGATGCTTCGGGGTAAGTCCACTGGCGCGCTCGTGGAGGAGCTCCGCCAGCACAGAGCCCAGGTCGCCGCGCTCGAGGAGGAGCGCGCGCAGATGCTGCTCGGCATCCGTGCTCTGCAGGGCCGAGTCGAGGCGGCCGAGAGGGCGCTGCTGCAGGGCGGCTCGCCAGCCCCGGGGGTGCCGCTCACGTCCACCGACGGCCTCGGGCTGCCTCTCGGCCTTCAGGGGAGGACAAAGGTACCGATGCTGCTACCTTTCCTTCGTTGTCGCCCTTCGTGGAGCTCCTGAGAAGCCCTCGTCGTCACGGCTGGATGCGCCTCGAAGTGGCCGATCAGAGCTCGCTCTGGGAGAGGTCTGGGTAGTAGCGTGAAGTCGGGCATGTCCTTGTACAGGAGGAATATTCAAAAATAGTACAAAACGAAACTGGCCAGGGGACGACGTTTCGACTATTTTTTGATTAGGTTTGCACATGTCTGGCTATATTTTATTTTCTCTCCAAAGCCCGCCTGCAGGAGGACACGCCCGACCTAAGAGTAGCGGCGTCCGCACCTCTGGGCCCCCCAGGCTTGAGCGTGCCCCCGCCGCCGCCGGGCCTCAGCGGCCTCGAGCTGCTGATGCCCTCGTTGCTGCGCGAGGGCAGCAGCGGCGCCGCGCCGCAGTCGCCGCCCGCGCGCCCGAGCCGCGCCCCGGGCCCCATACCGCCCCCGCCCGGCCTCGAGGCGGCGGCGGAGCCCGGCCCGCCCGCGGACCTCCGCGCCCCGCCGGCGGCCGCGCTCGAGGCCGACGGCGCCGAGGAGGTGCCGCCCGGGCTGCGGAGCCCGGTGCCGCGCTCGCGGGCGCCGCAGGCGCCCCTGACCCCGCAGCCGGCCGGCACCCCGCAGCGCGCGCGCTGCGCCACGCCGGGGCCTGGGAGCCGCACCGTGCCGGGCACGCCGCCGCGCACGCCGCAGCAGAGGCAGGCGCTGCAGCGGACCCCGCGGCCGTCGCCCCGCTTCCTGGAGGGGCGGAGGGCGGCATAGCCACGGCTTCTCTCGAGCAGTGGCGAAGCGTCCTGGCTTGCCTGGAGGCCTACCGAGCAATGCTCTAAGAGCCTGTTGTGGCTGGCTTCCACGGAATGTTCTCAGAACATTTCTGGCTGGGACCGTCTTGTTTGTACACGCATCGGGCTCATGAGAACATTCTTGGGTTCTAAGGACATGTCGTGGTAGGCCTGTAGGAATGCCGGGACGGTCGCTCCCTGCTCAATGCTCGGAGCTCCGCGCGGGTGTCTTCGATGGGCGCCCCTGGCGCCCAGGGCGGGGGCTCCCGCGCCGATGCAGGAAGTCCGCGCGGACCTCCGAGGACGTATGTCTGTGCGGTTGCTCTGCCCCTCCAGCTTCGGGACGCCCTTCGGGCTCAAGTCCCCGATGGTGCCAGCCTCGCCGTTCGTGCACTGCGAGGGAGGTGGGTGCATCTTCGGCTTCACGCTGCGGCTCGCGAACGGGGTGGAGGTCGGGCTCGACGTCGCCCCCGGTGAGAGCGAGAACGCGCTGCACGTGAAGGGCATCGTGCCGGGAGGGGCCATCGAGGCGTGGAACAGGCAGTGCGTCGGCGGCCCCGCCGCGGGGAAGGCGCTCGCGCCCAGCGACAAGGTTGTTCAGGTGAACAGCGCAACCGACGTCCCAGGCATGCTGAAGCAGTTCAAGGAGCAGACGCTGCTGCGATTCACCGTCGTCAGGGGCGACCCTGACGCAGCGGTCGACCTGTCCGCCGTGTGGCCCAGCAGTGCTCAGCAAGTGCGTGAGGGCAAGGCTCGTCCCTCTTTGAGCTCGACAGCCAGTCCCGCCACTGGGCAGGACAGTAGCCCTGGGCCAGATTGGATCGCGGTGCCGCCATCTCCGACTCCGCTCAATCTGGATGCCATCGGGTTCAACCACTGAGCTACCAGGATCTCTCCAGCGGCTGCGTGAGGGGCGACGGGTTCATGGGCTTTCTGCCAGGTAGCTCGGCAACGGGCAACGTGGCTGGACGTCGCGCTCGGCAGCAGCACTGCCCACCTCACCCTGCCTCCGCCACCTTCTCTGCCTCGCTTCTCCTGAGCTTCCTCAGAGTTTCAGCTCTGGCCCCAGAGGCAGCTCGAGCCTATCAGCCATGCGGTGCGCAGCTAGACGGGAGGAACGACGAGGATGAGAACTGGGATGAGTAGGAGAAGGGCGGGGATGCGGCATGGCACGTGTACATACGCAACCCCGGTCTGCGTGACACTTGAGGACAGAAGGAGTTGACGCGCGTAGGACGGTCCTTCTGCCGCTTGCCGACGCTGGGGCGTCGATGTAGTGCCCTCGGTGCCCTGGTGACAGTGCCTGTACTGTCCAGGATGGGAAGGAGCGGGGAGAGGAGGACTTGAAGGAGTAGGAGAAGCAGCAGCTGGAGGAGGTGGAGGCGAACGTTGATCTTGGCGGCCCCCCCGGGGGGGGGGGCAAGGATGCGGCCTGTGCGCAGGTCTTGTCGAGCCTTCATGTCGCGCGCAGGTCTACGGGCTGACCCCGGCCTCACTACGGTGCTTGGTCGTTTCGTTGCCGCCTCCTTCGCGTCGAAAACAGACTTGTGATGGAGCACTGGCGTGCCCCTCCCCTCCCCGACGGGCGGGCTACACAGGGCACGAGCTCAAGCGCCAAGGTCTTCACCCTGACCACGGCGGTGCGCCGCCGCCTGGAGCGTTTCTCTCGCTCTGCCGATCCATACCGTCACTACTTCGCCCTCGACCCCTTTGGAGCGCGAACACCGATTCTAGGCGTTCTCCGAGCACATCTTCTTCATTGGCCGGCCACCTCTTGAGGAGAAGTTCGACAGTGGCCTCGTCGCCGTCATCCTTTTCGTGATCCCCGAAATGCAGATGGTCCGCGATCTCCAAGGCCGAGCCCTGCGGTAGGGTGTACACGAAGGGGCGCCCAGCACGAATAACGTCGTAACGCCACGCGTATAGAGTTGGGAGCAACCTGCTCCGCTACCGAAGGGAAGACCATCCTGGTTTCCCACGGTCTTGCATCAGGCAACCTGTCTGATGAGGATCGATATGATGGTTCCTGGGCTACCCTGAGCTCGCAATGTCCCTTGCACCCGAAGCTGCAGCGGGCACGCGGCAGCGAGCGCAGGTCGGGAATGACGGGGTCTGAGGGATATTGTTGGCAAAATCGCAGGGGCCCTCACTGAGCCCCGAGACTGTCAAACAACGAGGTCGGGGGATTCTGGGAGTCCCCTCGGCCGCACAGGCCGACTCAAAATGATATTGGGCATGGTCGGAATGTCGCCCGACCTCTTGCCATGTTTGGTGTATGTGTAGTTGAAGATGTACATATGGATGCACACATTTACACGTGCAGTTACAGCTACCTCTATACGTACAGTTACGTGTACATTCGCACGTACAATGACATGCACAGTTACAATTACATGTACATGGACATGTGCAGTTACATGTGCATTTACATGTAACGTGTGCATTTGCATGTGTATGGATTTGTACAATTTCAGTCCCGTGTACTTTTAACATTCACATGTGCAGTTGCATGCGCATGCACACTTAACACTTACAGTTACAGTTACTCTTGCAGTCATAGTTACCTTTACAGTTACGTGTATACGCATATGCACATGTATATATACAGGTGCGAACAATGTTACAGTTACACTTACAGTTACTTTCATTCATCCTTGAATTACACCACAAATTCATGCATTCATTCAGACGCGTACACATGCACACACATGCATACAACGGACTGGGGGGTATCCTCCTTGTCCTTCTTCCCCCACCTCATCCGACTCCTCATCTTTCTCTCCCCTCCTCCTCATCCTCGTCCTCATGCTGCTCTCGGTACTCCCCCTCAGCCTCATCTCCCATCCCCCATCTTTCACTCTCACACTCTAGATCACCTTCCTCTCCTGAAGAGCAGATGAGACAATGGTGATGGGGTCATCATCTCGCGGTTGGTGGGGGAGGAGCTTCCCTTCCATTTCATCCTTTCTACAACACGTCGGGTTCCCTTCGGCACCCATGCGCCACATCCTCGTCAGTATCCTCCTGGTCCTCCTGCCACCATCCTGCTCCCTTTCTGTCCTCCATGTCCTCCTCCTCGATCGTCAGTCTAACGGTCATCGCCTTCGTCGTGGCCATCGCTGTTTTTGTCGACATCCTCCTTCCTCGTCCTCATCATTGGCACCTTCCTCGCCCTCCAAAGGAATGCGCGCGAGGAGTACGAGGAGTGATGGTCAGAGGGGCGAGGACGACGAGCATATAGGAGGCGGAAACGGAAAGGGACACCAACTTTCCTCTTGGTTGCCCGCCCGCCCATGCACCTCATATCCGTCGTCCCCCCCCCCCCCCCCGAAGCAGGGTAGCAATACATGCGGCGGGTAGCAGGTGAAGGGATCCGACTGCTTCCTCCCACCACTCAGTCTGAGAGATATTGCAAGGCGAGGGCGAGGGGCGCTGAGGAGAGGGAGAAGGACGGAGCGAGGCTGATGATGATGAGGAGGAACGTATGAAGCCTCCTCACTCTCCAACCATCCCTTGAGTAAGGGGCAGCGGGATGATTCCGATGACGATGATGCTGATGATGTGGATGTCAAGGGGGGCAGGGAACACAGCTGAGGAAGAGGGAAGAGGATCCCCTCTCCGCCTTCATCCATGTCTTCTCTCCTGATGCGCTTCTCCATCACCCTCGTCCCACCCCCGTCGCGACTGTCCGACATGTTCTCGCCACGCACGAAGAGCGGGGCCTGCGCCGATAGTGATGGGGAGTCGGGCGCCGAGGAGGACGATGGCGGCGATGGGGCGGGGGACGGGGGGGGGGGAGATGAGGATTCAGAAGGTGAGGTCATGCGTAGCGTGAGGGAATTGGATGAACTGATGGCGCGCAGGAGCAGGAGGAATGCGAGGCCACGGGTGACGGATGAAGGGGGGGGTAACCCCCAGCCGTCGCCGTGTACCTACTTCTCTTGGGCCGGGGGTGGTGGTGTGGCGTATGCGAATGCGGAGGGTGAAGGGAGGGCGCCCTGCTTCCGCCAGCATCATCGTCGCTCGGTCTCCCAAGTACGATCAGCAGCAGGTAGCAACCCCCTTCGGAGGAAGGACGTGGATGTGTGCGATGGTATCGAGGGGGTGAGCACGAGGAGGGGAGACGATGTGGATTACAACGTGGATTACGATGATGATGTGATGATGATGTTGATGCTGATGCTACTGATGATGATGATGATGATGATGATGATGATGATTATGATGATGATGATGATGATGATGATGATGATGATGATGATGATGATGATGATGATGATGATGATGATGATGATGATGATTATGATTATGATGAAGATGATGATGCTGATGATGCTGATGATGATGACGACGAGGGCGGCGAAGATGATTCTGATACTGATAATGGTGATGGTGATGGTGATGATGATGACGACGAGGGCGGCGAAGATGATTATGATAATGGTGATGGTGATGATGATGAGGGCGAGGAGGAGTGAATGAGGAAGACGAGGACGGCGATGACGTAGAAGGTGCGTGGGAGGGGAGAGCCCCCAGGTAATGTTCGACAGGTGAGGGGGAGGAGAGGGAGGAGGAGGAGGGAGGAGGAGGAGGGAGGAGGAGGAGGAGGAGGAGGAGGAAGAAAAGGAGGAGGAGGAGGAGGAGGAGGAGGAGGAGGAGGACCCCCCCCCCCTCCGTATCCGCCGTCCTCGTCTTCGCCACCGTCCTGATCATCGCACTTCTGAGAGGTGCGATGCTACGGAGTGAGCGAACGACGGGGGCAGATGAATCTCCTCACCATGACTCATCATCGCCCCTCCGACTCGTCGTCATCCGCATCATGTCTCCTCTGCGAGGAACGGATGGAAGATGCAGGACAACGGAGAAGCGGGGCGGCGAGGGGGAGGGTGAGGAAAATCCATCTGCGCAGAGAAATAAAGAGGAATGCGGAAAGAAGACTCATCCCATTTCCCCCCCATGATCGTGATTTTCATCATCCTGATCCATACAGTCCCCCGCGTCCTCTTCCTCATTTTCCCTCGCGCCCCCCCCCACCCCCGCTCACTCCTCCCACCCTCCCAACCATTGCCATCACCGGCCCATCCTCGTTTTCCTCCTCCTCTTCCTCCTCCTCCCCCCCATCCCCCCGCCTTTAACGCGTCGGAGGAGCGCGGGGGAGCAAGATGGAGGGAGGGAATGGAAGGATGAGACTTCGCATGACCCTCCACTCCTCCATCATTCTTTTATCTGATCTTCGGGATAGGAAGATGGCATGGAGTGCGAAAGTAGGGGAGGGGGGAGGGGAGGAGGAGGAGGAGGAGGAGGAGGAGGAGGAAGAGAAGGAGGAGGAAGAAGAGGAGACGGTGGAGGACGAGGATGGCGATGCGGGAAGCATATAGAGAAGGAAGAAAAGGATTATGAGGGAGAACAACACATCATGAGGAGGAGGAGGAGGAAGGGGAGTGAGAGGGGGACGAGTTAGCGGATGAGGAGGGAGTGGAGGAGGATGAGGAGGATTGATCGGATTACCTTATTTGTAAAGACGCTACGAAGGATATTTATGTGTACATCCTCCACACGAGCAGTCCGATTGAAATCGCCCACAATTAATCCGAGTGCAGCCCTCCCAAAAAACCGAATCTATTGCCCCCCCCCGTGAAAAGGAATCGAATTGCAGTCCCCCAAAAAACAGGAATCCGAGTGTAACCATCCACAAACGGAGCCTTGGTGCTATCCCCCACAAAAGGAACCGGACGGTAATCCTCCACAAAAGAAATCAGATAGCAATTCTCCTCCAAAGGAACCCGAGTGTAACCCCCTTCGCAATGCATCCTGGCGCAATCCTCCCCAAGGGGAGTCCATTGCAATTATTGCCAAAAGGAATCACAGTGCAATATTATTCCAATCTTCCTCGCGGGGAATCCGCTTTCAATCCTCCTCAAGTGTAATACGAGTGTATTATGTCCCAGAAGAAATCATGTTGTAGTCCCCAACCAACTGAATACGATGTTGATTCTTTGCGCGCGGAATGCAATTCTACTCCCACTGGAAATCTTGTTATAATCTTCCACACAAGGAATGCCAATGTAGTCTTCTACAAAAAGGAGTCCTGGTGCCATGCACCACAGAAGAAACCCCATTTTAATATTCTACGATAAGAATCCGGGCGCATTCCTTTGAAATTGAGCGTCCGAAGACCTGGCAGGCCCACCGAGTTTTTTTGACGAGCTCTATATTGTGTTGATCGTTAAGCGGAGTGTGTTCTGAGATCTTTTCCAAACTTGATCAGCCCACTGGAATCAGGACGGTTGCAATGTGATGCAATAGTACTTCTAGGATGGGTTACAGCAGGACTCCTTTCGAGGAGAAATTTGATAATATTTGTTGCGGGGGATTGCACGAGTATTCCTTTTTGTGGAGGATCACACTAGGATTCGTCTTGCGGGGGATTGTAAATGGATTCCAGTTGTGGAGGATTACAGCCGGATCTCTTGCGTAAAAGGATACACTCGAATTCCTGGCGCAGATGATTATAATATAATTCCCTCCGTGGAAGATTACGATCGTACTTGATGGGATTCCGTGTGCGCAGGATTACAATAATGTTCCTTTGGTTCCGCATTGCGGCAGGATTTTTTCGTGCAGATTTTTCGAGGATTCAAATTGGTATCTCCCCAAGGGGACTCCCAGAATCCCCCGTTCGCCAAAAAACAACCCAGAATGAAACACCTGCCCTGGACAGGGGTCGACGTCGTACAAAAGCAGGCCTGGGAGTATCGCTGCACCTTGCCAATGGGCCAGGGTTCCTTGGCGCCACCTGCACTCCGCCTCTGGGTGGAGACGTTGGCGCCAAGGGAGCCTGGCGGACATGGCACCTACATCGCCACCCAGGGAGGCAGGTCGGCCAGCGCAGAAAATCTTTACCCGAGTGGGGTGGAGATAGGTCTACAGTGGGCACGTCAAGCAAGAGACCAGCCTGCCAGCAGGTGCCCCAGGGGAGTCTGCAATCCCCTGGTGGCCCTGGGGGCCCACAGAAGCCGTGGGGCACCTCAGGAAGTTCAAAGCTCGACGAGACACGTGCCCCGAGGCGTCTGAAAGCACGATCTCTTGTCGCTTGCGCCGGCTCCATCGATGCTGGCTCGCACGTCTCGCCCCCGTACGCTGCGTCTCGATCCGCCCGCGCCCCCAGCCGCCGACAGCGGCGGCCGGCGCGCGGCGTCGGCGCCCGCGCCCCAGGGCCCGCTCCGCCCCCGTGGCTCGCGCCCTCGATCGACTCCGCGCGAGAGTGGCCCTTCGCCGGCGTGACCCCTGGATTGCCGGGTGCTGTCTGCGGAGGAAACGATACCGATGGCGCTGCTCGTCCTGGAGCGCCCTCGTCGCCACGGCTGGATGATGCTGGATTCTCCTCGGAATCTTGGTCGGAACGCACCTCTTGAGAGGTCCATGCAGCAGCGGTGCGTATGGGAATCTCGTTGATCCTCCAGATCTCTGGCGATATTACTTTTTCAACCAGCGTTTCTTTCCTCGATGCCGGCCCTCGGGGCCCAAACGAGGCCCTGGGACTGTCAAAACTGAAAGCGGACGAAAGAGGTCAGGATTGTTGGTGCCGCGGATGTTGGTTCAACGTCGGCGGATGTTAGGGATCTGCTTCGCGTCAGCGTGATGACTCTTCGCCGGCATGATCCCTGGTGCGGGCCCGCTCGTGTCTCCAGATCCCTGGCTGCTGCGCGATATAGCGGCGACTTCCTGGCTCGTATTTGCCCCTGGCCTCGGCATCGCTCGGACGTGCGCATCTGTTCTCGGCGAGGACCATCGAGGGGCATCCTGGATCGTCTGGCGAAAACGCAAAAAAAACGCACGAAAGCGAACACCGCACGGGGAGTGGACGTGCCCCCTGCCCACCCAGGGTCGCTGCGCCTCCCGCCCTCGCTCTGCTCCTCCGTCCCAGCTCGCCACAGGGCTCGCCTTTGTGCGTCGTCGTCGTCGTCATCGTCGTCGTCGTCGCCCGTTGTCGTCGCCCGTTGTCGTCACCGTCGTCGTCGCCGTCGTCGTCGTCGTTGTTGTCGTCGTCGTCGTCGGCGTCGTCGTCGTCGTCCTTCGTCCATCGCCGTCGTCGGGCGTCCGTCACCGTCAGCTCCCGTCGGCGTCGTCGTTGTCGTCGTCGCCGACGGGCCATTCTAAGATCCTTGTTCCCCTGGCCCAGCTTGGCAGGGGCGCGCCCCCTCTCCAGGACAAGCATGGGCGCGGCTTCGGCGTCGGCGATCGAGTGCGAGTCGCGCTCGGGCGGGGTGGGGGACGGGAGGCGCTTCCCCTCTACTTGCCCTTCCCTCCTCCGCCCTCTCTTCCCCCTCCATCCCGCTTCGCCCTGCTGCTTCGATTGCCCCTCTACCTGCCCTCCACGTTGTTTCACCCTGCTGCTTCAATCGACGCTCCCCGTCTCCTTGCCTCTCACCATCCACCATCTCTCTCCTTCCATCCCGCTTCGCCCTGCTGCTTCGATCAGTACTGGCTACAGTGGCACGGTCGTGTGAAAGCTTTCTTGGAGCCTCTCAGAGCTACGCCCCACCCCCCGACTGCTCTTTCGAGGGTCGCACCTCAGTGCTTGTCTATTTCCATCTCGTCATTCCCCTTCCCCGCTCTTCCTCCCCTTCCCCTCTTCACTTTATCAGCTTGTCAGCCATTGCGCTAAAGCCTAGACGTTGAAGTGAAGACCACTTTGGGTCCAGGAGGTGCTTTGGTTTTCGGGCCATTACTTTTGGATCCGGACGGGGAACCCATTCGTGGCCGAGGCTCGCCGTGGCCAGAAAAGCCCTTCCGTTCCGTCTTCAGCGTTCCTTGGTTGGGATAGCCCACAGATGCCGATACTGCTACCCTCTGGACCTTTCCCGAGGTGCATTCTGATCAGGATGTCGAGGCGAGTACAGCCGTGGCGACGGGGGAAAGGGAATCGGTAGAGGTATGTGTTACTTCTCTGACTCGATATGGTCGCACGATGACTGTAGTTTTTGGGTGCGTTTTGGAGTCGAGCAGGGCCCCTCGCAGCTCGGGCTGGCGTGGTCGTTCGGCTCGCCTCGTGACGGGGCCCGCTCAGCGGCACCGCCACGCAGGGCCACCTGAGGCGACGGTCCACGGCGCCCCTCCCTCCCCTCCCTCCCTCCCGCTCGCCCACCCCCAAGCTGGAAGTCGGAGGTGTCTCTAGCGGCACGCCGAGACGTATAGGAACGACACACCACCACGAGGACGTTCTGCCCCTCGGCCATGGCGGCGACCGCGTCGAAACCTGCGACGCACGCCGCTCAAGGCGGCTCTCGTGCCCCAATGCTTACGGTTGGGGCGCACGCCTGCATTGATGCTGCCCCTCACCGTGCACTGCTATGCTATGAGGCTAGTTGCGACTTGTTTGCCTTGCAGACCTGACGAGCCAACCTCGCGCGCGCCAGTGCTCATGCGATGGCGCGCCCGACCCGGCGGACGAACAACATGCTAAAAGGAAACGCAGTTCTGCGGTGGCAGTGCGCACGGGTGTGCGAAGAGGCAGAACAGCAGCGCGTGCAATGTACACGTATGTGATGACGTGCGAGTATATCCCGAACGAGACAAAGCAACATCAGCATGAATTGTTATGATGATTAGGATGAGGATGATAAGTAGCGAATGAGATAGCAGGAGTAGGAAGAGAAGGAGGAGGAGGACGAGCAGGAGGAACAGGAGGAGGAACGGAGAAGGCGCGGGGGGGGGGCAGGATGATGAGGATAATGATGAGGAGGAGGAGAGGAGGAGGAGAAGGACGAGGAGACAAGGGTGGAGGGATTAGGATGAGAATGATTATGAGGAGGACGACGACGAGAGGACGAGGAAGAAGGAGGGCGGGGGGAGGCAAGGGAGTACGAGGAGGGGAGGATATGATGATGATGATGATGATGATGATGATGATGATGATGATGATGATGATGATGATGATGATGATGATGGTGATGATTATGCGGGTGGACGAAAAGGACGAGGAGGTGGAGGAGGAGGAAAGAAGGAGGATGGGAAAGACTGGGACGAGAACGAGCTCGAGGTGTAGTCAGAGTCAGAGAGGAAGGGGAAAGAGGAGGAGGAGGAGGAGGAGGAGGATTACGAAGTGTAGGATGAGGCAGGAGGGAAGACGGAAGAGGAGGAGGAGGAGAGATGAGACAGGATGATGATGATGATGATGATGATGATGATGATGATGATGATGATGATGATGATGCTGATGCTGATGCTGATGCTGATGCTGATGCTGATGCTGATGCTGATGCTGGCGCGGATGCTGATGCTGATGCTGATGCTGACGAAGATGATGATGCTGATGCTGATGATGATTATGATGGTGATGGTGATGCTGATGATGCTGCTGATGATAATGATAATGATGCTGATGATGATGATGATGATGATGATGATGATGATGATTATGATGCTGATGCTGCCGATGATCAGGATGATGCGTCTGATGATGTTGCTGATAATGCTGATGATGAGGATGATGGTGATGGTGATGGTGATGATGATGATGATGAGGAGGAGGAGGAAGCGGAGAGGAGGAGGATCCTGAGGAGGAAGACGTGGATGAGGAGGAGGTCGGATGACGTTGATGATGAGGAGGAGCTCGAAGGAAGAGGATGAGGACGCCGATGATTATGATGAGGATGCTGGTGACGATGACGATGATGGTGATGATGATGCTGCTGCTGATGATAATGTTGCTGATGATGATGATGATGATGATGGTGATGATGCTGATGCTTATGCCGACGCTGATGCTGATGCTGATGCTGATGCTGCTGGTGGTGATGATGAGGATGATGATGATGATGAGGAGGATGATAATGATGATGATGATGATGATGCTGATGATGATGGTGATGATGATGATGATGATGATGCTGATGATGATGATGATGATGATGATGATGATGATGATGATGATGTTGCTGATAGGGGATGCTGATGGTGATGGTGATGATGATGAGGAGGAGGAGGAGGAGAAGGAGGAGGAGGAGGATGTGTAGGAGGAGGTCGGACGACGTTGATGATGAGGAGGCGCCCCAAGGAGGAGGATGAGGACAGGTAATTTCGCTGATGATCATGATGAAGAGGAGGAGAAGGAGGAGGAGCAGGAGGAGGAGGAGAGTGGACAGCATGCGGAGGAGGCTTGTTGATGATGGGGAGGAAGGAGGATAGACGATCAGGAAGATGACAATGGGCATGATGAAGGAGGAGGAAAGAGGGAGGAGAATGAGGAGGAGGAGGAGGAGGCGGACTGCAACGGTCCTCGCCTCTTGCTGCTGCAACACTCCTCGCCTTGCCCTTTTCCCCCCCTCGCTGCCTTGAGCCGGGGGCTCAACGGCCACGGCAGCCCTGAGCACCAGAGGGCCTTCCGCGCCACCTCCCCTGTCCACCTCACCGCCACTTGCAGCCGCCTACACCTCCTGTCCCCCCCCCCTTCCTCGTGTGATATGGATGCGCGCGCGGCGTGGATCTTTGGGCGAAAGCGAGCGCGGCTCGAGCGATCTGCGTAGCACTAGAAGGCCAAGGTCCCTGAGAAATAAAAATGGCAGCGGCGAGCAAGGAATGAAACCACAGGCCCCTCGAGGCTTCTGGGGAAATCCTCTCGGGCCGCTTACATTCCTAGGGAGTGAGCTTGATTCACACTCCTCCTAGGACATGCTCGGATCGCCGTCTCGGGCGTCAGAGCGGGGACTATAACAAGTCATTCGCCGGCAAAACACGGAGATGATTATCGAGATGATCTATCGGCTTGCACGGCATACAAGGTATACGCAGCAATGGCAAGGGTTCGATCGCGAAGCGACAGAACCCAAAATAATATAGCCATATTCTCAAGATAAGAACTAAACACTGAACGGGTGTGATCGCAATCACAACAAAAAACTGTGCGCATTGAAACGAATGAAGCTTCTCGAAAACAAACCCGGTGTTACGTGTGGATCTTTGGCCGGGCATAAAATCTGAGCAGTAATGCGGAAGACATAAATCTTTACCGGGCGTACAGTTTGAGCGGTAGAACATTGCCGGTCCGATCGGCCAATTTGCCGTCCGGAAACCAAGCGGGGTTCACTTTTCTTTTTTCGGCTTCGCCTGTTTGTCCGTCAGGTCGGATCCTCGCCACACGTCTCTGCCTGTGAGCTTCCACCAGCGACCCTTGAGGTCGTTCATCACACTTTCCGGGGAAATCGTGAAATCGGGGTTGCCGAATTGACAATGCCGAAGCAGCCACGATGCATGCTTCTTGCAAGTCTTGCAAGTGATGTATACACTGTGCGGGTTGTGGCCGATGACATCATCATGATGGGGAATGCCAGTCACGCAACTGAGCATGTCATTCGGCTGCACCGTCGGTGAGGAGCCGCTCCAGGATACAACACTGGCTGATGAGGCTGACATGGAATTCCATGAACTCGTCACAGAAACAACGGTTGGTGATGCGGGGGCCGAACTTCCCTGCGACCTTGCTGATCTTGATCGTCCAGGTCCCCGTGCTGATGATGCGGCATCTGGTGATCGCGGTGGCAGTGCGATGGCAGGTGGTGGTTCTGTCGGTACCTGCGGCGGCGGCGGCTGCTGAATCGTAGCCGATGCTACTGAACTCGATGCCTGTGCGCTGCTGAACAAGTCCGCGTAGGACATCGTGATGTCACCATCGTGATCACGATCCTTTGGAATCGTAGGTGGTATGTTGCGACGTCGGCCGAGCACGCGGCCGTCCCAGCCAGGGTGCTCGCCCATGGCCTTCGCCTCGACGGCGCTCTCCTCGCTGGCGATCGCGTTGTTCTGCCGCATGATCGTGTCCAGAGCGTCATGACAAAGCCGAAACCGAGAGTCATGCCGAGGACCAGCGTTAACGTCAGCAGGCAGATGTAGAAGCTGTAGTCCGGCATCGTTGGCGTAGGCGTAGGCTGTCCTCTGACCTTGCCGAGGCAGGTGAACAGGACTGATGCGAGCATGGCAGCGTGTGGCTGCCGGGTCCCATATGTGTGTTTGCGGGCCCCGAAGAACGACAGCAGGACGCCAGCCTCTATCGTCTTCGTCAAAGCGTCCGCGACCATGGCCCAGGTCGGGATCCAGCTGAGCTTGAGCGCATTGTTGGGGTGCACGGCCTCCTTGATCATGGAGGCGACGATGCGGAGCCGCTTGTCGGTAGACTGGCCCACATCTGAAGCGACGTGCGTCGCGAGACCCTTGCTGTCGCTGTAGATTCATCCCCCCAGGGCGCTTATCGGCGAGCACGTCGATCTGCTTGAGCGCCGTCTTGGGGTTGTAGGCCTCGGCCAGCAGCTGTCGGAAACACATGTTGGTCTCCGATCCTTCGAGGGTAGCGTAGCCCTCGGCAGCGAGGGTCGACTTCACCGACCTTGACTGTGCCAGAGTGCTAGGCGACGGGCAGGCACCGGTCGTAAAGGCCGCCGACGACGTCACGCGGGCGATGAGTGAGCCCCATCACCATGCCCCACTGGCTCTTGACGCCCTCCACGTTGGCGAACGCGGCGTCGCTGAAGCACGCGGTGATGGCCGTCTTCAGGTCGACGAGCTTGCGCTTGAGCACGATCGCGAAGTTCGCGGTGGAGTGCACATAGGCGACTGTCTTATTGAGTGTCTTCGCGTCGGCCACGGTAGCGACGTTGGTGCGTCGAGCTGCGAAGCTCACCGGGCAGGCGATGTCCACCCGGGTCTGCACTGCTGGTCACAACAGCTGCTCGAGCGTGTGGCGGTAGCTCGTCACCTCGGCGGCGGTGGGCCGGTCC
>CAUYUJ010020660.1:464332-529332 GCA_963575745.1 Prorocentrum cordatum | reverse complement strand
GCATGCATACATACATACATACATGCATACATACACACATACATACATACATACATACATATACATTTATATATACACACAAGACTGCAGTGGCGCTTCGTGCCATGCACTTATTCGTTATTATTTCGCCATGCGTCGTTCTCTGCATTTTCGCCATACCCTGCGCATTCTCCCCATCCTCCTCAGCTCTTTTTGCGGAGGCTCCTCCTTGGAGAGCCTCTGGGGGCCTCACACAAGTTATTTAATCGTTTCACTCATTCCGCCGGCCCGTATTGTGCCCTCGCTGGCATTTGGTCTTTGGGGGGCTTTTTGGGGTCTTCGTTGGGGGTTTCTTGGGGGCCTCTTGGGTTTCTGTTGGAGCCTCTTTGGGGTTTCTTGGAGCTCCTTTGGGAACATTTGGCAGCATCTTGGGGCTTCTGGGAGCCGCTTGGGAGCTGCGGGGGCCTCGTGAAAGCCTTTTGGGGGCCTCCTGGGGCTTCAGAGGGGCCTCTTGGCGCCTCCTGGGGGCTTCTTAGGGCCGAGGGCTCGAAATGTTGTTTCGTGGTCCCCCTCTGGGGCTTCTCTTAGAGCGTTCTTGGGGCCCTCTTGGGCCGTCTTGGAGGCCTCTTGGGCCGTCTTGGAACCCTCTTGGGCCGTCTTGGGGCCCCGTCGGAGGCTTCTCGGGCCTCTTAGGGCGATCTTGGAGGCCTCTTGGGCCGTCTTGGGGCGTCGCGATGCCGAAAAGGTGGAAACGCCAAAATCTCCCCAAAACCTATGGAAAAAGCAATGCATTTTGCCTCTTGGGGCCCTCTTGGGAGTCTCTTGGGGCTCCTTGGCGGCGTCTTGGGGGCCCCCAGGGCCTCTTAGGGGGCTCTTGGAGGCCTCTTAGGGCGGGAGGGGGGGGTAGTCGATTGCGGCTCCCCCCTCGGAGGCCACGATCCTCGTGAGGGGTGTCGAAAAATGGCCCTCCCCTGGAGTGCTCTGGTGGCTCCTCCCGGGACCTTGCCGGGGTACTTTTCGTCCGGGGACCCCCAGGGGCCGCCCCGCGCGCGCGAACTAGAAATACTGTGAACCAGTTACCGGAGATCTTAGCACGCCTCTGGCCCGTTGGGCCGACGAATTTCAGGCTTTCTTAAGGCCTTCTGGAGGCCTCCTGGGCGTGTTCTGGGGGCCTCTGGGGGCTTCCTCGGGCCACCCTGCCTCCAACCGCGGTCTCCCTGAACGACCAGGTCACGATTTAGAATGCTTCGGAAGGTGTCTTGGGGCCATCTTGGGCCGCCATGGGGCTCTCTGAGGGCCATCTTGGACCCCTGTTGTGCCGTTTTGGGGCTCTCTTGGACTGCCTGGAAGCCCTTTGGAATGGTTATGGGGCGATTTTGGAGCCTCCCAGGCGGCTTCGGACGCCCAGAAGACCGCCGTCTTGGAGCGTCGAGAAGCCGAAAAGAGGAGAACCCTTACATTCACCAAAAACCAACAGAAAATCAATGATGTTTGCCTCTTGGGGTCTTCTTGGGAGTGCTCTTGGAGGCCTCTTAGGACGTTTCGGGACGATCTTTGGGGGTATGACGACTTCTTGGGGGTCGTCTTCAGGTCACGTCGGTCACTCTTGGAGCGCTCTTGTGCTGTCTTGGGGGTCTCTGGGACGTCTCCGATGACCCCCCCGATCGGCCTAGGTGTGCTGGGAAGGCCTGGCAAAACACCCTGCGAGGCCCGGGGGGCCGCTTTAGGCCCGTCCGGAGGGTCTCAAAGCCCCAGATCCCGGGAGTCCGGTTTTAGGGGGGGAGGGGTTTTCCCCCCGCCCGTTTTTTTTTTTTTGTTTTTTGTTGTTGTTGTTGTTGTTTTGTTTTTCTTTCTTTTATATAACATATATATAGGAAGTATGTATACACATATATATATACACGTATATGTATACAGATGTATGGACACATTTGTATGTATGTATATATATATATATATATATGTACATCCCTATATGTATATATATACAATCATATGTCTCTCTCGCTCTCTCTCTCTCTCTCTCTCTCTATATATATATATATGTGTGGCAGGGGGGTCCCAAGATCTACCTTTTTGTTATTCCGTTTCGCTTTGCTACTACAGTTATGTTTTTTTCGTTTCGCTTTGCTACTGCCGTTAGGTTGTTATTTGTGCCGCCTTGCCGTTTCATGTTTTCCCTTAGCTCCTTGTCCGAATAATACGCTTCTGACTCTTGCGAGTTCATGCTGGTTGGAAACCAAAATTTGAACAAGGCCGAACAACCATTAAGCACAAAGCAAACGAATCTTAAACAACATGAGCGGGAACCTTGTGTTTTCACAGGGATCACTTGTTTCGGAAAAGGAAAACCACAGGTTCGACGGCGAAAACACCAGGCTTCCTTCGATGTTCATTTGTTGTTCCAAGAAAAAGTGGTAACGCGGGAGTGTGATCCCTTTGCAGGCACAGGGATCACTTGTCTCCACTACCGGTTTTTCATTGAAAAATAATAAATTCAAAGGAAGCCTGGTGTTGTCACAGTCAAACCTTTGATTTTCCTTTTCCGAAACAAGTGATCCCAGTGAAAACATAGGGTTCCCGCTTATTTGTTTCTACGTGTTCTTGCTGTTTCTGTTTTTTGTTAGTTGTTGTTGTTGTTGTTGTTGCTTTTATTGTTTTGGGGTTTTGATTTTACAACGAAGCAGTCAAACCACACAAAAAACGAAAAAACAGAAAAGGCGGACACACAACAGGAACACATGTGCGGGAACCTTATGTTTTCACAGGGATCACTTGTGTCGGAGGAGGAAAATCAAAGGTTTGATTGTGAAGACATAAGGATTCCTTTGGTTTTTATGGGCTTTGCATTGAAAAAGCGGTAACGCTGGAGTGTGATCCTTCTGCAAGCGCAGGGATCATTTGTTTCCGCTACTGCTCTTTCTGAGAAAAACAAGTGCACTTCAAAGGAAGCCTTGTGTTTCCAAAGTCAAACCTTTGATCTTCCTTTTCCGAAACAGGTGATCCCTGTGAAAACACCGGGTTCCCGCTTACTTATTTGATGTGTTTTTCGCGTTTTCTAGTTTTTCGTCTTTTGTTTTGGTGTTTCTGCGTTGTTGGGGTTCAGATTGCCCAACAAGGCCGGACAACCATAACAAAACATGACAACCGGAAAACAGCATACACAAAACACATAAAACATGCGCGGGAACCTTATGTTTTCACAGGGATCATTTTTTCGGAGGAGGAGAGTCAAAGGTTTGACCGTCAAAACACAAGGTTCCCATCGATGTTCAATTGTTGTACGAAAAAAGGGGTCACGCGGGAGTGTGATCCTTGTGCAGGCGCAGGAATCATTTGTTTCCACTACCGCTGCTTCTGTGAAAAAACAAGAATAATCAAAGGAAGCCTTGTGTTTTCACAGTCGAACCTTTGATCTTCCTCTTCCGAAACAGGTGATCCTTGTGAAAACACAAGGTTCCCGCTTATTGTTTCTGTTCCTTTCAGCTTGTTATGTTTTTTAAAATGTTTTTTTATTGTTTTGTCAGCCTTGTTGCGATTCTCGCTCGAACCATTCCTTACGGAAGAGCGATATCAGAAGGAATTCGCGATGGACAAAACTTAATGACCCCCCGAGCGCGGTCTTCGAATTTCCAGCCTATTGCTCGAAGGTGTGGGCTTGGAATTTCAGAGACCACGCTCAGGGGGGAATTCTTTTGTGGCTCGTTTGATTTTCTCAAGGTATCTTGAGGGTCCATCTCGCAAACCATCCAATGGAAAAGAATGGTGCCCCCCCCCGAGCGTGGCCTTTGGAGTTCCAGCCCGCTGGGTTTTGGAATTTCAAGGACCACGCTCGGGGGGATTTTTTTTGGCTCTTCCGGTTTTCTGAAGGCATTTTGGCGATCTGAGCGTATTTCGCAAACCGTTCAATCGATAAGACATATGTCTCCCCGAGCGCGGCCTTCGAATTTCCAGCCCGCTGGGTCTGGAATTTCAAGGACCACGCTCGGGGGGGCATTATTTGGGGGCTCTTCGACTTTCTGAATGCATCGTGGTGGTCTGATGGGTAGTTCGCAGACCGTTCAATCGATAAGAGAAATGCCTCCCCGAGCGTGGTCTTTGGAGTTCCAGCCCACTGGGTCAGGAATTTCAAGAACCACGCTCGGGGGGGCATGTTTTTGTTGGCTCTTCCGATGTTATGAAGATATCTTGACGATCTGAAGACATCCCAAAGCACATCCAATCGATAAGAAAAACATGCTTCCCTCGAGCATTTCGTTTTGGAATTCCTGCCCATTGGGTTTGGGATTTCGTGGACCACGCTCGGGGGATTTTTGTTGCGCCTCCGACTGTGGACGATGCCAGCGAACATCGAGAATGGTTCGCGTGACTTCTTTTCTCAATTTGAAGGCGTCACTTGTGAAAAGTTGTTGCAATTTTGGTGTGCGTTTGAATATCCACGCCCATTCAGGGCGATGAAACCGATGATGGTGCAAGTTGCCCTTCCAATTCGAAAGAGGAGAATTGCCAGAGTCGTGGTTGTAGTGAGAAATATGGCATCTGTTTTTAAATTGAAGTGAAGGAGAATGGCGAGCATGGTGAGGAGTAGAAATCAGAGAGGGCGAGCGCCGTCACATGTGACCTCTTTCGCCGTCAACTATGTGAACGCCCTATTGGGCCCCACACGTTCATGGATGCATCCCCCCTGGATGTCTTAATTGTCCTAGCCCTTGCGGCACAACTGCGTTAATCTATTCCGTAGCCGTTGTTTTTGCTCAAGGCGGAGAGGCATCAGTTTGCCATACAAGCGTCTTTTTTTGTACGCGATGGCTCCAAAAGGGCGCCGTCCCAGGGAACGGACCCTCGGGGAGGTACTGGAAGCTCGCCGTGAAAAAAAACAAACAGGAAACGTCGTGAGCGGCACTCTCGGAGGCGCATGCTCGAGGCCATCGCATCTCGAGAGGGAGTGCGGGAATGGGTGTTGAGGCTCAGGAGTGAGCGGAACCATCGCCCTCTTCGTGGTGTTGTTGCGCAAGGTGGTCGGGACAGTTCCCTTAAGGCATAGCTTTCGCACGCTCAGCGTTCTAACGAGATGTCGGCAGGGACATGCGGGTCGAGGACGGCGGCGGTGGCCACTGGCTCATACCACAGCAGGGGCGCGAGTAGGCATGGGATGCGCGAGGTTATGGCGAGTTCGCGCGGACACCATAATTCAGCAGAGGTCGAAGCGATCTGGGAGGAATCTTTCCCCGTTTGCACTTCAGACGAATTAGATGCATCTCCTGAACGTTCTGTTTCAGAGCGCAACTAGCAAAAAGGAGTTCGCGTGCACTGTCGTTGTGAATGTCGTTATGGATTGCTGTGCTCTTGTGCGTCCAAGTGTGGAAGCGACAAGTACGAACTCCCGCGCGCACGTCATTCCATGGCACGCTAAATGGCAAGTGGGCCCGGCCCAAGCACGTTCAGTTGTTCCGCCACCGCACGCCCGATGGAGACGTCATCTGTGCCAAGGGTGGCACGCGGATCATCGATGGGATCTGGCGCCATGTGCGTGCTGTAACGGGGAGCAGGTCCCTTGCCATTAACCGGCGCTCTTGAGATGATCGCGTCCGCTCTGCCCAGTGGCTATTCTGGAGCACTAGGCAGGACCTCTGGTCGAAAATTGGGGGGATGTTTGCTGAGTTGAGCTCGAAGTATTAGGCCATGTCCTTGCCATCCTGCCGGGCTTCCTCTCTGCCGCGTCCATTGCCAGCTGCGCAAAAACAGGGCGATCAAAGTGCTCGCGCCGTCGTCGCGCGATCGTCAATGACATGGGTCGTCTTCGGCACCGCGCGTTGCCACCGGCGAGCAACATATGTTGCATGCGTCCTGCGATCGCACGATTGACGCACCAGCTTGTCACGCAGTTTTTATTTAACAGCGAAGACTGATAGGTTTCTAGTAGGGTCAAAAGAGAGCATCATGAGTCCACAGGGGGGTCCGGGCGGCATCCGGGGAGCTGGGTTCGAATTCGTTTGTCACAAACAGTCACACACTTCGTGCTCTTCGACCTCCCAGAACTCCATTCCCGGGCCACATTCTGAATACCCGGAGCCAACTGTAGGCCACTTCGTGCTCTTCGACTTCCCAGAACTCCATTCCCGGGCCACATTGGCATTTCGTGCTCTTCGACCTCCCAGAACTCCATTCCCGGGCAACATTTTGAATGCCCGGAGCCAATTGTAGGCCACTTCGTGCTCTTCGATTTCCCAGAACTCCATTCCCGGGCCACATTTTGAATGCCCGAAGCCACCTGTACGCCACTACGTGCTTTTCGATGTCCCAGAACGCCACTCCCGGGCTACATTTTGAATGCCCGGAGCCAACTGTTGGCCACTTCGTCCAGCAGGACGAGGAGGACAAGGACCAGCGAGAGGACGAGGAGGCGGAGGAGGAGGAGGA
The DNA here is from genome assembly GCA_963575745.1 of Prorocentrum cordatum. Lineage (NCBI taxonomy): Eukaryota > Dinophyceae > Prorocentrales > Prorocentraceae > Prorocentrum > Prorocentrum cordatum. The sequence continues at coordinate 522,933 of CAUYUJ010020660.1, read as the reverse complement.
CGAAGAGGAGGAGCCGGAGAAGGAGGACGAGCAGGAGGAGGAGGAGGAGGAGGAGGAGGAGGAGGAGGAGGAGGACGAGCACGAGGAGGAGAGGGCGGCCGGCTGCCCCGGCTGCCTGCCCCGGCCGGCTGCACGAGGAGGAGGAGGACGAGCAAGACGAGGAGGACGAGGACGAGCAGGGAGGAGGAGGAGAAAGAGGAGGAGGAGGAGGAGGAGGGGAGGCCGGCCGGCTGCCCCGGCCACCTGCTTGCCCCGGCCGGCCGCGCCTGCGCCCGGCCTCTGCGACTGCGACTGGGACTGATGTTGCCATTGCGACTGCCACTGCGAATCCGAATGCGACTGCGAGAACAACAAATTCTACACCAGCACTCCTACATGAATACCATAGGCAATGCTTCCAGCTATGTTTTTACACATCGCTGTTAGGTTGCTTTGCCGGGATCATTTTTGAGAGGACCGAAAGGTAGATCTTGGGATCCCCCCTAGCGTGTGTATATCTAGAGAGAGAGGGAGAGAGAGAGAGATAAACAAACACAAAGAAAGAAAGAGAGAGAGAGGAAGGGAGAGGAACAAAACAAATAGATAGCACATAAAGAGACAAACAGACAAGGAGGGAGAGAGAGAGAGAGAAACAAAGAGAGAGAGAGAGAGAGAGAACACGTTATACACAAAGGAATGCACGAATAAAGAGATAGAGAGAAGCAAAGAGAAACAGAGACAGAGACGGACTGCGCAGCGTCGTGGCGAGCTGCGCGCGGGCGAACGATCGCAAGAACAGTTTCCAATCTCCCCCCCTCTTGTATCGCGTGCGTCTTTTGGCCGCGCATTGCCGGATTGCCCTCTTGGGGCACGTCCGCCCTGCCGTGTACCTCCGGTTTCTGCTTGATCCACGGGGCGCGGCGCGTGGGCCGAGCGCGCGCGTGCTATCCCCGCCCGGTGGCGCCAAGGCCGCCCATGTCAGACCCCCTATCCCACGACGTCCTTTCCTTCTCGAAAGCAGGGAGGAGGAGGAGGAGGAGGAGGAGGAGGAGGAGGAGGAGGAGGAGGAGGAGGAGGAGGAGGAGGACAAGTTAGGTGCGCTCGCGTCAACATCTGACATCCTACCCCTCCCTCCCATCCCTTACCATGGCGCTGATTTTCTCTATCCGCGGACGCGTGTCGTAGCGGACCTGTGGCTCCGCGCGCGTGTGCGTAGTGGGTGGTGGTGCGCGTGCGTGCGTGCGTGTGTGCGTGGTTGTGGTTGTTGTGGTGGTGGTGTGTATGTGTGTGTGTGCGTGTGTGTGTGCGCGTGTGCTGTGGTGTGACGTGGTGTGGCGTCTTGGTGGTTTGGTGGTGGGCCAGGTGCGTACGTGCGTGATGGCGGTGGTGGTGGTGGCGGTGGTGGTGTGTGTGTGTGTGTGTGTGTGTGTGTGTGTGTGTGTGTGCGTGTGTGTGTGTGTGTGTGTGTGTGTGTGTGCGTGTGTGTGTGTGTGTGTGTGTGTGCGTGCGTGCGTGCGTGCGTGCGTGCGTGCGTGCGTGCGTGCGTGCGTGCGTGCGTGCGTGCGTGCGTGCGTGCGTGCGTGCGTGCGTGCGTGCGTGCGTGCGTGCGTGTGTGTGTGTGTGTGTGTGTGTGTGTGTGTGTGTGTGTGTGTGTGTGTGTGGTGTGTGCGTGCGTGCGTGCGTGCGTGCGTGCGTGCGTGCGTGCGTGCGTGCGTGCGTGCGTGCGTGCGTGCGTGCGTGCGTGCGTGCGTGCGTGCGTGCGTGTGTGTCTGTGTGTGCGCGCGTGTGATGTGGTGTGACGCGGTGTAGCGTGGTGGTGGTGGGTGGGGTAGTGCGGTGGTGGTGGCGGTGCGCGGTGGTGGTGCGCGTGCGTGCGTGCGTGCGCTGGTGGGTGGAAGTGGCGGTGGGTGTGCGTGCGGCGGGGCGGGGCGTGGTGCGGCGCGGTGGTGGCGGGCGGATGGGCGCGCGAGAAAGAGGCCCGCGCTGGGGCGAGAACGCCATCCTGAACGACGGAGGCCAAACACCGATCCGAAAATGAGGCCCACGCTGCAGCGGGAGCACGATTCGGAACGATTCGGGAGCAGAAATGAGGCCGGCGCCTCAGCGAGAGCAGCATTTTGAAAAAAAACGCAGGCGAAAACCCAACTCCCGGGAATCCTGTGTGTTAAAAAACAGTACGCGGGGGGGGTCGAATATTCCCAGACCGCCTTCGGGGGAAGAGGGAGAGTAGTATTCATATTGAGTAACTGTGGAGGAGGAGGGGGAGGGGGAGGGGGAGGAGGAGGAGGAGGAGGAGGAGGAGGAGGAGGAGGAGGAGGAGGAGGAGGAGGAGGAGAATTCGGGAGAATTCGCCGACGACGCAGTCGAGTTTCGCCTAGGCGGGTGCCGCTTCGGGAGCCCAGAAACGCTTGGGGCCCCTAGCGCAGCACAGAACAACCACGCTGCAATTCACTCATACAGCATGTAAACTCCTCTCTCACGCAGCGCAATTACACTCTGCGTATCCTGATGCCTTTGATCGAAGCCTTCGCCCTTGTGGCCCTCAGGAGCAGCATGTTGTCGAAATCTGCTCTGAGGGGCCACGTGGGCCTCCCGTTCGACCCTGTGATCGTGAACTTGCCGCTTTCCTCACCGTGGAGATATCTTTGATATCGCTTCTCCACCTTTTTCTGGTCAACCCTCGGAAGGGGCCCCCACACTCCATGTATGTCCTCCGCTTCCCATTGGATTCCAACACTGTAGCTGATGGCGTTGGGCTCGATCGCTTCGCCGCCTTCTAGCCATGTGCTGGCGATTTGGGAGCGTGCGTGCCACATGGCCCTGCTGACGCAGTAGCTGCTCAGCTTCGCGTTCCCCTTCTCGCAGGCGCGCGTGTCGACGATGTTCGCGGCTGTCTGCGCACCTGGATGGGAGGGCTCTTGAGAGGACGTCCTGTCCGCCTTCTCAGGTGCGCTCACTATTGCCTCCAGCTCGAGGTCGGCCTGGGACTCGAAGGGGTCGCTCTTCGGCTCTCCAGAAACCAGGTCGGTCGGAAGGAAATTCGAAGACTCGTTTGGAGGCCCCTCAATGCTGTGGTCGGGCTCCAGTTTCGCCTCCCCCTTTTCGCAAGCCCTGATCCCAACGCTGCAGCTGATGGTGTCGGGCTCTGTATTCGCCTCCCTCTTCTCGCATGCGCTGTTCTCAGTACTGTGGCCAGCGATGATGTCGGGCTCCAGCTTCGCTTTCCGCCTCTCGCATGCCCTGATCCAAGCACTGTAGCGGGTGATGTCGGGCTCTATCTTCGCCTCCTCCTTCTCGCTCTGCTCGCTCTCACACTTCTCGCAAACAGTTTTCACGCACTGCTCGCAAACCGTTTTCTCTGATCCAGCCGTGGCGGCGAGGCTCGACGAGGAGTAGCAAACGATATTGGGCTCCAGCTTCGCCAACTTAGCAGCCACTGCTCGCCCGTCTCGCTCGTACGTCTCTCGCTCCTTCTCGCGCGCCTCGACACTGTAGTTGATCAAGTTCGGCTCTGTCTTCGCCTCCCTCTCCGCCCATGGGCTCTCTGCACTGTAGCTGGTCACGTTGGGCTCGACCTTCGTCTTCGCCTCCAGCTTCTCGCATCCCGCCGTGTCTCTGCGGCTGGTTACGGTGGGCTCCAACTTCACCTCCCCCTTCTCGCATGACATGGTTCCAGTGCTGTAGCTGATCGTGTCGGGCCCCATCTTCGCCGCCCACGTCGCGTAGTCGCTGGTCCCTGGCTCGAGGCTTGCGGGGCAGGTCTCAGCGCTGTAGCTGAACGTGTTGGGCACCACCGTCGCCTCCCACTTCTCGCACTTCTCGCGCGCGGGTTCCTGCAGCCAGCCCTCGACGAAGTCGTAGTCGAAGGGCGTGGCTGGCCAGGCGCCGAAATCCAGCTCGACCAGCCCGTGGTCCAGGGCGGCCTGGCGGCTGGTCGCCAGGAGCAGCCTCCTCCATGCGCGCCGCTGGCTTTTGCTCGCCGCGGGGCGCCTCACCTCCGTCGGGGGCGCACACCACATAGAGCCACGGCCGGCGGCGCCAGCAGGCAGGCTGCCTTCAGCACGCGCGCCGAGGACCGTCGCTGGCGGTCTCGGCGATGCCAAGCTGGCTCCTTGGCCGCCGTCTCCAGCCGCGAGGCGCCGGCTGCGGCGCGGCGGCAGCGGCGGCGCCAGGAGCAGCGCGCGGCCGCGTATCGGGCCCAAGGGGGGAGGCCCGCGAGGCAAGGGATGCCTCACCCCCCCAGGGGCGCCGATCGGCTCGCGTGAGCCCGACCTCCTGGGCGGCCTGATCGCTGGCGATCGCGCGAGGGATCGATCGACCACCCGACGCGACCCTGATCTGGCCCCCTCCCAGCAGAGGCCAGATGGGCTTAGGAGGAGGAGGAGGAGGAGGAGGAGGAGGAGGAGGAGGAGGAGGGGGAGGAGGAGGAGGAGGAGGAGGAGGAGGAGGAGGAGGAGGAGGAGGAGGGGGAGGAGGGAGGGAGAAGGAGGAGGAGGAGGAGGAGGAAGAGGAAGAGGAGGAGGAGGAGGAGCAAGAGGGGGCGTGCAAATACGGACGAGCGTCCAGTGTTTGGGGGCAACTCCAAGGTAGTGAAGTGTTGCTCTTCCAGCTTATATCTCGCCTTGTCCACCCAAGTGCACGGAGCATCGAGGGCGCTTCCAACCGAAAACCGACGCGCCTTGGATGATTAGTCGTTTTCGTTTCCGCGTCTGCAGAGCGCTCCTTCGGCGATCGCGCAACTTGCACGCCATGGCGCCCGCATCTGTGACCCCCTGTGAGCAAGAGGCCGTGGAGAGGCGAACGACGGCAACAGGGCTGGAGCTAAATGGTGTTTTGGCGATTTCGTGGACCGTTTTCGTTCTGGTTTCGTTTTGCGCCAAAAACGGAACGGAGACAGAACGAGGGAAAACGAAAACGAAACGAAAACGGAAAACACGGTTTTCAGCTCGAGCGATGGACGGCTGGACGGCAAGGTATCAAAGAGCTCAGCTGCCCCGCCACTTTTTTACGGCTGCCGCGAGGACCCAGACCCCGACGAGGACGACAAGCTGGCGTGGGTCGCCGTGACCTTTGACCGCAAGATCGGAGACAGAAGGAGCGGGGGTCGGGGGGTCAGGAGCGTAAGATACGGTGGAAGCCCATGCCAAGAAACACCCTACTTTCTTCCAGGGTGCCCTGGATTTCGATGGTCTTGCTATGGAATTCGTGACGTCCCCATACCAAAAGTCCATGGGCGTCCTAGGGTCTCAGGGTTGGGTTTCTTATGGAAGGTTTCTTGTGGTCGGGCTCCTACTGTAAGATACGGTGAGCCGCCTGCCTGGCCATTCTGGCTCGCGGCTCACGGGCGGCTGTATGCGCACGTGCCAGCACAGCGAGGCGGACGGCACATGGCACATTCACGTGGCACATCACAGCGAAGCTCGATGAGTGGGCCAGCGCTGCGTGCACGGTCATGATGCTGGCCTTTCTGGCCAGCGAATGTGCTTTCGGAGATCCGGAGCAGCAAACTTCTGCCCAAACGCTTCAGGCGATCAAAGCTGACCTTTTCTGCCGCCCTGCGCAGGGCCGCGCCGCCCTTGGCGGAGTCCGCGGCGGCTGCGAGAGGCTGGGCGGCCAGCCTGCGGAGGCCGAGCCCGTGCCGCGGCCTTTGCGAGCCGGAGTCGGACAGTAAGGCCTCAGCGCTGCTGGGGAGCGGGCTTGAACGGTGTGGGCTCGACCATTGCGCACACCTGGTGCCCACGAAACTGTTGCTGCCATCTCCTGGCGATGACAGGGGAGGGCGGGGAGGGGCCGGGGGAGGGGGCCGGTCACGTCACGGTTCGAGCCGGCGCCTTCCAGGAGTGGCTCATTCCCAGATGGCACCGGCGCCTTCCAGGCTGGAAGGGGGGTGGGCGGGGCTTGTCACGGGCGTCATCGCGAATAGCAAAACATCGGGCTCCAGCTCGCACACAGGTGCCCACCGTGGGAGCCCGAGTCGCGCTCCTGTCGCCGGGGCTGCCAGGCGCCGCGTGCCAGGGCTCGCGCAGCAGGGCCGACGCGTCAGGCCAGCGAGGCGGGCAGTGCCGCGGCCCTTAGGGCGGCCTTCGCCCACAAAATTGCGCCACGTGTATGCGGGTGTTAGCTTTAAGTCGGGCCTGTCCCTCTACAGGGGGAGAAGATTCAAAGATAGTCAGAAAAATATTATGGGGGCAATTTTTCTGATATGTCTGACACTTTTTGGCGCATGTTTTTGCTATTCTAATTTTTCTTCCCAAATCCCCCTGTAGAAGGACATGCCCGACCTAGTGTTGGCTCGGGGGCAACGGTAGGGGGCGACGGGCTCTGGGGGTCCGCACAGACACCCTTCACCGCCCATCCTTGGCCGACAGGTGCCCGGGAGCCCACCCCTGCCCGGCAGGTCTAGTAGGTAGTCCGTTTCCTCTCCCCCTCCTCCCCCTCCTCCTCCTCCTCCTCCTCCTCCTCCTCCTCCTCCTCCTCCTCCTCTCCGACAGAGCCACGGCCCCCGAGGCAGGGCCAGATTCGCTGTCGGGGCCTTGCGGCGATCCATCGGCGATGTGTCGCTGAGTCGAGCTCGATGCTTCCCACCCTGGGCCCGTCACCTCCGACAGCTGTGCTTCAGGAGTCCGAGCAGGACAGGCGGCAAAGGCACCTAGCGAAGCGAGAAAACGGTCACGGCAGCGGAGCGGCGAGGCCTCAGAGAACGAAGGCGTGCGGAGGCGGAGCCAGCGCGAGGATGATGAGGAGGAGGACGACAGGATGGGCGAAGCGTTGATTATCAGCATGAAGATGCTGGCGATACGAAGGAGGAGGAGGAGGAGGAGGAGGAGGGATGGGAAAGAAGGTGCAGGCTGGGCGCAGGGGCGCAAGCGACAGACCCGCCATCGCTGCGACCAGAAGCGTGTGGGCGCGAACCGCCGTGGCGTCCTCGTCGTCCGGCGCAGCTCCGCGGTCCATGGGCGGCCTGGGGTCTTCTGCGCAGGGGCGCGTCTTCGTCGTGCCCGGCGTTCCGTGTGGCCACGTCTCGGCTGCATTCGGGCTCGGCCACCTTGGCATTGTGCGCCCTGGCTGGTCGTCAGCCTCGCGCGATCTCGAGGTGCCCCGCTGGGCCAGGTCCCACTGGCTCGGCCCAGCGGGGCTTCGACTTGCAGGCTTTCTTATCTTGCACAGATCGTGAGTCTGAGGTTGAGCTAGGACATGTGCAGGACTGCTTGGGCGCCAGCCTTTTTGCTAAGCATGTCGAAGCTCACGATTCCACATCATGCAGAGCCCCCCAGACTTTCTTGATATAATTAGCCTTTGGTTGAGTCCCGATTTTCTTGATATGGCATGAGTCAGATTGTGCTACGTTTGATTTCGACCATCTTGCGGCTTCCGCCGCGTATAGACTGCACGCGTTTGCTTGCGGCTCCGGTGGACCCTGCCTCGGAATACCCAACATTGGCCTATTCACATGGACTCAGATTTCACAGCTTCTCTCTGAAGGGAGTCTAGGAGCCCTGCATCCAGCTGGCACATCAAATAAGGCAACAGTCTTCAAGAGGTGGCCCGTAGAGGTTCCTTATCTCCTGACAGCCTTGGGGGCCCACCGCAGCCGTGTGGCACCGCAGGAACCTAAAAGCTTGCTGACAAGCGCGCCCCTAGATTTCTTGTAGCTGTTTCTTGTCGTACGTGCCGATTGTACGTACCTCTTACCCTGATGGCCGTTCCTTCGGAGCCCAATGATAGTTTGTATTCAAATCTGCTTCAAGCGGTAAGCCCCCCTCATCCCTATTGTCTCTGCATCGGTCTCCAGCCAGTTGGGACGCCCAAGAGTTGTCTCATGGGCTTCGTGAGTGTAGGAGTCATTTGTGCACGGTGCAGTTGCTGGACATTGAACCTGTTCCCCCGCTTTACCGTATTACGTTCATGTGGCTACGGGCATTTGGGGGCAAAACTGAAGTGATCCCTCGTGACTCATCACTGAAATTGCAATGTGCGCGAGGACGGGCAAGGGAAACCTTGCAACAAGAGGCATCGGCAGCCGTGTTCACATCATTCTTCAGATTTCAGGGCTGGCAGACGCCGGTCAGCACGACCTGGTCGAAGCTGCTAACTTCGACGGGCTGGACATCCACCCACACGTAGATTTCGGTCGCGGCAGGCAGGCTTTGGAGGTGTTGCAGGCGAGCGCGGGCTCTGCTCGTGAGGCCGAGCTCGCCAGGCGGTCGCTGCCGCTGGGGATGGTTGTCCAACTCCGAACCGCAGGGCCTCGAGCTGCAGCAGGTGCGGTCTCGGAGGGGTGCACGTCACGAGGGACAACTCGCGGCGGCCACGGCACTGTCTGTGTTCGCACGGTTGCCTGCACATTCGGTCGCGCTGCCTGGTCCCAGTTGCAACCGCTTAGCTTGCCACTGAGTCTTTCCCATCGCGTCCCTGCGACGGCGAGGCGACGCTCCGACGAAGCGGCGCAGCTGCGAAGGGGCGCGCCGGCGAGGCGGTCCGAGGGCGAACCGCTCCCAGGTCGGGGGTTCGTAGCGGAGGGGTTCTCCCAGGGCGGGTCTAAGGGACGAATCCAGCTGGATGCTCACATCCCCACTGTCCAGGAGCCGCTTGGAGCGATCTTCCTCCCAGCCCCACCGATGCCCCCGCCTCACCTTGACGTCCCCCCCTGACCAGGGCGAAGCGGCTCGAGGGCGGGACGTTCCCTCGAGGCGGGGCGGATTTCGGGCGAAGCGCTGGGGGCCGCTTCTGGGCCCCAGGGCTATCAAACGTTGGCCTTGGACTGAAGTCGGGCCTGTCCCTCTACAGGAGGAGTACGAAAAAGTAGGGGAAAAACAGTCTGGGGACGATTTTGTTTAGTATTGTTTGAATCTTGTTGGGTATTTTTTATCGGAGTGAGGGGGCCGAACGGTCATTCATTGTCCCTGGGTGCGTGGCTGAATAGGGAATTCGTGTTGAGAGTTCTGCTTGTTGCGTTGTTGCTGCTGCTACTGCTGCTGTTGAACTCTCATGTCTGAAGAAAATTATTGTTGATCCCCCACGTCCAGTGCACATTGTTTTTTTTTCCGTTTTCGATTGAAGTGCCCTTCCCGTGGCTCGCACCCTATTTTTTATCAGGGAAGGTCTTGAAGGTCAAGATGTGTTGTTGGCCCCCTGTTTACAACAACAACGGCTCCCGCCTGAGACTTCCTCACAATTTAGCCAGGACCCCCGCTCCCGCCCGAGACTTCCTCGCGTTTTATTCAGGAATCGCGCTCGCGCTTGTGACTTCCTTAAAATTTAAGTATTATCCCAGCGCTCTGGAGTCGCGCTCTCGCTGGAGACTTGCTTGCAATTTACTGAAGAATAGCGCCCTTGCGTTGGAATTTCTCGCAATGTATTCAAACGCCGCGCTCCCGACACCCGGGTACCCGGGAGTCGCGCTCACGCTTAGGACTCCCTCACAGATTACAAAGGAATCGCGATCTCGCTGCCCTTCGTGGCCCCGTTGCAGCCCTTCGTGGTCCCCTCGCTTCCCTTCGTGGCCCCGTTGCATCCCTTCGTGGCCCACTCGCTGCCCTTCGTGGCCCCGTTGCAGCCCCTCGTGGCCTCCTCGCTGCCCTTCGTGGCCCCGTTGCAGTCCTTCGTAGCCCCCTCGCTTTGTTTCGTGGCCCCGTTGCAGCCACTCGTGGCCCCGTTGCATCCCTTCGTGGCCCCGTCGCAGCCCTTCGTGGCCCCGTTGCAGCCCTTCGTGGCCCCCTCGCTTCCCTTCGTGGCCCCGTTGCATCCCTTCGTGGCCCCCTCGCTGCCCTTCGTGGCCCCATATATCTATGCCCTTCGTGGCCCCCGCTCGTTCGCGCCCGTGGTGGCCCCACATGCATCTGTCCTACGTGGCCCAGTTGCTACCCTCAGTGGCCCCATCGTTGCCTTCTGCGGCCCCGCATTATCTGTGGCCCCCGCTCGTTCGCGCTCTTCGTGGCCCCATACGCATTCCCTTCGTGTCCCCGCTGTTGCCCTTCGTGGCCTACTTCGTGTCCTTGTGGCCCTGCTGTCGTTCTCTTTCGCTCTCGCTTTCGCTCGTCGTCGTCGTCGCCGTCGTCGTCGTCGTCGCCGTCGTCGTCAACGTCGTCGTCGTCGTCATCGTGGTCGGTCCCCTGTCCGTCCTTCTTGGGGTCGGGTCGACGGGCCGCGGCCGCCTCGCCGATCAGCGCTGCCGCTGGCCTGGCCGACGGTCCGCGGCCGCCCCGCCGCTTGCTGGGGCTCGGCCTGCAGGGAAGAAAGGTATACCCCCCAAAAGGGGTTCGATCGAAGACGAAGAGGGCGGGTATCGAGGGTTTGGGAAATAGGCGTTATTGGACATTCGAGCAGATAAGGGCGAACAGTCTCAAAATGATTGTTGTTGGTGGTGGTGGTGTTGTTGTTATTGTTGGTGGTGGTGTTGTTGTTGGTGTTGGTGTTAATGTTAAGTTGAATGTTAATGTTAATGTTAATGTGAATGTGAATGTTAATGTTAATGTTAATTTAAATGTTAATGTTAATGTTAAGGTTAATGCTAATGTTAATGGTAATGATAATGTTAATGTTAATGTTGCTGTTGTTGTTGTTGATGTTGTTGCTGTTGTTGTTGTTGCTGTTGTTGTTGTTGTTGTTGTTGTTGTTGTTTGCTGTCGTCGTCCCACCCGCGACCCAACCGCGACCCACCCCGCGACCCACCCCGCGACCCACCCGCGACCCACCCCGCGACCCACCCCGCGACCCACCCGCGACCCACCCGCAACCATACACCCGCGACCCACCCGCGACCCACCCGCGACCCACCCCGTGACCCACCCGCGACCCACCCCGCGACCCACCCGCGGCACACCCCGCGACCCACCCTCAAGGGAGGAAAAATCACCCGGACCCGACAATTGACGTTTACTAAACGGCCCTGGGCGTTTACTAAACAGCCTTGCCCTGTTCGATTCATTCCTTGTATGCGTTTCCTAAACGGCTTCGCTTGTCGGGGTGATCATATGGGGTGGATTTTCTGCCCTCTACACCCGCGACCCTCTCGCGACCCAATAGCGACCCATTTGCGACCCACCCGCGACCTACCCACATTGGTTTAAGGAAAAAATTGGCACCTGCGGCGGGCTCGTTATATCATTTGTGAAACTTTGGCGCCTGCGGCGGGTTTCTCCCGAGTTTCGCAAATTGCCGACGTCCCCACCGCCCCCGCTTGTCCGCATCAGCGGGGTGCTACGTCTTTTTCATTTGTTCGTTAAAAATCCGCCTGTAGGGGGACATGCCCGACCTAACCTTGGATGGACAAAATTGCGCCTGGGGAGAGGGTCGGGAGTTTGGGGCAGCGGGCTGAAACAATCCATGCGTCGTCGGATGCCTGCCTTGGTTTGAAGACGTGCAGGTGCAGGGATCTGTCCTGCGGTCAGTGTTGAGCCATGCCTCTGCGGTCTGCCAGTCCACTCAACGCTGGGGGGTATCGCACGGTACGGCTGTGTGGCATCAATACTTTTCCAATGACGTGGCGTGCCCAGTCGCATTTCCTTTGTAAACTGTTTTTTTCGCGACACGGGGACGGGTTCCTCGTCCTCGCTTCTCATCCGCATGTGCGGGGCTCTGTTCCAATTCGATAGTTAATCCTTGCTTGCGTGGCCTGGGCGCGGCTTTGTACGCCCTGCGCTGTTGCGAGCTGCTGTCGGGAGGAAGTTCTTTGCGATTGGCTTTCGCAGAGATGCGCTGAGCGTTGGCGGCGCGCACCACGCCCTTTCCCTCGAGGTGCAGCGCATCTCAGAGGGTGAGACACTTGGGTGTGTGCCCGCATCGCCCTCGTCGCGACCAGCCGATTGGGGATACCGCAGTCGTCTGATCGACATTGGCAGAGACGGGGTAGCCTCTGCAACAAGTGATGGTTTGCCGCTCCGATGTCTCGATCGATCGACAACCGAATGAGGGCGGTGGCGAGATCCATGGCCAAAGCACGATTGGAGTCCCACCAACTTCCAGACCATGGATCCCTCACCCAACGATTATTTATCCAATGCCCTCGCCGTAATTTGGATTATTGTACATTGTGCATCTTGCTTCGCATCGCTTGCTCTTGGACCCTTGTTTATGCCACCTCTTGCTTTTCGATCTGGGGCAGTATGGTGTTGGCCAGGCAGTGGTGCTACCGCCCGACCCAGCTGGAGATCGTCGACTCGACAGTCGCAGTGCCCCAGGCAGGTGAAGTGGGGTGGCCTTCCTGGATGACGACCGGCGGCCTGGTGGACTCGAAGAGTCGGCTACTCGTTGGAGTGATTGTTCGCCGAAGTGACCTTTGGTGCGGGCCCACAGCGGTGGGCCCAGCCTTGGCCTGCGAGCTTGAATCTGGCCCCCCGCGGCCCCCGAAAGCTGCGCACCAAAGGTCACTCCTGCTCGGGGTCATTCCGGCGTATGGGTGACAGATCAACACAACTTCGCAGACATCAATTTTAGCCGTCAGCCGCTTCGCGTACCCCAACCAGCCCATCCAGAATCGACACCCAAGCGAGTTGACCTGATCAGGCATGTGGGGGAGCACGCAATGGAGTAAAGGCTGGGAAGCCGTTATACCTCAAGAGGGGGAGGATGTAGGAGGAACCAAGGGAGAAGGACGAGGAGGAGGGAGAGGGTGAAGAGGGAGGAGGGAGAAAGGAGGATGGAAGAGGAGGATCAGGTGGACGAGGAAGAAGAAGAAGAAGAAGAAGAAGAGGAGGAGGAGGAGGAGGAAAGAGGAAGAGGGCGAGCAGAGAGGCCAGAGGCCTCTTGGATGATTCTCGGAGTCTCTCTGGATGCCTCTGGAGAGCTTCTTGTAGACCTGTTGGAACGTCTTGGGGGGCCTCTTGACGGCCCCAGGGGGCCTTTTAAAGCGTGTTTGGGTGCTTCGGGGGGGCCGCTTGGGGCTTCTAGGGGGTCTCTTGGGGGCATCTTGGAGGTACCTCGGAGGCATCTTGGGGGCATCTTGGGGGCCTCGTGGGGCCTCCTGGGCGCCTCTTGGGCCCTGTTGGGGCACTGTTGGGAGCCTCGGGGACCATCCTGGGGCCATTTTGGAGGTGATCGATCAAAGAAGGGAGTGTACTCAATTAGAACCCCTCCCCAGGAGGCCAAACTTGGGCCCGAACCCTAGTATGATCAATGATGTTGGCCTTCTCGCTGAGGCCATCTTTGACGTTCTCACGCGTCGCCGCCCTTCCAGTGCAAGTCCAGGCGAGAGGGTAGGGGGAAGGGGGAAGGGGGAAGGAACAACTTCGACCCAAGGAAGCGAGAAAACCCAGGAAACGGGGGTGTGAACCCCAGAGCGGGAAACCACGAGTCCAGGAAACGGAACGCACGAGCCCAGGACGACGGGGCCCGTCGAACCTGGGAAGCACGGACGGCGCTAGCCGTGCTATCCGTTGAAGTCAGGAGAATTGGATGAGGCGGAGGAGGAGGACGAGGAGGAGGAAGAGGAAGTAGAGGGGAGTGTGCCTGCTCACCGCCTACCTGTCTGTTCGTCGTCGATGTGCCTCCTCGTAGCCGCCGCCGTCGTCGCCGTCGCCGTCGTCGTCGTCGTACCAGTCGTCCTTTCGGACTCACACTCACACCCAGACACTCGCAACCAAACGTTCAGAGCGGAAAGTGCTGGGAAGCGAGATGGACATGTGTGGATTTCCGCGTCGAGTAATCATAATCGGCGCTTTGGCATTAGAGCCTCTTCTCTGCCTTTGGCTGGTTTTCGGGCCCGTCAGGGCCGCCTTCAGATTCCCCACCACGTTCTGGCTAGACGGCCTTTCCAGAACATGGCCGGGCGGAGGGAGGGGTCGGAGGGGCGGTGCGCCGCGTTTCAAAGTGCGTCACGCCCTTCGCGGAGGGCGCTCCCCATGGTGCGCGGTGTTCTCTGCGTCCTGCTGTTTCTTGAGAGAGCCTGCGGCCGCGTGGGGGAACGTACGATGAGGAGGAGGAGGTGGAGGAGAAGGAGGCGATGGGGGAACGGATGACGAGGAGGAGTGCGAGGCGAAGTAAGACGACGTGGGAGACGAGGAGGTTGAGGAGCAGAGGCGAATGATTCACGCGGACACCGAGGAGGACGCGGAGCAGGAGGCGCGAAGGGAGGAACTCGAGGAGGACGAGGCGCATCGCCGGCAGGGGGAGCAGGTTTGCAATGAGGGGCAGGAGGATGTCATCGAGGTCGTCGTCTGGGCGAGCCGGGGGTCGGGGCAGCCTGCTGGCTGCATCCCGCGTTGCCCAGCGACGGAGAGGGCGGGATCTGATGTGATTCGGTCCCCCCTGTGCTGCCGCGTGATGCGCGCGCTGGAAGAGTGGGTTCCGGCTCCAGCGCTGCCGCGCGACGAAGGGTGGAATAGCACGGTATCCAATGGCGGTGCCGCGCGATGCCGCCGCCGCGCTCGGGCGTGCGGGGGGGGGAGGGGGGGGGCGCCAGGGGGGAGTCGGCGGAGGGGACACGCCGCGGGCCCTTCCTCCCCTGACTCTTCCTTTGGGGCTGTTGTCTGTCTGGGGGGCCCATAAGCGCAGGGAGTTGGCCGCAAACTGTGGGCCCATCTTGGACTCGATGCGTGGGTGGAGGGGCATATGGCTGCTTCGCAAGAGGCAGAACGGCCCGACGCCCGCCTGCCGCTGCAAGCGCGGTTGCGGATTATTCCGGGTCCCAGGCGTTGCCGCGTGACGGGTCGAGCCGGAGGCGATGTGTGTCCGTTTGCTGCGTTGCCGCGTGACGAGCAGAACGGAATCCCACGTTGTCAGTTCCTCGCGTTGCCGCGCGGCGAGTAGAGTAGAATGCGATTCGTTCGCTTTCCATGCGTTGTCGCATGGCGGGTAGAGCAGTATCGCATCCGCCGCCTTGTGCTGCCGTGCGGCGATAGAGTGGAATAGCACGGTGTCCGCCGGCCAGAACACGCGGGCCTCTGGCGGCCGTTCGGGACGATTCGGACACCCCTGGAACGCTCCCAGGCGAGGCGCAGCTGCTGTAAGGCATCCCCGAGACCGGAAAACCGCCGAGGAGAGCATTCGAAAACGCCCGAACACCTCGAACTTCGAACCTGCCCCCGCTTGCGGACCTGAGGGGAGCTCAAGCACAGCCCGACTGGAGTCAGAAGACGCCCAGCGCTCCCAGCCGCCTTCCCGCCGCGGAGGGCCAACTGGACCTCTACGACCGCCTGCTCGAGGAGAGCTCCCCACCCCTCCCCGCCGCCGCCCGGGACGAGGCTCTCGGCCTCGGAGTGGCTGCCTGGACGCCGCCGTCGTCCAGGCTCGATGGTTCAGAGGCCGAGGCTTTGGATTTTTGTTGCCTGCATTTCTGCCCCCGGAGCCCCTTCGTCGGCACCGCTGGATTCCCCCCGAGATTCTGACCGGGGCGCACCCCAAGACAGATCCCTGGGATCGATGTTCGACCTTCTGTTGCTGATGCCGTCAGTGCTGTTACCGTGGCTGCCAGGGAGCTATTATTGCTGAGTTCATGGCTGTTGTTCTTGTTGCTGCTGGCACTGTTGTCCGTGAAGCTGCTGCTGTTGTTGGTCTAGTGCTGTGTTGATGTCGTGCGTGCTGATCATGCGGATGGTATGTGTCACCGTTGTTTCTGTTGCTGCCGTGTGGGCTGCCTCGGTTCCTACTGCTTCCTGGCCTTCGGTGGAGCTCTCTTCGCTCGCCGAGCGCGTTCCACTACTCGCACAGTGCCGCAAACGTCAGAAAACCATACGTCTGCCTCTGTGTAATATGTCGTAGATCCCCTGTGGCGGATCCAGGCCATTTGCGAGTAGTTACTTTGCAAGTAGTGGAACGCGCTTGTCTATTCGCCACGATCCTCGGTCCATCCTTCGCCGCTTTCGCTGGCCGCGCCCCGCTCGAAGAGCTTCGAAGTGGGCGTCCAGGGCCCGTGCATCCTTACCGCGCATCCTTGCTACACTGGTTGGCTGCTGCCGTGCGGATTGCCTCGGCTCCTGCTGCTTCCTGGCCTTCGGTGGAGCTCTATCCGCCACGATCCTCGTGCAGGGCGTGCCGAAGTGTGCGGGGGGACGCGTGCGGACCCTGCCGCGGAGGCCTTCGGGGTGGAGCTCCACGTGGGGCCACGCGTGGGCTTCCAGAAGTTCTGATGTTTATGACGTGTTATCCTTTTCCTGTCTCTGGTACGCACTGTTCGTTTCTAATTATTCGAGAGTTCTTTTATTTTTTGGGGGGGGCAAGATCCTGTCATTTCTGATTATTCTATCCCGGGCCTCTTCCTGGCCACGAGGGGGCCAGGAACAATCTAGAAACGAGCACGACTAGAAATGAACGACGTGTACGCTTGATCCTTCTCCTCGCGCTCCTCCTTTCGCTGCGGCCGCCTACGCGCCTGCTGCGGCGGGAGTGCCCCCGATGCACAGTGCAGGACCAGAGCTTCCACGACGTGACGTTCAAGCTCTCCGACGGGGAGCCTCGCTGGAGGGCCGGCGGGAGACTCAGACATCTTCAGGGTTCCCTGAGATCCAGCGGCACGAGTACGTTGCAACATGGTGCGACATCACGACCAGAACTCCAGACCCCAATGCCCTGCTGCGTTTTCCAAGACCGATCGCTGCGAGAGGGCCCTGGCGCACGAATCGGAGCGAAAACGCCCGTGGCAACAAAAAAACACAATTCCCGGATTGCAGGGTTCCCCTTTTGCGTCAGAGCCGATCCGCATGAAACAAAATGGCCCTCAGGAGATGGCGTCGGGACTTCAGTGAGTCGAAATTGCCTGGCGAAGGACCCAACCATACGCAGCCTCTCCACGCAGTCTTTGTGATCAAAGGCTTGACCGTCACAGGGACTACCGCGAAGAGCCTCGCTGAGCATCTTTGAATGTTTGTGATTCGCTGTGAATCACAAAAAGGTCCAGCAATTCTTTGCGATTCCCTGCGGGTTGCCAAGATGCTGCAACTGTTTGCGATTTCCGGCGCATCACAATAGTTTAAGTCAAAGATCCCCAACGCAGCTTCTCCACGCAATATTTGCGATTATTACGGGCGGGGCCGTCGCAAAGAATGCAACGAAGAAATTGCGCGGGAGATTTCTGAATATCTGTGATCTTCGAGGGGCTACAAAGGTGCCCCGTTGAATGTGCTCTCAAGAAACCCGTACGTCCCCAGTATCATTGTTGCCAGGAACAAACAACCACATGCAGTTGTGAGTTCCGCAATTGTGGGTATCGTCTTCGGTGGAGCTCCCTATGGGCCATGTAACGCTCTACTGTGTGGGGGAGACGCATGTGAACTTTGCCACTGGGGCTTTCGGTGGAGCTCCCCATGGGCCACGAAACGTTGTACTGGATGAGGGAGACGCATGCGAGCTTTGCCACATGGGCCTTCGGTGGAACTCCCTATGGGCTACGACACGTTGTACTGGGTGGGGGAAACGCATGTGGACTGTGCCATTGAGGCCGTCGGTGGTGCTTGGGGCCACGAAGCGCGGTACTGGGTGTGGCAGACGCACGGGGGCGGTAGCACCGAGGCGTTCGATGGAGCTCCCTATGGGGCCACGAAGCGCTGCACTGGGTTTGGCGGATGCATGCGGGCGGTAGCACTGCGACCTTCGGAGGGGCTCCCGATGGGGCCACGAAACGTTGTACTGGGAGTGGCGGACGCGTGCGGGCGGTGGAGGGAGGAGGGGGAGGAAGAAACGTGGGGACTGTCTTTTCAAAACGAGGACCGAACACCACAGGATGGTTGGGAACAAGAGAGAGTGAGACATGCAACCATATGTAAGGTGATACAGGTAGCTGTTTATAGTGATGGGGGAGGGGGAATCTGATGCGAAGGAGCACGCTTAGGCGAGCGGAGTAGGCGAGCATGCCGAACAGCGCTGACATGATTGCCCCCCACCCGCCCCCCTCGTCGGCAAAGGTGGCCACATCCCAGCAGTCTTGCCAGTGCCAGCGCGTAGGCCTCCCGACGAAAGCTTCGCTGGGCTTTACGCCTGGAGTGAGGGCATGACTTACGTATTGCCTGGGCACCCATTCCTCCGACGTCGTGTTTTGCACAACGTGGTCTTCAAGAGATCAAGACCTCTTCCGTGGGGCTGGCCTTTCATCTCGAGCCGCTTCTTAACGGTGCCAGGGCCCAGCGAGTACCCCTGGAGGTTGAAAACGGCTGACAGTTCCTTATGGTTGTTCCCGGATAGCTCCTTTGAGAGTTGAGAGCGTTTCAGATCAGAAGCTGGCAGCAAAGGCTAGGCCAGCTCCTTCCACGGCCGCCGCTCAGGCATTCCCACTACAGTGGGTGCGCGCATCAAGAAACCATACGTTTTTCGTCGGGGTCTCCTGGGTGTCTTTGTACCGCGCGCTGCGCGGTGACTTCCCGCAGCCGTTGAAGGAGCTGCTGCCTTCAGGGTGCTCCGGGGTTCCCCTCTGGTGCACTTCGCGCGTGGGTTTTCAGGGTCGGGTTTCTTGCGAGGGTTTCTTGCGGCCGTGCCCGCTATGCACGCGTGGTGAAAACCTTTCTACAGCTCCTTCGAGGCTCTTTGGGAGCTTCTGCGAAGATCCTTTTTTAAGCTTGCAAGTTCCCCAGGTATCCTTTCAAGCGTCCTTGCAAGCGTCTCTCTGAAGCTTGCAGGCTTTCTGGGCATTCTTTCAAGCGGTCTACTCAATCGTCCTTTCAAGCCCTGGGGGTCGGGACCCCGGATGCACAGTTCCCGGATAGCTCTCTGAGAGCTAGAAGGGCTTCATCAATATTAGAAGCCGGCAGCGCAGGGCAGCCCCGCAGTTCTTTCCGGCGCCAGGCAGGCATCCATGCAGCAACTCTTGTGAACTCGCAGCGTGTCCCGCAGGCGTTCTCCTACTCGTTCCCAACACGTTTCTGGGGAGTCTTGCCGCAGCTCTTTCGAAACCCTTCCTCAGTTCCTGGGAGGCCCTACTCTCTTGCTTGCAAGCTCCCCAGACATCCTTTCAAGCGTCCTCGCAAACGTCTCCCGGCGTTTCACGCGCTTTGGACTGCACCTCTATCCGGGTTTGGAGGAGGAGGAGGAGGAGGAGGAGGAGGAGGAGGAGGAGGAGGAGGAGGGAGGAGGAGGGAGGAGGAGGCGGAGGAGGAGGAGGAGGAGGAGGAGGAGTGTTATACAGCGATGGGATCTCTGGGTTCGGGGGCCGAAGCGACCGCCCTGACGTGTCTTGGGGTGGTTCCCGCCCAGAATCCAGCAGAGAGTCCAGCCGTGGCGACGAGGAGGCTCCTCGGCCACGCGCCGAGGAGGGCAGGGGGAGGGGGGAAGGGCTTCTGAGCAGCACCCCTGCTGCTTGGAAGGCGCGGGCCTCCTCTGCAGATGTAGGCCGGCGCCTTCTAGGAAGGAGCCTCTTTCTAAGAAGCCCCCCCCCCCCTCCCTACCCCTCCGTGCGCGCCGCCAAGCTCCAGAAGCTTTCCAGGGCCTGGAGCACTCGAACGTCGAGCGTGGACGCACTTCTGCTGGCTCTCGTCCCTGCCGTCGCCTTTGGTGCCCTGCGCTGCCTGCTCCTCCCCGCCCCCGCCCCGGAGGAGGAGCGGGCGCACAAGAGCGTGCTGGCCGCAGCCAGCAGCGCCTTCGGCACGATGTTCTCGCCGCCGATGCAGGAGCAGAGGTCGGTTCGGAAAAGGGGAGAGGCCGAGTTCCTCCCCCCCCCCCCCCCAGCGGCGAGAGCGGACGCCGACGCGCTCCAGTAGCTTTTTGGGGACACACTGAGGCAGGTGGAAGAAAGAGGGAGGAGCGGCCGCGGAGGAGGAGGCAGGGAGGCGGTCTCAGACGTAGAGAGTCTGCGCTCGGCAGGGCAGGTCGAGGGACAAGCAGCGGCATGAACATACATGCTCTGAGGTCCGCGCGGTTTGCCCGGGTCCGCGCTGGGCCCACCCTGGCGGCACCTTTGGCGCCCGTGGCGCGCTTCGCGCGCCAGGGGCCGGGGGGGTCCAGCGCTGACCAAAAAGGAAATCCGAGCGGAACTTCGACCGTCTGTGCTCATGCAGCTTGATGCTCCTCCAGGAGGGGCGAGGATCGAGCTTCGTTCCTTTTCTTTTGGTAGGTGGATCTCTCAAGCTCTCCGCCGCCTCTGGCGGTGTGCGTTGCGTTGCGCTGCATCACAAGCGCAGAGGTGGGGCAGGAGAGGGGATGTGGAGAGACGGCCGGAACACCGCACCAGCACGCAGTGCCCAGATGGCGACACGTGGACGGGAGAGGATGAGAGGGGGGATGCGCGGGCTGCAGGGGGGAGGGGGAGGCACCCATGCGAGCAGAAAATCTACTCGGGTGAGCTGGCCCGACGGCGCTTGATGGTGCACCCACAGCTGAAGTCGAACCACCTTGCAGGTTTGGTTGACAACACATCGTTGAGCTGTGCTGCAGCCTCCCATGAGCACAGGCCCCCCCCATTAGCATCAGCCAGGTCTTAGGGTGCAAGGGGTTGGGAGAAGAGGAGGGGGGGGCGTGAAGGGAATGGGACGGGAGAGGAGCAGAAAAGAGACGAGATGATAAAAGCGGTGGAAAGAGCTGGCACGAGCAGACAAGTGGCGAGGAGAATGGCCAATGGCCCAGTGCGAGCGGCGAGGATCAAATGGGACGATGATGTGGAGCTGAAGAAGGATATGACAGTTTACGCGGAGATGGCATGAAACCGAATGAGGGGCACATGCCAGGAATGTCATGTAAAATTGGAGGGGCCCAATTGGCAGGTCGTGTTCCCCCTCTTGGGCCCCTTTGGGGGGCCATTTGGGTGCATTTTGGGCCCCTATGTGGGCCATCTTGGGTCCCCTTGGGGCTTTTGGGAGTCTCGTGGGCGTCTTGGATGCCCGTAGTACCGAAAATATCAGCATTCGAAAATCTGTCAAAATCTTCGAGGCTCTCACTTCTGTGGGCCTCCTTGGGCTGCCCCCCAGGGCTTCCAAGACGGCCCAGGAGGCCCCTACGTAAAAGATCCCTGGGCGGTTGTGTCGATTCCCAGCCACGCTCCCGAGGCATCCAAATTTCAAGCAGGGATCCTCGAGAACGCGCGAGAGTACCCAAGAAGTCTGGTAATCAAGGGACCTGGGGGGAGGAGAGGAGGGAGGAAGAGCGGGCGAGTGAGGGCACAAGGGAGGAGTAGGGTAGGGACGAAGATGGGGAGAGGAAGGAGGAAGGACAGGGTGGATGGGGAGGAGGGGGGAAGGGTGAGTAATCAGCCACCGTACCGTAGGCGCTGAGTGAAATGTCCGCGGGTCGCTTCGCTTTCTCTGCAAATATTATTAATCGCTTCGCTCATTCCGCCGGCCCATACAGTCTCATGTCTGCCGTTTGCCCGAGGGCCTGGTGTCAATGCGGCGCTTTGGGGGTTCCTGGGGCCGCTTGGGGGACTCCTGGGGCGCTCGGGGGGGCATTTGGGGGGCCTCCTGGGGCCGCTTGGGGGACTCTTGGGGGCCTCCTGAGGGCCTCGTGGGGGCCTCTTGGGGCCTCTTAGGGGCCTCTTGGGGCCTCGTAGGGGCTTCTTAGGGCCGAGGGCTCGAAATGTTGTTTCGTGTTCCCTCTCTGGGGCCCCTTTGGGGGCGTTCTTGGGGCCCTCTTGGACCGTCTTGGAGGCTTCTTGGGCCGTCTTCGAGCCCTCTTGGGCCATCTTGGGGCCCTCTTGGGGGCCTCTTGGGCCCTCTTGGGGCGATCTTGGGGGCCTCTTGGGCCGTCTTGGGGCGTCGGGAAGCCGAAAAGGTGGAAGCTCCAAAATCTCTCAAAAACCTAAGGAAAACAATGAATTTTGCCTCCGGGGGCCCTCTTGGGAGTGCTCTTGGAGGCCTCTTGGGGCGTCTGGGGGCTATCTTGGGCGTCTTGGAGCGATCTTGTGGCATGTCGGACCCCTCGTGTACCATCTTGGGGGCCTCTTGGGGGCCTCTTGGCCTTTCTTGGGGCTCTCGGGGACGTCTCGGAGCCCTGTTGGTGCGCTCATGGAGCGCTCCTGGAGCGCTCTGGGGGAGTCTCCCGGGGATCGGTCGGGGATCGCCCGGGGTACTTTTCGTCCGGGGACCCCCAGGGGCCGCCCCGCGCGCGCGAACTAGAGAATTGTTAACCAGTTACCGGAGATCTTAGCACGCCTCTGGCCCGTTGGGCCGGCGAATTCAATTGCCCCTCCTCCTCCTCTTCTCTTCTTCCTCGCTCCATCCCTCGCGCGCCGAGGAGGGTGCCACTGGCAAGGTTTCCCTTCCGGAGACCCCCGTGGCGACGATGCGCGTGTTCCTGAGGTTATTGTACAGCGGCGGGGTAGAGTCGAAGGACCCTCCTCCGCGCGGGGGGCAGAGCTCCAGGCGTGACGAAATAACATCGGCGGGTGATTTCTCCATGACTTCGGATTCTCGGGGCCTGTTCGGACGACCTGCCCCAGGATGGGTTCGAGAGCAGCGCTGCCTTGTGGGATGAAAAAGCACGACGCCCGTGTTCTGGGCCCTCCTCCTTCCCCTCCAGGAGGGAGGATGAGGGTTGTTGTGTAGCGCTGATGCCATGAGGGTAGGTATAACCCTGTGGATGCTGGGCGGGGTTCATAGGCTCTCCCATCTGGGAAAATCGGTGCCGGTGGAGGTTGGGATGTCCCACCTTCTGATGGTTCTAATACACGTGCGTACAATGTTTCGCACTTGGAATTGGCGGTGCTACCCACACCAGCCTAAGGCGTGTATTGAGGTGTATTCATGTGATGCTTCTTCCCTGATCTGCTCAGACTTGCACACTGCGGATTGGCCGAGTCGCCGCGGAGTGAGGCGATTTCGGGAGTGGGGGTTGGGAGTCAAGTTAGCCAGGTCGGCCCCGCCCATTCCCACCCTTCCTCCCGGAACACACCAATCAATTGGTAGCGCTATATGTTTGAGTGTTGCTCCATCCTCGAGCCGCGGCTCCCCTGCGGGGTGGGTGGGTGGGACTTGACGACCCGCGTGGTTGCTGAGTTCGCGGAGGTTTGGCGGCTTGGGTGACATGGCGTGGGCCTGGCGAGGTGTGGCGCCGTTGGGCCCGGCCCTGCCATGGGAGATGGGCTCCGCCCTGCCTACGGATTCGCCGTATTTTGGTTGATCCTCCAACTTGCAGTTGTGTCGGAAATGCGCTGAGGCGGAAATGTCAGTCTCAGAAAAGTCGGGGTGGATATTTCTGCACAAGCACGGGCTGAAACAGCGACGCCAGAGTAGGGCGAAAATCGGCATCAAAGGAGATTAAAAAGTGGGGCGGTCATTTCTAGCCTAACTACGACATCGCCGAGAAAGTGTGGCGGATCCGGAGTCAGGGTTGGCACAGTGAGCCATGATCTTGGAGCTCTTCCGAGTGGCAGGTGCCCTTCGCGCGTCGTCGAGGGACACGCCGCTTCTCGTCCAAGGGCCTCGCGCCCGGCCCTATCACCGAGGAGGCCGTGTTCGAGCACTTGCGACACGCCTACAGGATCGCGCCGACCAGGGGCACACGGTTCCTGGAGGCGTTGTGCTCCAGGGGCTTATGTTCGGCGTGGACACCGAGACTGCCTTCACGTCCCGCGCCCAGAGCATCGCGTCGGTTGGGCTCTAGCGAAAGCGGACGACGGTCCAGATGGCGCCGCTCAAATCGCACGCCGTTGTCCAGATGGAGAAGGCCGTGGCCGAGAAGGGAGGCGGCAGCCTTACGCAGGCCGAAGCCATCGTCTTGGGCTTCATCCTCTGGATTGCCTATTCGAGGGCGAGGCTCGGCGGCGGCGCGAGGGTGCAACAGGGGCCCGTCCTCGATGCGGTTGAGCAGCGCGGCTTGGCAGAGGCACCTGCCGCGCTCGACGAGCACCAAGGCGGGCCCACGGGCTTAGGAAGGCAGGCCAGCTGCTGCCCGTGGTCGCGTGTGCTTTCGGGGTCTTGGGAGTCCCGTGGTGGAGGTCGTCGTCGTCGTCGTCGTCGTCGTCGTCGCCGTCGTCGCGTGGTCGTCGCTCCGATCGGAGTGCGGATAGTGCGCCAACGCCGGCAGTTGCCTCATGTTTGAGCTCCTCGCCGACGGGTTTTGTGGCCAGAGCCGCACGTCTACTGGGTCAGGTGTGGTGCTCTCGAAGATCGGCTTTGCCGACGGCGGGCGTCGAGTTGCCGCTGCCGGCCGCTACCAACGCTTAAAAGGCCACTCGGCTATCGCGTCGGCCCTGGGACGCACTGGCGGGGCCGCCCAAAGAGCTGGAGGGGCTCTCGCAGAAGATCTGTAACAAGGCCTTCCCGCCAGACGTCACTCGGCCGGGAAGGTTGGTGGCCCTGGAGCAGAGGGTCAAGCAGTGGCGAAGCGTCCTGGCTCGCCTATAGGCCCACCAAACAACATTCTAAGAACCCTTTGTTGTTTCTACGGGATGTTCTTAGAACATTTCTGGCTGGGAGTGTCTCGTTTTAGTACATCGGGTCTGCGTTCTGAGAACATTGCTTGTGCTCTCAGAACACATTGGGGTTCTGAGAGCAGCTCGTGGCAGGCCTGTAGGAATGCCGGGACGGTCGGTCCCTGCTCAGGAGGGAGGACGCGGAGGAGGCAGGCGACAGCACGAGCGGTGAAGAGGAGGGCGTCGAGGGCGCTGAGGACATCGGATCGCAGGTCGCGCTCGAGGCCGTGTCCGTCCAGGGGGCCTGGGTCGTGTCGCGACTGCCCGGCGATGCCGGGGGCTGGGATCTCGGGTCGACGCGAGGGCGCCCGAGGTTCAAGTCGGGCATGCCCCCCTACAGGAGGAATATCCAAGAGTAGGCAACAAAATAGTCCGGGGACGAGGTTTTGACTACTTTTGCGTATTTCTGGATGTGTTCTGGCAATTTCTTAGTCTTCCTCCAAAATCCGCCTGTAGGGGGGCATGCCTGACCCGACCCAAGATCCGCAAGGTGCATCGGGCATTCTGCAGTGATGTCCCGGTGACGTTTTGCGGCCCCACGCTCCAGTGCGCTAGGCTGGAGTTTTGGTCTGAGTGGCCGAGCCGAGCTCGCGAGTCCCTTTGTGCTGGCGCGAGCCGTGCTTCCCAATATAATGGATTTAACGGCTTGTGTCGTGAGAGGAATCAGGAAGATGATGCAAGGATCGTCGAGTTAATGTCGGGCCCAATATCGTGCCGCGGCGTGAGCCACTGGGAGGGTGGGAAACTCCGCCAGTGCTGAGAGGGGCGTGGCGGCGTGAACCACAAGAGAGGTGGGAAGCTCCTTGTCTGGGGTTGCGTCGGCTGGTCTCAGTGGAATGGTGGATGCCCCGCCTGGGTCGACTGTGGCGACGAGAACCTGCTTCGGAAAGGGCCCATCCGTTGCGACAAGAGCCTCCAGAATCGGATCGGACGACGGGGGGGCACGAAATCTCTTACAGTCGGAGCGTTGAAGCCGGAACCCTTTTCGCTTGGGGGGGCTCGGTGTTCCTTAGTTGTTTGACCGTTTGCCTTCGCTTGTCCTTAGGTTTTCGATGGCACATCGAAGTTCAAACGTATGGAAGAAAGGGGCCTCGTTCCTTAACTATTTAGGGATATTTAGGGTTCCTTAGGTCAACGCCCCGACTGTACGTGAGCTGACTCGGTACCCCGCCCCAGCCTCCCTTTCGCCACCCCGACAACAGCCTCCGGAGGCGTCGACGCCTCAGAGCTCCGACGTCGTGATGCTTCACAGTGTCGACCCCCCCACAAGATTGGGCCCCTTCTCCCATGGGGCCAGCTTTACATCCCAGATTGTTTTTTTACGATCCTGGGGCTCGGCGAGGGCCCCTGGGGGCCGAAAACGGTAAAAACCTCCCGTCGTGATTTCGTCACAATGGGAGGAGCCCGTTTCTATCGTCTCGCGATGGCGGCCGCTACCCTATGTAGCCGCACGGCTCGCGCTTGCGCAGTCTGAGCTGGCTGCCCCTGGCCGTTCCCAGATGGTGCCGCCGCGGATGGTGACATGCCCAGGGGGGAGAGGGTGGGCGCCTCGGATGACGGGAACTGGTCATGATCTGACAGTTGGCACCCACGCTTATCATGCGACCCCGATATTTATCGGGGCCGGACTGCGAGGGGGCTACGTCGGGCTACGTGTGTGTCTGTCGTCGGATGGTGCTCCCGGCTCGAGCGGGAGCCCCCCTCGGGGCCACGCAATCCACGCCTACATCTGCAATTCGCGCCTTCATCGCCCTCAAACCTTCCTCATCAGTTTGAGTGTCTGCTGTCCTTTCATCAAATTGTCGCGGATCGTTGAACACCGCGCTCGAGGGGATGGGGGGGGCCGGTGGCATCGTCGTCGCTGCTCGCCGTCACCTCCAGGGGCGGCGCGGGCGAGGCCAGCGTCCGCCCGCCGCGCAGGACTGGCAGACCGCCCCGTCGTCCGCCGACGACGAGGTCATTCCGCTGCGGACCCTGCTGGAAGTGGTGCCCCCGCGCGCGCGCGCGGGGGGGGCGTGGGCGCGACGGGCCGCGGACACGATCAGCGAACACTCCTGCCGTATTCATTTGTCAGGGCCCCCCCCCGGTGACCCATGTTGGCTGTGGGTTGAACGAGCTGCACTTCGACCGCAGTCTTCCCCGCGCGCGCGCCAACCTTGAGTTTTGGGGAGCGAGGGGGTGTGCAATCATCGTTTCCCTCTGCCAGACGGCGCAGCCTCCGCAGAGCCCTGAAATCCTGGCGTCGCAGTTTCTGTCCCGCCCAGGGCGGTCGTGCCCTGCTTCGGGCCCCGGGGCCCTCACGCATGGATCCCGCTTGACAAGCGGCCGCAGACAGGTAGGCTCGCCAGGGCCCTGGTCGAGTGCTCTACGATGGTGCACGCTTGTCGCGACGTCGGATCTCAAGGAGCGGTATCTGATACGCCACCACCGTGCCTGGCCATGGCACGGCGCCTCGGCGGCTGCAAGGGGGTGGTCGGTGGTTCCAAGATGGGCTCCTGAGGGATGGGGTCCTGAGGAGGAGGAGGAAGAGGAGGAGGAGGAGGAGGAGAAGGAGGAGGAGGAAAAGGAGGAGGAGGACGGGATAGGAGGAGGAGGAGGTGGGAGGAGGAGGAGGAGGAGGAGGAGGAGGAGGAGGAGGGAGGAGGGGGAGGGGGAGGAGGAGGAGGAGGAGGAGGAGGAGGAGGAGGAGGAGGAGATACATCCTGCAAGTGGCCCCCGTGGCCCTCCTGGCCGGTGCCTTCCCGGCCGAAATTGGGAGGGTTTATGCGCGGTCCTGACCTGGACCTGCCCCCTGCATCTCCTCCTCCATCTCCTCCTCCTCCTCCTCCTCCTCCTCCTCTTCCTCCTCGTCCTCCTCCTCCGTAGCCATTTTGGCTGAAGGTTTTGAGCTCCTCAGGGCAGCAGCTATTCCGCGTCTAGACTTCCATCCGTTCGCCTGGTCCGCCCCAGGCTGGAACGTCGGCTGATCCTTCCCAGTCGGCGTCGGTGAGCTCCCGTGGGAGCAGTCTCGGCCTGGTCCGCCCCAGGTCGAGCCACATAATTCGGTCCAGGGCGAGCATTTCGTCTACTACGGCTACGTCGTTGGAAGGTAGTAGGGATGGCAGGAAACATAAGCATATCTGTGTTGGCTACGCGCCCCGTGGAATGTCCGCAATCATGCGACACGTTGCAAGTGTAGTGGGGCATTGCAGCCTGAAGTCAGACAGGGGTATAATCGGCCGCGGGGGGCATGGGTAGGCTCGAAGCCTCGTTGGCGGAAGAGCCCGCTCCCAGCGGAACGCCAGCCGAGTCCTTCAGTTCCACCAGGAGATTGGAATCAGCCCCCAGCCGCTTCCTCTGACATGCTTCAGGATTCGCCCTCTGCGCCGACGATAGAACAGGTGCTACACCACCTGGAACGAAAACTGGCGCCAAACACAACGGATCACCTCAAAGCTTTGGCAGGAACATTGTCGTCCACCCAGCAGGCTAACCTAACCTCAGCAGAGCGTTCAGCTTTTCTACGCGAGCAGCATATTCATGATGCAGCAGTGGCAGCCCGCACGGCGAAGGAGGCTTTCGAGAAGGCAGTCCAGAACGAGACCGAGTGCGAGGAATGACTCAAGCACCAAGGAGGATGCCGAACGTCTCGCGCGTGGAGCAACAATCGCATATGCAGCATGCAACAGCAGCTCCGTGACCAAATGGGGGCCAACTCTGACAGCCAGCTATCAACACCTTCCAGCGCGGCCATGAACTTGATGGCCTTGCTCTCGACTGCTGCGGGGTCTACCCTCTCGGAGTTGTTGCGGTTTGAGGGCGGTGAGAGTTTTGAATTATTGCAGGTCTGTAAAATGGATTCTTCCGAGCTGCAGCAATGGAGGCGTTTCAAGAGTTCTTCGCAAGGGACATCCATCAATTCATTACTTTCAAAAGCACGATGGCTACCAAGAAGCGTCGCACTGAAGGCGGAGCAGTCGCAGCTAGTGGATCTACGGGGGCCGTCGTGGAGCCGAAGCAGGAGGAGACCGACAGGTTGTCGGTGGAAGCGAGGACCAGCAGTGCTCAAACATTGGAACGTGCAGAGAAGAAACCAGGTGCTGGAGGAATGCAGACGCCGCCTGTAGCACTGCGCGGCTGCACCCGAAGAAGGAGCACGAGGTCCCGACACCATCGAATACCCGAACGATAGCCCTTCACAAGTTGTCTATGCGGTGTGGGAAGAGTACGAAGTTGTTATCTGATCAGGTGGTGGACGTCGTTCTCACTCCCGAGCCCCGCGTCCTCGAGGATGGCGCGAGCGAGATTAGCATTGTGGCGGCCTTGAACAGGCGCGCGGGCCTCGCCCCCCTCGCTCGCAAGATCTCGGAGAGGGGCCAAGCGGGGGAAATCGTTTCAGGTATACTGCGTCATCTTCAGTTGCATTATTTCAGGCACCTCGCTAGCAGTCAGCACGATATCCATGGTTCGGTTGATTTAGATTCGCCGCAGCGGACTCCGGGGCCGCTGAGTTTTCGAGACATGGTGGCCCTAGAGTGGCAGGCGGCAGATTATGTGATGCTGATTGCGGCGGTTTGCCCCGCCGCGCGCGTCGGCGTCGCGAGCGCCAGCGACCCGCGAATGCTTTTGTCTGTCTCGGCCCCGATGACCCGCCGCGCGGACCCGCGGGTCATCCTCGGGGGCTTCAACGCCACCCCGACGGAGATGCAAAAGTGGATCTCTTCATGGTCAGCAGTTGCTTTTGGCCCTGAAGAAGCGATTCGCACTTCGACGCGCGGCGCTGGCCCGAGAACGATTGATTCTTGCGCGGCTCCCGGAGATTCGCGCCACGCCGCCGACCCCTTGGGGCCCCGAGGGCCTCTTGCGCGCCTGTCGGGGTCTTCTTGGAGCTTTTTTGGGCAGTCATGGGGGCCTCTTGGGGGTCTGTTCGGCGCCTCTAGGGCTGGCGCGACGTTCCCCGCGGTCGCCGCGCGCGCGGGGGGGGGCGGGCGGGGGCCCGCGCGCGCAGACGGCGGGCATCTGTCAAGACACCCGAGTAATGATTATCGGATGGCCTTCGGCACGCTCCGCCACCGGGCCTGGGTTGCGGGTCGGAGGCTATTCGGGCGCACGGCTGATGGGGTCTCGTGGGAGGTGTCGCGGGTGCGTCGTGGAAGCAGTTGATGAACTTCTCGGGGGCTTCCTAGGGGCCTCTCGGGGCCCTTTGCGGTCATCGCGGGGCCCCCTGGGGGGCCCGTTGGGGGCTTCTTCCCGCGGCGGCCTGGAGGCGCCTAAGAGTGGGGGATTCGAAATGTTAGTTCGGGCCATTCTCCCGGGGCTGTCCTGGGGCCCTCCTGGGCTGTCTCGGGTGCTTCCCGGGCCGTCGCGGGGCATTCTCAGGTCGTCTTGCAGCCCTCTCGGGGGCCTCTTGGCCCGCCTCGGGGCGATCTCGAAGGCTTCGTGGGCCGTCTGGAGCGTTGCGAACGCCCGCGAGGCGAATACTTTGAAAATGCATGTTTACCAAAAGGGACTGGAGCGGTTTTTGCCCTTGGGGGCGTTCTTGGGGCGCCTCGTAGGGGCTACTCGGGGCGCCTCGGGGGCCTTGTGGGCTGTCTGGGGGCCAGCGCGGGCGTTTTTGATTGATCTTTCAGCGACTCGTGGCCCTCGTGGACAGCCCCGAGGGCCTCTCGTGGCCTTCTTGGCTTGTTTCGGTGCCTCCTGCCCCCCCGGGCGCGTTCGCCCGGGCCCCGGGTGCCCCCCTCTAGATCGACCAGGCCGTGCTCCCGGGGAGGGGGCTGGGGAGGGGGGCATGTCGCGCGCCGATGAACCCCCGGGGGGTCGGCGGATTCCGGCGACTCAAATGCGCCCGCGCACCCTATTTCTCCGGGTGGCGGAGATCAGTGCGGCGGATCATCTGGGCTGAAATTCTCGTTGGAATCTTAGTCGCGCGCGTTGCTTGATATTCCCGGGCCGTTCAGGCCCCCTCCCGCGGAGCGCGAGGTCGCCGACCCCGGCAAGAGGGGCCGCGAGAAGCTGGAACCGGGGCCGAGGGGGGCGGAGGAACAGGGCACTACAGGCTGCGAGGAGCTCGAGGGGGATCGACGATTTCCATGGACAGGCGGGAGACAGAGCACTGGCAGATGAACCTAGCACCTAGCACTGCGCGCGTTAGAACGCGTTTTCCCGAGTCGGCAAAGAAGTTTCAAGTCAGGGGGTGTCGATCGCGACCAGGGCGCCCTGAGGGTACTTCGGGGGTATGTTGCGCAGCGTGGGATTTATGAGGATACCCTCGAGCCCACTACGGGCTGCGAGCCTGGCTTGTTCTTTCAAGTCTCGCGCGCGGATGGTCCGCGGGCCAAGATCTCAGCCGACGAGACGGTCCAAAGCGCTTGGTCGTCGCCCCCCGCGCGGGCCCAGGACTCGCTCGCTCGCGAATTTCAGCCGACAACGCCCCGCGCCCTCAGAGCACAGCGTGGCCATGTCGTCCCGCACATGGAGTCGCACCTGCGCCGAGTCACGGAGATTCCAGAGGCCGGCGCGCGCCGGTGTCTCGGCAGAGGCGAAGCCAGGCGCCATGAACAAATCGATGTGCCTTTGACCAGCGGCCACGAAGTCTCACGCAGACAGACGAGGGCAGCTGACAGGGCTTCGAGGGCCACCAGCAGAGCCAGCAAAATCATTAGCGGAGCTACGAGAGCAACTAGCCCAGCTTCGAGGATCGTCAGCAGAGTATTGAGGGTCAGTGGAGCTTCGCGAGTCACAAACACAACTACCAGGGATTGGAGCAGACTCACCAGGGCCGCTGGCAGAGCTACGATGGCCGCCCGAAGAGCTCACAGGACGCGCCGGACTGCGATGGCCGCCAGGGCGCTGCGAGCTACCGCTGAGACACATTGGCCCCCGAGCAGCGCCACGCAAAAAAATGGTGCGTCGCTCCGCAGGAGCGCGCCGGCCTCGAGGAGAGCTGCCGCTGGATGGGCAACTAGGACCAGAAGAGGGCACCTGGCACGGGCGCGTCATGTTCGTCAACTGCCGCCACGGCGACGGCGTCGTAGACAACGATGCATGCATGCAGTAGGAGTTTGATTGCGATGCCTACGTCGACAGTAGCGAGGTTGTCGACCTCCGAGTCGGGGGCGCGACGCCCTTCACCTGGGCGCCCAGCAGCGGCAAGGCGCATGCGCGCGACGCGAAGAGGCGGGACTATTAGGGCGAGACTGGCCCATCAGAAACCGGGATGGACAAGGGGCGCCAACTCATCATAGAGCACGCGCTGCCCGAGGCAGGGCCGCGCCAGCGAAAACAAACCAGCCGGGCCTTGTCGGGGCCTAGCATCTGGACTTCTGGGGGCTCCTGCTACTGGCCTGGCTGGTGTCTCCCTTTCTGCCCTTCCTCCCCACTGATAGCGGGCGCCTCGTCCTCCCCCGTCTCTTCCTTTCCCGGAAAGCGCTCGGGCTCTGGCATGCGCGCGGGCCCCGCGGGCACGTGCGGAGCGCGCTCGCCGGCGCCGGCGCCGCGTCGTAGCTTGCGCGGCGCGGGGCGACGCGCTGCCGAGAAAGCCTGGGGCAGTTGTTCAGGCGTCGCAACTGAGGTCCACGAGGGAGCCCGTCTGGCACCTTCGCCGCCGCCGCGCCAGCCTGGCGGCCCGTTGGCCGATGGCCCTCCGCGTGACGGGATTCATTCCATCGCGCGGATGGACGAAATAATACTCGCGCGTCCGAACATGGATGTGATTCTTGCGGGGGCCCAAGCAGCTCGTAGGACGCGCGAGGAAAATATTTCGCCGACGCGCCCGAGGACGACTGATTCTCGACGCCGAAGCAGCAGCAAGCCCATGTACGAACCGATCGGCTGGATGCGCAGCGGTATTTCATCATTCTTTTACACAAAAACATGCGCGACGGATGCGGGCCGGCCCCTAGGGGGCCTTCGGCAGAGCTATGGCGGTGCGCGTGCAACGGGGGACTGTGGACATTCCAGCCGCAGTATGCGAGGGACATCCCGAACTATAGGAAGACCGCGAGGATCCTTGCGGAGTGGTATGATGATTGATTGGCGGCCCTACCGTATCGGAGCGCACCGATCTACTGCGCAGACCTCAACGATGGACAGGGAATCAGCAGAAGCTCGGGCAGATGTAGTGGAGTTAAGAGATGCTGCGGGAGTTGGCCGCAGCAGAGAACATCGACGAGACGGGGCAGGGCAGCGATCGAGACGTGCGCGTGAGCTACGCATATGCTGGCCAGGAACACCCGTGCGAGGGACCTCCAATCCACTTTCTTTGGGGCGGCTGGTGGATTGAGCTGCGTTGATTATTTAGGTGCTCCTCTTGGTATGAGTGACTTGGTTCGCGCTTGCCATCCAGCGCGCAGACAGGCCGCATCTATCCAACCGTTTTGGATCCGACCCCCGCGAGACCACTTTCCTGCACGCACGGAGATGATACGCGTGAAATATTTCGCACGGAGGGAGCTATCGCCGATATTAAGATGGAACATGGACGCCTTGATAGAAGCGGTGCGGAGAGGAAAGCTGAATCCAGAATTCCTGCGCGTCGTGGGCGGGCGTCTACTGGGGGAGGAGGACACGTGGTGCGAATTGCTCGCGCGTGGACGACCCGACGAGACATTCGAATCTATTGAAAGACATGTTCATCGACGCGGGGCAGAGGTAATTCGAGGCGAAGATCGCGAACGACGCGAGTTACCAGCGGACAAGAGAGCAGCGCTAATAATTCCTTCGACGACGGGCAGCATTGCGATTACAACGCATGGATGCGGACGACATGGCGATGAAGGAATGCGAGGATCAATTGCGACAGATATCTCAACAGCTACGACTGCAACGCGAACGACCCCGGCGAGGGGGGCAGAATAATCCACTGCAGGAAAAAGACGAAGCATGGCAACAGCGACGACTGGCAGAGGCAATGAGACTTACGCGAGCAGCGGGGACACGTCGGTTTGGGGGCGAAGATGAGGGGCGGACGGTCGGCGCGTGGAAGTGCATTCACCGAGGCCGAGATGTCGCAATGTTGGGCATTGCCTGGCTGCGCGGGGGACATGCGTGCACGCGAACAGACGGTGCAGGACCTACTTGGCGAGTTCCCTGACCCAGGCCCTTGCTACATGACGTAAGTACTGACGACTGCGCCCTGGCACAAGACGACCGATGGCGAACGCAACAGTTTTTCAGCCGAGCGAATAAGCGACGGGCCGTTCCCCCACATGCTACCCCGACCGACATTTGGCTGATGCGCTCGCAGCCTCTACGCGATATGAGGACGGAGGGCCGTGGGTTAGGCTGCGATGTTACAGTGCCAGGTATGACGAAGTTTAATTCATTGATGGAGTCCGCCTCTCGCCAGATCCGCTCGACGAACAGAACGCCGATTGCATAGCATCATAGCCCAGGTGCACAGCTTCGCAAAAGCGCAGCTCCTGGACCAGGAGGGCGACGCACGGCGCGCGCTTTGAACCCCGCGGGGGAAGCTGTTCACCGCGACGTGCTCTCGGTGTCCCACAAAAAGTTTGAGCGCGGATTTGTGTGAGGCAAGCGAAGCGAGGATGCAGTCTTCGTTAATCAGATATTGGGCTGGCGACCCAGACAGACAGGAAGTTGTTATGCGAACCGTTGCAAAGATTTGAGCAACGCTTTCGCTGATGGAAACTGAGACGAGATCGATCAGAGAGCGAATGTGCCCGCTGAGCCCGAGAACGCGGACCTGTGCATCCAGAGGTTCAAGACGAGCACGATCACCCTGGGGACCATTGAGGGCAACATCGCGCTGAAGATTGGAGAAGGAGGATTGATGGGTGACCCTTATGTTGTTCAATTATTTGGAGGCGCGTTTGCGAGGCCGCAAACCAAGTGGAAGTACGCGACCAGACACCATGACCTAGTTGCTACCACGCTTACCGCAGAGGGGAGAACTTTGAGTGCAAACGTGGGGGATTTACTTATCCCGATGACTTAGTTCAAGTACATCTGGTTCCTGCACCTATTTCGATCCAGGGGTTCTTTGGCATAACGAGGGGGGCCGACGACCAATTGGGCGCGAAACTAGAGCGGGCATGGTACGCGAGAAACCCAGGCAAGGAGGAGCTTCAGATGCATCCACGCGGACAAGGTGCAAACGTTTGTCAGAGATGGGCGCGGGCACATCCAGAATCCTTTCCCGGGGCATTCAAGGGCGCCGTCAGATGCCTCGGCCCGATGATCAACATTGCGCAGTCGCAGAGACAGAGGCCAGTCGTAGATGTGCAGCGTGTGCATATTATTCTTGCTCGTTGGGCCGAGTGTGGTCTTTGTCTCGACCGTGCCGGTGGATTCGCGCGATCTGTTTGAACTGCGCGCAGAAAGACGCCCTGTCGGGCATCGAGCCACTCCTCCTCGCCCCTGGCCCATGCCAGAAACTCGATCACCAAATCGCTAAGTTCGGAAGACGGGCGATGCAGATGCGATTTACTACGCGCAACGACGACGGCGAAAGGATCAGGGAGATGTGAAGGGCCCGGGAGTTCGAGACCAAACTTATTATTCGCAGGCTGAACTGGCACGTTGGCTGGGCCAAGCCACAGCGTAGGCCCCTCGTCGCATGGGGGGGCCGCTGGGTCGGCGCTCTCTGCCTGCAGATGAGGCGGAGGGGCAGCGCGCGAGAGACATCGGGCCCAGATCTCCGTGGCATCCAGCGACGGAAGCTCCGTGACAACGTCCTGGTCGGTTAATCGTCCTGGCTTCGAGCTGGTATCTACGCGCGTCACCTCCGTAGTCCAGGTCCCCCGCGGCCCTCGGGTAACCCGCCTGGAGCCTCGCGGGGCGCGGGGGTACCTCAGAATTTGAGACGCCCCCAGAGAGATGACCACCCCGAATTCCAATATCCTCGAGGGGCCCGAACAACAGGCAGAGCTCCTGGGAGCGCCCGTGCTTGCGTGACTGGCAGCTCGATGCTGGGGCAGCTCGACCCGACGGGACCTGCTACACCACCTGCGACGCATGCATTATGTAAGAAACTTGCGCAGCATTGACCCCAAGAAACACATGCATTATATGCCGGCAAGTTCTCGGGCGCAAAGGAAATGCGCACACGCACTTCCAAAGTGCGACTCTCCCGGTCCATTGTCCAGGGCGGGGAACACGCGCTCTCTTCCTTCTACAGCGAGCGGTATCCTTTGCATGTATGTTGTGCGAGTGCCGAGCAGCCGGCTTGGATGATCTCTGCCATCATCTCTGTAGCCATCTCCCTCGAGACGTGCAACCTCCGATTGCACCCGATATCGAACTATCGCAGCTCGATGGGGCTGGAGGGCCCAGGGCGGTTGCAGTCGCCCCCACGCGCTGGGGGAGAGCAAGCAGAGCACGCCGCAGCAAGGACGTGGATGGGAAGACCCAAGCGGGAAAGGCAGACAGCGATATCATATTCCAGCTCGTCGTGCTTCTCTCAAAGCTTGCGCCCGCGGACAGTCGTACCCTCCCAGAGCTCTCAGCCGCAGTATACACTGTGAACATGATGGGCTTCGTAGAAGACGACTTCACAGACGCGATCGAAGGAGCAAGCCGCCGATGCCAGGAGCTGTCGCAAGAGCTGGCGGAGAAAAGGAAGAAGAGCGAGGCAGTACACTACACATCCAGGGGGCAAGCTACCATCCATGACTTCACGACGGCGGTCATGTTCCCCACGAAGCAGAACGCCGACTCTGGCAAGACGCTCAAAGACATGTACCAAAAGCAGCTGCAGATCACGCCGATGCCCAAGGTCGGGCAGGCGGTGCGTCACTGGCAGTGGAAGCGCAACATGAAGGGCGAGAACGCCGACAGCAAGTGCAGGGTCATCATGGCCCTGGACAGCAACCGCGAGGTGGCCAGCGTCATCATCCCAGTGCTGCGGGTAGCCATCCTGGACATGGGCGGGGAGCGTCTCGTCGGACCTGCGCCCCACGGACCACTGAAGCGAGCCGCCTCGAAGCTGCTGAACCAGCTGCAGAAGGCCTGAGCTCGAGCACGCGACTTCGTGAGTTGATTGCTGCAGGGCGTGTTCCCGCAGACGTTCTGGGAAGGCAGTGGGCACCCGCGCCCGCCATTTTTGCTTCTCCCACAGCCTACGGCCCCCACCTCCCGCCTGTCCCCGCGGCACAGCTAGGCCCACTTTCGCGTGCCAGGGGGCGGGGTCGGGGAGGCAAAGGGGTGAGGGGCCAAGGGAGAGATGTGGCATAATAGCAAAAGAAGCGTCTCGATAGGAACTGCTTCGAACGCGCGCAAGCAATTGTCCCCTGGAGGCGCTTCTCTGTCTGCCTGCCAGGTGTGAAGGGTTGCCTTTGAAGGGCAGCGCGGCCCCGTCCGAGAGCGGGGGCCGCCGAGTAAGGTTGGCGACCAGGAGTGCACAGCCCCTCAGAGTTCACGCAGGGCGATGCCCCGATTATTCGCTCGCGAGCAATCAAGCAGACGCTCGACCTCCAGGAGCCAGATCCCGATCCCGATCTATCTGCTCCTCCTCTTCCTCCTCCTCCCTTCTCCTCTTCCTCCTCCTTCTCTTCCTCCTCCCCCTTCCCCCTCCTGCTCCTCCCCCTCCTCCTTCCTCGTGGTCTTCCCCTGCTCCTTCTGCACCCTCTCCCTCTCATCTCCCCTCCCTCCCTTCTCTCTCCCCCCCTTTCCCCTTGCATCTCCTGCCCCCCGCTCCCTTGCCATCCTCCTCCTCCCCCTCCTCCTCCTCCTTCTACTCTACCTTTTGTCTCACTGCTCGCCTGCTCGCCCCATCCCCATCCCCCTCATCATCCCACGTTTCCGCCCTTCCCATGTGCGTCCGAAGGTCACGCTGGCACGGAAGTACGTTGTCGACAACGTGCTCGAGGTCACGGTCGAGGTCGCCGCGCGGGAGCGCAAGGAATACCAGGACATTAGAACACAGACACAGCCGGCCTGGGCGACAGCTGGATGCACGTGCGGCCGGGTGTTTTTCCATCGCGTGGCCCGTCTATGGCCGTGCATGCCGGGCTTCCGCATGCGTGTTCAGCGGGCGAGGTCCAGATGTTTGTGTTCCAATTTCCCGATCGGAATATCACGAGGAGGCGAGGGAGGCGGAGGTGGAGAAGGCGGAGGAGGAGGGGGTTGTAAATGAGGACGAGCGGGATGGAGAGGTGGCCAGGCCAGAGCACGGGGGGAAGCACGAGAAAGAGCAGCAGCAGAGCGGAGGAGCAGAAGCATCATGGGGTCCCCCCCCGTGATTTCAAACATCTTGTATCATGTATTAGTGCATTTCTGCGGTTGGAGAAAGTATCCCCTTTCCCCCTCCCCCTGCTCCTCGTCCTCTTTTCCCACCCGTCTCCCTGATTCGACTAGTCTTTAACTTTTCTTATACTTTGCCCTCAGGGCTTTGCTCGCGAGCACGTGCGGACCACTGCCTGAAAAGCCTTCCCCAGACAGTGTTCAGTGTTCGCACAGAGAAAGGAGGCAAAGACCGCTCAGGCCGAATAACTGATGGGTAATGGTGCGTAACGGTGAACGACCTTGCACATCGAAGCTGCGCCCCCCCCAGAGAAAACCTAAACAGCAAGAGGAGAAGAGGGAGAGAAGCCCCGCCAGGGGCCCGAGCCCCAGGCCGACAAGGACACGCCCCGAAGGGGCCCGAGGCGAGGGGGAACAGCACAGGGAGTCGCAAGACCAGCTTTCCCAGCTCACTATGGCACAGGCGCTGACCCCAGTGTCGAATCTCTGGCGAGCTCGCCTCGGTAGCTTGCCTCCCCCCCGCCGTGCTTGTGGCGCTTGTGCGGCAGCGCGTGCGCGCCAACCCCTTGGAACCTGGCGTCTTCGAGACGGGCCTGCGCACCCCGGTCAACTTCGCTTCGTCCGCTGCGAGCCCAGCCAGCATCTGAGCAGCTGCCGCAGCGACGGCTGGAACCGCTGCCGGCGCCGCCGGTGCGGTCGTCGGCGTGGCTGTCGGTGCCGTAGCCGTCGCAGCTGTCAGCCGGTCGGTGCTTACTCCTCCTCCTCCTCCTCCTCCTTCTCCTCCTCCTCCTCCTCCTCCTCCGTCTTCGCCGCCAGCGCCCATGTCCACTTTGGCCCGAGGCCGCGCCGCCGCGACTCTCCAGCAACAGGGGCACCCCCGGGTCGCGACAGGGCGCGCCATGTCGTGGGCGCGCGGCTCCCACGGGAAGCGGTGGCGGGGCACCCGGGAGGACTTCCACTGGAACGGGCCCCTCACCGTGACGGTGCAGGCCGCGACGACTGCAGGGACGCCGCCCACGAGCACGGGGACGGCCGCCTCGAGGCCAGCCGCACGCCGCAGACGGTGCACAGCTGCGGGGAGAGCCGCAGCAGCGGCAGCAGCGCGCAGACGGGGTAGAGCCGCAGCAGCCGCAGCAGCGCCGGGCGCGAGGAGAGCGGGAGCGAGAACTGGCAGTGGTCGAAGGCGACGATAGGGGCGAATAGGCCAGGGGCGGACATTACATGTGCTCGCCCCGGAGCCTCGCCGAAGGCATGGACCATCGGCGCCTCTGGATACGTGTATTGCTCTCCCCTGGGCTCTTCGCCCCCGTCGTTGCCCCCAAAGTGGGCCCGCTGCGAGTGCGAGGACGACGCCGCGAGGAAGACGAGGGCAGCAGGTCCCCGTGCCCGCTGCGGCCGGTGGAGGGGCCGCCCTCCGAGGCTCGCGCGGGCTCGCGGCGCGCGGGCCGCGGCTCTCCGCGCTGCACCGGCGGGGCGCCGCGGTGCGGCTATCGGACTGGGCCCCCGCTTCGACGGCCAGGCGGGCACCCTCGCCAGCCGCGCCGCGGGGGGGCGCCCTGCCACTTCTGGGCGCCCCGCCTGCCGGGGCGGCTGGAGCTTCGGGTGCCCTGCGGCAGCCCGCGGGCCGCGGTTTCCTGGCGCGCCCGTGCAGCTGGCGAGCCTGCGGGCCCGCTGGCCGTGGAGCCTCGAGGACTGCGGCCGGGTAGACGGCGACTGCAGCGTGCGGCGTGCCGGCTCGCGGAGGGTGCTCGATCCCGCGACGGATCTCCTGCTCCACCACTTCTTCGGCGTGCTGCAGGGCTGCGGCGCGGGTGAGGAGCACGAGAGCGCCAGTTCGTGGATCATATAGGGCGGCTGAGAGTGTTTCTCGTAATTTGTTCTGGCGGGTTTCAGGATCGATAGTGGCAAGCATTGACCGCTGCTGCTCTTGCTGCACTCGACACTGGGGGAAACGTTGCTGAATGCTCCGCCCGAGTGTGGCTGTGGCAAGTGGCAAGAAGTAGAGCAAGCGTTTATCTCTAGGCGTCGAGTACGCCTCAGAGAGGTTCGAGTGTGAATGGACTTGGGCGAGCCTGCTCGACGCGTGGGTCGTGGAGCTGATCGCCCACCTGTCCGCGGCGGAGTGGCGCGGCCAGGGACGCGCATTTTGGAGGTACCATGAGGTACCAGCAAAATGCCTCAGTATCTTCGCAGCGATCGCAGTAGTTGGCGCCTACCACTTCACCGAGCTGGTGGCGGCGCTCGGCGATATGCCCGTTCTCGTGGTGCACTCGCATGGCGACGAGTGTTTCAAGCTCAACAGAGTTTCCCATATGGGATGAGCTGGCCAGATGCGGCAACCCTCCGACCATGAAGCATCATAATGTTACTGGTGGACTGTGCTTTCTGGTTTCTTGCTTGGTAGCTCCACCAAGAAGTGAGCCAGTGGCATCAGGCTGCGCTTCCCACTACCTTCCTACAAATAGCTAACCGCCTCAAGGGTCTTCTGCAGAATCTCTAGTTCCCTG
The DNA here is from genome assembly GCA_963575745.1 of Prorocentrum cordatum. Taxonomy (NCBI): domain Eukaryota; class Dinophyceae; order Prorocentrales; family Prorocentraceae; genus Prorocentrum; species Prorocentrum cordatum. Next base: position 483,006 of record CAUYUJ010020660.1, on the reverse strand, counting down.
CACGTTTCGTGGGGTTTCGGTTTTCTCCCCTCCCGCGTCATACCCGCGTTCCTCACACACCCTCTCCTCCTTACATTCTCCCCTTTCCGCCTTCTCCTCCTTGCACCCCGTCCGCGTCGCACCCGCGTCTCCTACCAGACGCAAGCAACACATGCGCGGCATTGACATGAGGCACGCAACCGCATACACCGGTGCACGCAGCACACATACAAACAGCACACATACAGCACATATGAAAGAGCGTGTTCTACCGCTGCTGGCGGAAAACCGGGGGGGGTCACTACCGGTTCGAACCCCTCCCCCCCCCCCCTCCGGAAAACCGGGGGGGTCACTACCCGTTCGAACCCCTTCCCCCCCCCCCAGTTCATCATGAAAAGGGGGGGGGGGGTCACTACCGGTTCGAACCCCCCCCCCCTCGAAAACCGAGTGGGGGTGCGGACAGTGGTGGGGACAGTGTTGGTGGGGACAGTGGTGAGGGGACAGCGGGACAGTGGTGGGGATAGTGGGACAGTGGGACGGTGGGGACGGTAGTGGTGGGGACAGTGGTGGGGACAATGGTGGGAACAGGGGGGACAGTGGACAGTGGTGGGGACGGTGGTGGTGGGGACAGTGGTGTGGGCACAGTGGGAATGAGGTGGAAACAGTGGGACAGTGGAGGGTACAATGGTGGTGGGGACAGTGGTGAAGGCGGTGGCGAGGACGGCGGTGGGACAATGGGACAGAGGTACAGTGGGGACAGTGGTGGGGACAGTGGGGACAGTGGTGGGAACAGTGGGACAGCTCAGTGGGACACGGGCAGTGGTTGGGGCCGTGGAGAGTGGGGAGAGTGGAACCGTGGTGGGAACAGTGGTGGGGACACTGGGGACAGTGCGACAGTGGTGGGGGCACTGGTGGGGACACAGTGGGGACAGTGGTGGTGAGGACAGTGGTGCTGGGAACAACAGTGGGGGATGTGATGCGGACGGTGGTAGGGACCGGGAGTCGTTTGCTGGCGGTGAGTGGGGGGGGGTGGGGAGGGGTTCGAACCGGTAGTGATCCCCCTCCGGTTTTCGAGGGGGGGGGGGGTTCGAACCGGTAGTGACCCCCCCCCGGTTTTCCGGATCCGGAGGGGGGGGGGGGGGGGGGGGGGGTTCGAACCGGTAGTGACCCCCCCCCGGTTTTCGAGGGGGAGGGGAGGGGGGGGGTTTTGAGGGGGGGGGGTCCAGCAGGGGGGGGGGATTTTCGGAGGGGGGGGGGGGGGGGGGGGGGCGACCCCCGGGTTCCGGAGGAAAAAGTTGGCAATTTTCAACAGGAAAGCGGCGGCGGTGGATCACGCTCTCTCGCACATATACACAGGACACATACGCGGCATTGACATGAGACACACGGCCACACACAGCCGCACACACATCATACATATAACATACATACACAGCACCTTCATGAGACACGCGTCAACATACAGCCACACACATACACTCTTCCTCCTCTTTTTGGCGACCCCACCCACACACACACACGCACACCATACAACGATAGTGCAGACCTGGCGTGTTCACTCCGTCATACACCCAAGACGCATGCACCACATACTGAGCACCCACATGAGACACACGTACGCGTACAGCCTGACCCACATGTTACGCATGACGCATACATTGGTTCGCAAAGCGTGGCAAGCGTGGCACCTCCTCGACACCACATGGGGTGCGCAGGGGGTGGTCCCCCTATCCGTTTCGGATGCACAACGCGTGGCAGGCGTGGCACTTCCTCGACACCACAGGGGCGTGCGCAGGGGGTGGTCAGTGGTCCCCTTGTCCGTTTGGGGTTCGCAGAGCGTGGCAGGCGCGGCAGGCGTGGCACTTCCTCGACACCACAGGGGGTGCGCAGGGGTTGGTCCCCCTGTCCTCTTCGGGTTCGCAAAAGCGTGGCAGGCGTGGCGCATTCTCGACACCACAGGGGGGTGCGCAGGGGGTGGTCCCCCTATCAGTTTCGGATTCGCCAAGAGTGGCAGCCGTGGCACTTCCTCGACGCCACAGGGGGTGCGCAGGGTGGTGGTCCCCCTATCCGTTGCGGGCTCGCAAAGCGTGGCAGGCGTGGCATTCCTCGACACCGCAGGGGGATGCGCAGCGGGTGGTCCCCCTATCCGTTGCAGGCTTGCAAAGCTTGGCAGGGGTTTGCGCAGGGGGGTGGCCCCCAGTCCGTCTTGGGCTCGCAAAGCGTGGCAGGCGTGGCACTTCCTCGAAACCGCAGGGGGGTGCGCAGGGGTGGTCCCCCTATCCGCTTCGGGCCGCAAAGCGTGGCAAGGGGGTGCGCAGGGGGTGATCCCCCTATTCGTGTCGGGCTCGCAATGAGTGGCAGGCGTGGCACTTCCTCGACACCACAGGGGGTGCGCTGGTCGTAGTCCGCTCGGCCTGGGTGGATCTCAGGTCAATGTCAAGGCAGCATGTTTCGAGGCCGCATGTGTCGCCGGTAGCAAATATGGCCAGCGCCGCACTGTGCCTTCCTTTCGTGCCGTGGGCGTGGGCGTGTCCTTCGCCTGGGCCTCAAAAAGCCATCTGGGGACGCTCTTCGGGCGCGCCCGAGCCTCGCGACCTCTGCGAGAGCCTCGCTGTAGAGCTTCTCGATGTTGGCAGGGTCTGGGTCCTGGGGGGTGCAAGTAGCCATAGTTAAGCAGGCAGGGGAAGAAGAAGAAGAAGAAGAAGAAGAAGAAGAAGAGGTACATGCTTAACCATGTTCAGCACGGGTGCTGGTAGCGTCGAACACTACGAAGAGGATGTGAAAAATTGCATCAGCCATCACCAGAGGGTGAAAGCCTCGTCTGGTGCTGGTCTGCCTCTACCTCCCTCCTCTCCTCAGGGTGGCCTCCTCCTCCTCCTCGCCTCTCCTCCGGGTGATTGGTGCCTCCCCCTCCTCCTGTCTGCCTTGGAGGGCCTCCTGTGATTGGCGGGGTCTGGGTCCTTCCCCTCGGCGCGCGAGCCCTGGTGCCGTCTCCTGGCCCGTGGGCCGCGCTCTTCTGGCCAGTGCCGGGTCCTTGCCCCCTCGTCGGGTGGCCGGACTTCTCGGGGCCATCGCCTTGGAGGGCGCCGTGGGCACCCCTCTTCGGCGGCGAGCGAGGGGGGGAAGTGGGCAGGAGAAGGCCTTCTCAGCAGGCGGCGGGACTTCTCGGAAGCCCCTCGCGCCCTCTGAGAAGTTTTTGGTGTCCTCGGGGAAGGCTCCGACAACTTCTCAGAGGGCCCGGGGACTTCCGAGCCTTCTGGGAGGCCCCGCCCCTTCTCACTTCCCCCCCTCGCTCGCCGCATACCTCCGTCGGGGTGCCCACCTTGGTCAGCCACGCGCAGAGGGGAGTGGGGGGAGGGGGAGGGCTTCTTAGAAGCACCCCTGCTTCTCGAAAGGCGCGGGCCTTACCTATAGGTGTAGGGCCGGCGTCTTCTAAGGAGCAGCCTCCTTCCAAGAAGCCCTCCCCCCACTCCCCTCTGTGCGCGCCGCCAACTTGGACCGCGCTGCCCGGGCAGCTCAGGTCTGGCTGAAAACGCTCTGCTGGCGCTCTGGGCCGCCCTGCCTGCTCCCGTCGGTACTTCTGCTGGTGCCTCCGGGTTGTCGCGCTGGCTCCCGGAGCCGCCCTGCTGGTCTCGGGAGTAGCTTCAAGTCGGGCGTGCCCCTCTACAGGAGGAATGCTCGAACATAGTTTTAAGATAGTCTGGAGACGATTGTCAGACTATGTTGGGGGTATGTGCGGGTATTTCTTGACTGTTTTCAATTTGTCGTCCAAAATCCGCCTGTAGGGGGACATGCCCGACCTAATCGTAGCTCTGCTGGCGCTTTGGGAAGCTCTGCTTGTTCGTAAGGTTGTCCGGGAAGGTTTGGTTGAGGCCGCTTTGCTGGTCCTCGCGGGCCTCGAGCGGCTAGCGTGGCGGCCTTTCTGGCGGGCGCGCGAGCTCAGGGAAGACGACGGCGCCGCAGGTGCAGATGGCGGAGTTGGTGACGATGCGGGCCTAGAGGGCCTGGAACCCTTGAGGGCAGCTATCTTCTGGTCGCTGGTCTCCGTGACCTCCGGAACGGCGACGGAGGTCGGTAGGAATGCGGGTGCCTGCGTGCGAAGGCCGACTGCATTTGGCCCGTAGGCCTGGGGTGCGTTTTGTCGCCTGCGGGCCGTGGCGCTCTTCTGGCTCGTGCCGGGTCCTCCCCTGTGTTTGGGTTTGCTTGCTTCTCGGGGCCAACACCCCGGGCCGGCTCCCCGTTGGATTGTTGGTGCTCGTAGGAGTTCCTCTGGCGCTTGTGGCTGCACTGGTGGCCGTGGGGATTCTCCCCGTCCTCATCGCAATGCTGGTGGCTCCAGTCGGAGTGCTGCTGGGTCCAGCCTGCGTGCCGCTGGCCCCAGTGGTAGCCCTCATGGTTGCCGCAGCGGTTCTGGTCCCAGTCGAAGGGCTGCCGGTTGTGGTTGTTGCGCTTCTGGTTCCAGTTGTGGCGCGGGTGGTCCCAGTAGGTGCGCTGCTGATCCCTGTCTAACAGGCTGTCGAAGTTGTGTGCCAGTCCGTCGATGACGTCATCCCCGCTGGTCTCGATACGCTCCCAGATCGCATATGCAGCCCTCAGGTTGCCGGCTTGGTATGATCTCGCATCATGTGGCAGGGGGGTGCGGTGAGAGAGTCGCGTGGTCAAGGTCGGAGGAGCCGGTGTACTCCTAGGCACGGCAGCTGGGGTAGCCCACGAAGTCCCGGTTGGGTGTCGCGGGTGCCTCGCCGTGTGGCCATTGCGCGAGGCCAGTGGGCGCCGCGCATGGCCATCCGCCCACGTTCAGGCCGGCCCCCGCCCGCCCTCTCTCAAGGGGTTGGGCGGAAGGGACCCCTCCGCGAGAAGCAGCGGCTCCCCTTGAGCCAAGATGTCTCCGAACGCGAATCCAGCACCTGTCCTGTCCCCCATTTTCGCTTCCCCCTTCTTCCTTCCCCCCTCTTCCCTGCACCCTGTTTGGCCCTCCAGGAAATCCACCAATATTCGGACGGGACATCATACGCCCTCCTGGAGCTAGTTCAATTCCTTATTGTTATTTCACTTTCCTGGTGTGAAAACCAAGCGGAGAGCGTGCGATTACAGTTTGGAGTCGGTTTGTGGTGGTGGAAACATCCGCCTTAGCCCGTGCCTCTTTCTCATCATCATCACTACCACCACCATCATCATCATCACATCATCATCATCATCATTATCATCGTCAGCAGCATCATCACCACCATCATCATCATCATCATCACCATCACCATCGTCATCATCCAATATCATCATCGTCATCATCGCCATTTTCATTTCCACCACCATCATCATCATCATCATCACTACCGCCATTACCATCATCATTATCACCACCGTCATCACCGTCTTCATCTTCATCATCATCGTCATCATCATCACCATCATCATCACCACCACAGCCATTACCATCATCACCACCGTCGTAGTCGTCTTCATCGCCTTCATCACAATCATCCGAGTCATCATCATCACCACCAGAATTACCATCATCATCATCATTATCATCACCGCTGGCATCATCGTCTTCATATCAATCATCATCGGCATCGTCATCATGATCACCACCATCGTCATCATCGTCATCATCATCGTCATCATCATCACCACCATGATCATCACCATCATTATCACCACCACCATCATCATCATCACCATCATCATCTTCATTATCATCATTATTACCATCATCATCACCACCATCTTCATAACCACCTACATCATCGTCTTCAGCCTCATCATCAACATCGTCATCACCACTATCATCATCACCAATCATTATCATCGTCATCATCATTAGCATCATCATCACCACCACCATAATCGTCATCATCTGCATCATCATCGTCATCATCGTGACCATCGCCATCATCAATAATCATTATCATCACCATCATTATCATCACGTTTACCATCATCACCATCACCACCGCCACCGTCATCATCGTCTTCATCATCATCACCATCATCCCCCTCACCACCACCATCACCACCGTCATCATCGTCTCCAGCTTCATTATCATCGCCATCATCATCACCATCATCACCACCATCACCAATCATCATCATCATCATCACCAACATCCTCATCATCACCATCATCGCCATCACCATCACAATCATCACCACCGTCATCATCGTCACCACCATCATTACCATCACCACCGTCATCATCGTCTCCAGCTTCATCATCATCGCCATCATCATCACCATCGTCATCATCATCATCACCAATCGTCATCATCATCACCACCATCCTCGTCACCACCATTACCAACGTCATCATCGTCTTCGTCATCATCATCACCATCGTCATCATCACCATCATCACCATCATCTTCGCCATCATCATCATACTCATGATCACCACCACTATCATCCTGACCGTCCTCATCGTCTTCATCGTCAGCACCGTCATCATAATCACAAGCATCGCCACTATCATCATCATAGGCGCCATCATCGCCTTTCTCGTCATTAACATCATCATCATCATCATCATCATCATCATTATCATTATCATCGTCATCATCATCATCGTCATCATCACCATCACCGTCAACATCATCATCATCATCATCATCACCCTGATCTTGTCACTACCATTAGCATTATCATCCACACCACCGTCATCAGAATCGTCATCATCGTCACGATCATCGTGGTCATCATCATCACCATCATCAACATGACTACCAAACATCAGCATCATCATCATTATCATCAGCATTACCCTAACCATCATCATTAGCATCATGATCATCATCACCATCGTGATCATCGTCTTCATCACAATCGTCTTCGTCATTATCACCATCATCATCAACATCACCACCGTCATCATCGTTTTCAAGTTCATCATTATGATCGACATCTTCCCCATCAGCACCACAATCATCATCATCGTCATGATCAATATCACCACCACCGTCATGTTCGTCATCATCATCACCACCATCATCATCACCAACATCATCATTTTTATTATGTAAACCATCATCATCATCACCACCACCGTCAACATCGCAATCATCATCACCACCATCATGATCGTCATCATCATCATCCTCATGAACATCATCATCATCACCATCATCATCATCATCATCACCATCATCATCTTCATTACCACCACCCGCATCATCGTTTTTCTTCTTCCTTACCATCATCATCGTCATCAGCATCATTATCACCATCATCACCACAGTCATCATCGTCGTCATCACCACCATCAGTATCGTCTTCATCGTCATCATCCGTATCATCACTACCACCATCATCATCGTCACCAGCATCGTCAACATCATCATCACCACCAGCGCCATCATCGTTTTCATCGTTTCCACCAGCCATCATCTTGATCATCATCATCGTCTTCATCACCACCATGGTAATCATCATCATCAGCAGCATCATCACCGCCATCACCGTCTTCATCGTCATCATCAGCATCATCATCATCGTCATCGTCATCGTCATCATCATCATCACCATCATCATCATCGTCATCAGCGTCATCACCACCATCGTCATCATCAACATCATCATCATCATCATCACCCGTCTTCTCGCAGAACCCGCCCTCGTGAGCCGCACTGTGGTCGGCCCCTCGTCCGTAGAGCACAAACTTTCGACGCCAGCTTAGCTACTCTGACCATTGCGCCTCGACCTGCGGAAGAGCCTGGCGCACAGTGACAACATTGCAACGAGGCCCGCCCTGGGGCTCTGGTCTGCGGGCCGCTCTTCAGATGTGTCTCGGGGACGTCTTCGTGCTCGAAGCTCGCCGTGGCCACACATGGCCAGTCGTTCCCTGTTCGACGTCCCCTATGGTAGCACGACGGCTGTATTCCAGCAGACGGCTTGAAAACGTCTGAACGACGGTTGTATACCAGCACACGGGATGAGGGCGTTTGAAACCGTTTCAAACGCCCCCCCTCATCCCCCCCTCCTTTTGCCGGCCCCTCCACTGGAGGCCAGCCCCGAGGCCTGCCCGAGAGCGCGCTCTCACCGAGACCCCGTGTGGCTTCGGGCACGGCGCCCAGGGCCCTTCTGCGAGGGTCTACAATATCACGACATGAGTCAACATCCCACCTCCTCTCCTTCCTTCTTCTGCCAGTCCTTCTTGTGTTTTGCGAGCCCTTGCGGGCATACCAGCCCCTGCCGGAAGACCGGCAGCTGCATCTGCCCCCAAGAGCCCATTCGAGCGCTCCCTCAGACGCTCCAGGCCGCCCAAGGACGCCAGAAAACCTCGTTCCCCGCTCCTCCACCGTGGACGACCCGCTACGACGACGGCGACGATGAGAGCTGCGCTAGTTCTGCAGCCCGCTGCAGCGGCGCGAGAGTGCCCGCTAAGGCGCTGAAGAGACGGCTCCAGAGCAGCAAGGAGGACTCGGGCGGGCGGGCGCAATAGAGAAGGAGGGAGGGAGAAAGAGGCCAAAGACCCCAGACGTTTGCCCTGCTCCACCTCCTGCAGCGTGCGCCGCTTCTCTATACCCTTGCAAGTGGTCTCCCCTCAAGCCATCCTTTGTTGGGCCCTCTTTTTGAGTAGGGCACTCATCGCGCGTTTCCTTCCTGTCTCTTCCCACCTCCTCCTACTGCCTCTTCCCTTCTCCCTTTTGCCTTCTGCATATCGCCTGCATGCTTATTTTTCCCAACCCTTACCTGATTGGGTCCCCGTCTTGGATCGAGCACTGCTGGTCTGCATCTTTCTTCTCTTACCCGTCCTTCCTCTCTCTCTCTCCTCCTCCCCCTCCTCCTCCTCCTCCTCATCATCATCATCATCAGCATCATCATCATCATCATACTCCGTCGCCTCCCCCTCCTCCTCCTCCTCTTCCTACCATCCGTTACCAGTTTGGTTCAAGATGGAACGCTTCTTTCGGAACCAAGTAGATACCGATACCTCTGATCCGAGACCACGGTTCCTTTTCACATCCCTGGACCCTCACGGTGAGCTGCCCAGCGGCCGAGAGCTACGTTCTCTAAGTATTCTTCGCAACTTTGCATTACAGACGCTTCGCGTCACACCACCAGTCCATCCAGAAACAATGCCCAGGCGAGTTGCCCTGATCAGGCACGTGGGGGAGCACGTAGTGGAATAGGTTGGGACGCCGTCATACCCCAACGGGGGAGGATAGAGGAGGAACCAGAAGAGGAGGAGGAGGAGGAGGAGGAGGAGGAGGAGGAGGAGGGGGAGGAGGAGGACGAGGAGGAGGAGGAGGAGGAGGAGGAGGAGGAGGAGGAGGAGGAGGAGGAGGAGGAGGAGGAGGAGGAGGAGGAGGAGGAGGAGGAGGAGGAGGGGAGAGGGGGAGGAGGGGAGGGGGGAGGAGGGCGAAGGGAGGAGGGAAGAGGAGGATTAGGCGGATGAGGAGGAGGAGGGGGAGGAGGAGGAGGAGGAGGAGGAGATCAAACAGGAAGGCTGGAGACCTCCTGGATGCTTCTCGGTCCGATGTCTCTCGAGAGCTTCTTGTAGGCCTATTGGGGCGTCTTCTTGGCAGCCCAGGGGGCCTCTTGAAGCGTCTTGGGTGCCGCGGGGATCCCAGTGGGTCCTGGGCGTTTCGCTGGGACCCAGGGGTCTCCAGGGAAAAGGCGGATGAGACGGCGGAGGAAAGAACAGCGCAGGAGACGAGGATCTCCCTTGCGAGGACGTGAACGTCTACCAAGACATCTTTGCGGCCGCAATCCAGATGGACCTCGGGGCCGTTCGTGTTGCTGCTATCGACGTTGCCAGGTCTGCAGCTTCCTTCCCGGCCGAAGAGGAGGCGTCGGATGGAGGAGGATGAGCAGGAGGAGGAGGAAGAGGAGAGATGTCGAAATATTATTTCTAATTTCTGGCTCCAGGGGGTGGCATCGCTACCTCTGTTCAGAATTAATTTGCGCCTCCTGGGGGGGAGGGAGACTCGTCGCCACTTCTGCCCAGAATCCTGCACAGAACGAATTTGAATTATGATGGTGATGATGGTGCTGATGATGCTGCTGCTGCTGATGATGATGATGCTGATGCTGATGCTGATGCTGATGATGATGATGATGATGATGATGATGATGATGATGATGATGATGATGATGATGATGATTAGGATGTTGATGCTGATGATGATGCTGACAATGGTGATGCTGATAGTGGTGATGAGGATGCTGATGATATAATAATGATGATGAGGATGATGGTGATGATGGTGGTACTGGTGATGGTGGTGATGATGATGATGAAGGTGATGGTGTCAATCGATGATGATGATGATGATGGTGGTGGTGATGATGATGATCATGATGATGATGATGCTGATGATGATGTTGATGATGATGTGAGCACACTGGTTATGTTCGTAGACGGAAGTGATCTGCAGCTTTCTCGGATCGAGCCCGCCCCGCGCTGCGCGCCAGGCGTGCGCGCGGTTGATGCGTGGAGGGCCCGCGGCCAGACCGCGGGCGGTCCACGAACCTGTCCCTGGCTTTGAAGTTTTTTCAGGGCCACTCCAAGCGGCGAGGAGGCCACGCCTGAGGCGGCGGAGGGCCCAGAGGGGCCCCTTGGGTCGTCATCCCAGACAGCACCCATCGCGGGCCGCCCAGAAGAGCGACAGGTGCCGAGCCTGTGGTTCGGACCGTCCCTGCCGCTGACAATCACTGCAATCTGGGACCCCCTTGGGTTCAAGCGAGGACCTCGTCGGGGTGCACAGAGGCGGCGCGGTCGCGTGGCAGGCGACCGTCGCCAGCCTCGGATACGGCAAGGACACTAGATAGCGGGCGAGATCGCCTGCGTCTTTTCCCGTCGCTGGGCAATCGACAAGCTCTTCGAAGAGTAGCGGAGGTCCCCGACTGGACCAGGGCACACTGACGACGTCGCCATTTGGGGCGCTGCAGCGGACCGGGGGCGTCCTGCTCCGAGTGGTGGCTGTTCGAGCCGCATATAGCTGGGCCCTCGCCGCCGGCACAGCAGCGAGGTGCGAGGCCCGGGTCGTCGGCGCCAAGTTCGCGCGGCTCGATGGCCCCGTCGCCGTCAACGCCTTGGCGCAAGACGACGTCAGCGACCTCGAGGTGGAGGAGATCCTCATCGTGGTGCCCGCCGTCTGCCTCCCCTACGACGCCGGCTCGCTCGCCTCCGTGGACTGTGTCTCGGCGGCGGCGCGGTCGGCCCAGGGCGAGGCGATGCCAGCAGACGTGGCCTGCACGAAGGTTTCGCAGGCGTTCCTGGCGCGCCTCGTCGAGAGCTGCGCGGAGGACGAGGTGATTGAGTTCTTCGACTCAGCTGGCGGGGCTGCGCAGCCGGACCTGCTCGAGCTGGTCGATCTCGCCCTGCCGCCCGATGATCAGGATACCGGGACCCGGCCCCGACGCGCTGCGTTCCCCGACCCTGGCCCCAGGGGTGGCCCGGGGCGCGTCGGCTTCCCGCGTTCCGTCGACGGGCAGATCGATGGGGAGAGGCGCCTCGCCGCCGACGAGCACAATGGCGAGGGCATGGGAGACGACGAGTTCAACGCAGCCCGCGAGGCTGTCGCGCAGGAATGGGCAGGTCGGCCGCGCGCGCGGGGCGCCTACGAGGCGGGCCGCCCGGTCGCGGAGGGAGAGGGGCACCTGGCAGGTCCGGGGGGCCCACGGTCCCGCCCGCCATGCGCCCCCCCCTCAACGGGCGGCGCCGCCGCTGGCCGCGCCCGCGGACCGGCGACGCGGGGACCTGCGCCGAGCGGCACCAAGAGAGCCGCAACCCTTCGGCGAGTCGACGTGTCGCGCGACGATCTGCAGAGCGCAACGCAGACTGCTGGATGCCATCGGCGGCCAACTCTCGAGACAAATCGGGCCGGGCGAGAAGAGATGCATGGGGGCCCGGGGGCGCCAGCGCACTCGCCGAGGGCCCCGCCTGGAGGAGCGGCCCCAGAGCGGCGCGGGGGGGGCCGAAAAAGGCGACGCCACGCCCCCTTAAGCCGTGCAGATTCTCAGTTCCAGAGCTGGCCCGCGGCGCCGCCCGGGACAGCGGCCCCGCTCCTGGGGGCGCGGCCCGCCCCCGCGCACCCTTGCTCCAGAGCGGCAGTAGCCACGGCGCGGGGGTTTTCGCGGCGGGCCGACGGGCCCCCTCCGCGCGAGCAGGGCAGCCGCGCGGCAGGCGAGGCAGGCGGTCGCGAGGCAGGCAGTCGGGGCCTTCGTTCGCCGAGGCAGGCGGTCGCGACGCAGACGAGGCCATCCAGCTCGCGATGCAGCGGGAACTGGCGAAGGTTGGCGGCTCCGAGAATGGCGTGGGAGGACGAGCCCACCCAATCGGGGGCGCAGTTTCGAGCTTCGGAGAGGCGGACCCAGTGGCCGGGATCATCGGGGCCAAGGGGGCAGCAGGGCTGCCGCAACAGGGGCATCGCGCGCGAACCGCAGAGGTGGTCTGCCCATGTCGACGCCGCGACCTTCGCCGAGCTCGGCTGCGACGCCGCCCGGGCACGCCGTGGGGCGCGCCGCTCTACGGCAAGCAGAGGATCAGATTCGGGCGCCTCGAGGACCGCGAGCGCATCTGGGCGATGCTCGCGCCCCTCCAAGCGCCGCGCTGGCCGCGGCAGCGCGACCTCCTCGGCGCCCGGGTCGTTCCTGAAGGCCGCGCGGCAACCAGCGAATGGCGCGCGACCTCGAGGCCAGCTTGGCCGATCACGGGGCCCCCTGGCCTTCGACCCAGAGCGATTCTCGGGCGGCGAGCGGCCTCGCGCGCGCCGCGGAGTTCGCCGCCTCGGTCGCCCACTCGCGGGAGACTGAGGCGCCCGAGACCGCCCTCAGAAGAAGGGGGAGGCAAGGTCTATTTCTCGAGGCAGCAGGGGCCCCAGAGGGAAGCCTGGGACCACCGTGATCTGCGCGGCGACCCCGGGAAGCCTTACCTGTCCTACCAAGGCGGGGTGATCCTCGGCTAGCTGGGAGCAACTGCGGGCCGCGACCAGGGCGGAGGCGCAAACTCGCGAGCTTGCGGCCGAGACCCAGGGGGTCAGACAGCCGACCGAGAGGACAGCGGGGCAGGCGCGGGGTCGAGGACATCTCGGACCAGTTGGGCTCGCCAGACACGGGACAGGGCCCGCGCGCGCCGGCGCAGGCAGACGCCGCGGCGGCCCCGGCCGTTGACGATAGGGCAGATGCGGCCAGGGCCCCGAGGGCCAAGGGAACTGGCCACGGCTCCCCCGAGGCGGCGCTACCAGAGGGCGCGGGGGGGGCTCGGAGATGCCCGAGGCGAGGCGAAGGGAGAGCTCCCCATCATCGATAGGACTGCGGAGAGCGCCGGGGGCCCACAAAGGGCGCGCGCCCAGCTTCGCGCGCGCGCGAATGCGGCCCGCCAGTCTGCGGTGCCAGCCTCGCGCTGCGAACGTTCGCGCAGCGCGTACTTCCGAAACCTACGTAGGATCGCTCACGCGCGCGACCTTCTTTCGCCCGTGAGAGCGAGGAGCCAGCGCGACGGAGGTTCGTGACCGAGCGGGCGGCCGCCGACGTCTATTCGCCGGGCCCCGTGCCAGAGCAGCACGCAGCCCCGAAGAGGGTGGCGGGCGAGACGCCAGACATGCCCAACTCCGATGTCCCCGCGGAGATGGCCCACCGGGCCGCGGAGGTGGCCCGCGCGTCCGTCAAGCAGGCGGCCATGCGCAAGGAGGCGCACTCAAAAGGGCTTGGCGGGCGAGGGGCTCGAGCAGTTCTAGGCAGCAAGGGGCATGGAAGGGAATGACACCCCGACAGCTAAGGCGGCCAGGATCGCGCCCCCTGAAGGAAGAGGACCGCGTCAGGCGCGAGACGCCAGACAGGCTTATGCCGAGCTGACATTGCTACGCTTGGAAGCAGATGGACGGGGGGGGACGCATAGCGAAGCGTCGATGGGTTGGCCGCGGAGACAAGGGCCCCGACCTTACCGAACTGGAGGCTCACGCCCCGATGGTGTCGAATTAGCCCTGGGAGATGCGCGAGCAGCTGAACGTTCCCATGTGTATGTGTGTGTGTGTGTGTGTGTGTGTGTGTGTGTGTGTGTGTGTGTGTGTGTGTGTGTGTGTGTGTGTGTGTGTGTGTGTGTGTGTGTGTTTGTGTGTGTGTGCGTGTGTGTGTGTCGTTGTTTCTTCCATCGAGCTTGGCGACGCCAGCTCGGCCTCTACGAACGGGCATCGCTACCGGCGGAAGCAGGGCCCCCTTTTTCTGCGATCTCCCGGCCAACGGGGTTCCTGGTGCCGAACCTGGCTCCATCGTAGAGATCTCGGCATGTTTCTACGGGCTCGGCGACGCCCCGCTCCAGTGGTGCAAGAGCTGCGCGGCAGGGGCGAGCGTGGCGGGCTTCGCGGTGAGCTCCTACGACCCGCGCCTGCTGTACTTGCAGGATGGCGACCAGTACCGCGGGGCCTGGGCCATGGCGGTGGGCGACGCCCGCGGCGGAGGCGACGGGCATTCCCAGCGAGCGATGGGCGAGATCAAGCAGAAGTTCCCGTCTGGCAAGTACCGGAAGGCAATGGGTGATTTCCGGGGCAAGAAATTGGAGCAGTTGCCGGACAAGTCCGCGAAGGTCATCCAGAATAACATAGTGGGGGAGATCGAGCCGATCAATATCCCGGGGAGTCGCCAGGACATGCCCAACGAGAGGCGCAACGAGAAGGAGATGCCTGCCCTGCGCGCGGTGGCGGGGTCACTGAACTACCCAGGACGAGAGACGCGACCCGACTTCAGCTGATTTCTAAGCCGAAGGTGGCGGACCCCCTGGATATTCGCGATTGCAGAATACGTTTTCTAAGCCGAAGGTGGCGGACCCCCTGGAGCGCAACCGGCCGGTGCGCATCGGATAAATTTTCTCTGACACGTGCTTGTGGATTCGGCCCGTCAGCCCGAAGGACATCACCTCCCTCGCCGTGGCCGACGCGGCATAGGCAAACGCGAAGGACCAAAGCAGCCAGGCTGGGTGGATCTGTGTGGCCCGGGACATCTGCATCTGCAAGTGCAGCTGGGGCAAGATTTCCCCTTGGGCGCGGTGCCCAGTTCCCTGGCGGCGGGGGCGCTGGGTGCCGACGCACAGTTCGCGAACGGCATCTATCTGAGGCCGTTGTTCGCTCGGCCGGTTTTCCCCGGGCCGACGGTGAAGATGGCGCCGGAGGCCAGGCGAGTTTTTCCCACTGATCGCGGCCGCGGACAGCAATTGGCTGTACGATTCCTTGTGCAACATCTCGGCGGGACCCAACAAGGACCAGAGGACGGCTATGGACATCGCGATTCTACGAGATGGCATGGGGGACGGCGCGGCTGGCGTCAGATGAGCGGACGGCAGGCGGCACTCACCGACCCCCTTACAAAGAGGAGCGGCTGTGCCGATCTACTGCCTGGAGTCTTGAAGAAGGGAGAGTTCGTCATAGTCGAGAATGACCACGCGCCCTAGGTCCTTAGATCCGCGAGGAGGAGCGGAGGTCGAAGGTCACGCGACGGGGAGCTTTCGGCCGCCTTGCGCGACCGACTGAGACCCGCGATGCTGAGACCCTGCCTGGTGATTTGCGGCTTCAGCTGTTGCTAGCTTTCGTGCTATATCTATATACACATGTATATATAGCGTTGCGTGCATGATTTATACATTACAACTCAACCCTGCTTGAACATTGTAAAGTCTCTGGAGGTTGTGGACTGTGGGTGGGAGTGTGTTTTGGCATCTAAAATTCTCGTGCTTGTGAGACGTCGCAGGGTTGCTTTAGAGTAGCCAGGATATGCCAGACACCCCCAGCCCGAGCCTCTCCATAATTGTTTTGGGTCAGGCCGGGGCTTCGGCCTTTTAGTGCACTAAGACGTGGTGCTCGTGCTCGTGCTGAAGTGTATGTATCCTCCCCGAGAAGCTGTCGCTCTTCCGCAGGTCCACTAGATTTGTAATTTTTCAGACAGGATCAGACATATGTCAGCTCCTCCCAGGGGGCAGCTCTTGATTCCCGGATCCATGTCTGATGCCCACCAGGGCTGAAATTGTGAAGCAAAATGCAGCGATTGAAACAACCATGGCGATCGGAGGTCTGGCAACCTCCTCGCTCGCGCAGGCGGCCCCAGGTGGTGGCAACCAGGGCGGCATCCGCTCCGCGAGCGCCCGCCCATCGGAGGCCCGCTAGGGCCCGCCCAGCAAAAAATGCTGGGTGTGAAGACCTCCGCCCTGGCACTCGCCGGTGTGATTTTTCCCTCCCGCGGCCCCCGAAGTCCAGACCGCTTCCCCGGGGCAGCTCTTCGTCCCAGATCCCGTTCTGGTAGTCGGTGGGCCAGATCACGGCCCCCGACGGCCGAGATCACGGAAAACCCGCCAGTTGACAAGAACCATGCCGCCCAAGATCTGGGAGGTCCGGGGCCGCCTCCGAGGAGAGGCGGGCGCATGGCTTGGAACCGCCGCTCCGCGCGTGCGCGTGGCGGCGGCAGGTCCAGCTCCGCCGTGCGGCAGCACTACGACAGCCAGCGGTTGAGACCAGAGGCCCCTGCGCCGCCAGGGGTCGCAGGGTGCGGAGGAGCGAGCCTTCGAGGATCCTCCACGGACATCTCCTGCAGAGATCTTGATGTCGCAACGGCGACTTCTCTCTTCGGGCCCGGGGCCCTTCCCAGATCGATCCGACTCACAACATTGCGCAGAAAGATGGGGTCGAGAGCTCTGGCCGCGATATGCCTCACGATGTTGCATGGAGCGTGTTCCGTTGTTGCTCGGAGCATAATGGGCATTATAGCCCCCGGCCCCCCCTCCCCGTAACGCCCCTTCCCTCCCAGTGCTCTCCAGGCACTGCCGCCGTGCGCACGGCGGGGGGGAGGCGTTACATTATACCCCCACCCCCCTTGGCCCCTCCCCCCTTATAATGCCCATCATCGCCGAAAATAAAAAAACGCGCTCTGGCCGC
This sequence comes from Prorocentrum cordatum, assembly GCA_963575745.1. Lineage (NCBI taxonomy): Eukaryota > Dinophyceae > Prorocentrales > Prorocentraceae > Prorocentrum > Prorocentrum cordatum. The sequence continues at coordinate 466,171 of CAUYUJ010020660.1, read as the reverse complement.
GATATGTTCCGCGGTGTTGCGTGTCTTTTGAGATGTCGGACCTCAGGGTTTCGGCGCCTCTGAGAAGCCGAGGCGGCCGGCACCCGGGGGGGCCAGTCTCGGGCCCTCGGAGCTGTGCTCTGTCGCGGCAGAAGGTTCGTCCCTGCAGGTGTCTCGGGGTCTGGTGGCCCACGCGTCGAAGACATCGGAGCGTCGGTATCGTTTAACCAATCCCCATCCTCATCCCCATCCCCTTCGAGACCCCCACCAAATTACCACCCCAGTTGGGGATACACCCCTCGAAACCCGAAGAGAACGACCTACATCCCCATCTAGGGGAGTAAATCGGCCAGTGGGGCCCAGGCCACGCCGCTGGGGATGGGGATCGGTTAAACGGTACTCAGATCGCCTGACGTCTAGGTCTGTCTCCGGCGATAGACAGGATTCTTTTCTGAGCCTATCCAGCGTCTGAGCCCACATGGCCGCCGAGTGGACATACCATGGCGCTCTTAAAGCTTTGAACATCCCGGTAGGCGTGCAACCCGGAGCTTCCCCACGCAAAGTGCTACAATACGGCATAGGGAAACAATTAAGGGACAGTCCCCCGCCCCCCAAAAATCAAAGTTGGCACGCGCGGAAAACTGCGGTCGAAGTGCAACTCATCCAACCCGCCACCGAGGTTGATCATTGGGGGGGGGATTGACAGATGAATTTGGCATGAGTGTTCGCTAATTTCTTCCGAGGCCTGTATGAGGTCCAGCGGCAGCGGAGTTTCGGTCCACACCCAGACTCTCGTTAGATTTTCGATGTCTAGTACCATGTGGAACCTTCATCCGCACAGGGTCTGCCATACGGAAAAACTCACGCCGCCGTCGGGGTGAACTGAACCCTCTTGCTGCAGGGAAACTTGCTCCATGCCCTCCGAGACACACTCCGTTCCATTGTATCACGAAGGCGAGCGGTTTCTGCACTCAGGGACGCCTTGCCTCGAGGCAATATCGCCTGAGGATGGGCTCACGCTGCGCACCTTGATTCTCACCCGCGCCGTGGCAGAATGGTCACAAATATTTAGTAACGGTTTATCACGCCATGCGTTCGCATCGATTGCGCATTGATTTTGACTTGCGTTGTGTTGATTTTTCGCGTTGCTTTCGCATCGGTTTGCATTGAATTGCATTGCGCTGTGGCGGCTCCGATGGCGCGGGCGCTTTAAATCCCGGAAAGCAGCGCCTCGCCGTCGTCGACGACGACGGGGGCGCTGATGATGGCGCCGACGGCGATGCCGAAGATGCCGGTGGCGGCTACGGCGACGGGGGCGAGGACGGCTGCGGTGGCGGCGGCGACGGCGCTTGGGACGGCGGCGACGATGGCGACGACTGCAGCGAAAGCGGCGATGGCGGCGATGGCAACGACGTCGCACGACACCGACGACAGCGATGACGGCGGCGACGGCGCCGGAGACGACGGCGGCGGCGGCGGCGGCAGCGACGCCGAAATCGACGGCGACGGCAGCAGCGACGGCGGAGTCCTCGACGGCGGCTGCGGCGACGCGGGCGACGACGGAAGGCCCATTCTGTTGCCGAGCGGGCCCCACTTCGCACCATGTCGGAGTGGCGCCCGTCTCTGGAGAGCCGTGCGGCGGCCGGTGGGCCCCCGACAGTGACTGGGCCCAGACGGGAGCTCCGGGGGACTGCTCCACGGGTGCTCGCTCGGGCGCCCTCGCGCAGCGGCTCCCCGCGCCCCTCGCCGTGCGCGCCGCGCGCCCCTCTCGCGGCGCGAAGCGCGAGGCTTGGCGACCACGGGCGGAGTAGGAGGAGGAGGAGGAGGAGGAGGAGGAGGAGGAGGAGGAGGAGGAGGAGG
>CAUYUJ010020660.1:366201-464232 GCA_963575745.1 Prorocentrum cordatum | reverse complement strand
GAGGAGGAGGAGGCATGTTTTAACATGCCATGCCAGCCCGCACTGGACGGGCACGCAATCGACCTTGGAAACCGCAGTGGGTCTAAAAACCCTGTTTGGGGATACTGCACTCTGGTTATAATTTACACACAGGATGACCGGGAAACAGGTTTTCGCTTGCGTTTTTTTCAAAATGCTGCTCTCGCTGAGGCGCCGGCCTCATTTCTGCGCCCGAATCGTTCCGAGTCGTGCTCCCGCTGCAGCGTGGGCCTCATTTTCGGATCGGTGTTTGGCCTCCGTCGTTCAGGATGGCGTTCTCGCCCCAGCGCGGGCCTCTTTCTCGCGCGCCCATCCGCCCGCCACCACCGCGCCGCCACACCACCACACCACAACCACCACCACCACCACCACAACCACCACCGCACCACCACCACCACCACCACAGCACCAGCACCAGCACCACCACCACACCACCACCACACCACCACCAACCACGCACACACGCACGCATGCACGCACGCGCACCAACACCCACTACGCACGCGCGCGCGGAGCCACAGGTCCGCTACGACACGCGTCCGCGGATAGAGAAAATCAGCGCCATGGTGAGGGATGGGAGGGAGGGGGTAGGACGTCAGATATGACGCGAGCGCACCTAGCTTGTCCTCCTCCTCCTCCTCCTCCTCCTCCTCCTCCTCCTCCTCCTCCTCCTCCTCCTCTCCTGCCGCGGGCCCCAGGATCGCCCCTCGCCCCGCTGCCTGTGGCGCCGCCAGGTGCAGTTCGAGCTGCGCGGCCTGTGGCCCCCCCCCCGCAGCAGCCAGGCCGCCCCGTGCCGCAAGCGGAGCCGGCTGGTCTGAGGGCCGCGCCCCCGGCCGAGCGCCGGGCTCCGCTTGGGCGCGCTCCTCGGGGGCGGCCAAGAGGGCGCTCGCGCACCTGGGAGGAGGAGAAGGAGGAGGAGGAGGAGGAGGAGGAGGAGCAGGAGGAGGAGGAGCAGGAGGAGGAGGAGGAGGAGGAGGGAGAGGAGAGGAGGAGGAGGAGGAGGAGGAGGAGGAGGAGGAGGCCGAGGACGAGGCGGAGGAGGAGAAGGAGGAGGAGGAGGAGGAGAAGGAGGAGGAGGAGGAGGAGGAGGAGGAGGAGGAGGAGGAGGAGGAGGAGTCGGCAGAGGCGGCGACGGAGGCGGAGGACGAGGCGGAGGTGATGACCCCAGACCTCCTCGCGCTGTGGCAAAATCACGACGGGAAATCTTTCGCAGTTTGCGGCCTCCGGGCGCCGTTCCCGGGCCTCGGGGCCGTCAGAAAACGACTCAGGACGAAAAGCCAGTCCAGGGGAAGGGGTCCAGACCTTTGGGCGTCAATGTTGCGAAAAATCACGATGTCGGGGTCTGGGATTAGGGGGGGGGGTATCATGGCGGGGGGCATGGTATTTCCCTAGATTTCGCGGCCCCCCACCCCTCCTGGGCCGCGCACATGCCGCCAGTCATGATTTGCGCCCCCCATCTTGCACGCGCCCCCTCTTGGACGCCCCCGACGGCCGTGCGCCCAGGCACCTCTCGGGGGCCCCGCGGGACCGCCAGGCAGCTGCTCACAGGGCGGCAGAGCGGCGCTGCGCTGCCTGTCTCCATGCTGGCCGCCTCTGCCCCTCGTCCTGGCTCCACCAGGAGCTCCTTCAGCTCGTCTCGTCTCCGCTGAAGGCGTCTGTGCACCAGCACACCATCGTCGTGCCTGGCCAGGACGCGCTCTCCGCAGGATGCGCCTGCACAACACCACCACGGCCTGTCTGGGGCAACCCATGGGACCCAGGGCCAGGCAGGCGCATACAAGCATGCCAGGGCCCAGGATGGCCCTGGCCAGGCATGGTGGTGGAGTGAAGGTGCCTTCTGTGGATCGCCACCCAGGCTGGACTTCTCTCGAACACTCACTGGTCGGCACGGTGCCCTGGAGGGGTCTGTTGACACCGGTGTCCATCGGACCGTGGCCGTGACGCACGAAGCGGCAAATGTTGATGCTTCGTGCACCCCTGCCAGCCCATCCAGAAGCAGTCCCTGGGCCAGTCGTGCTGAGCCAGGAAGTGCACGAGCATGCAGTGGCGCAGGGGCGCTGGCGCCTGTCCCCGCGCCCCGCTGGTCAGCTCCCCGTGCCACGCCACCCCGCAAGGCCTCCTCGGCCAGGCCTCCGCGCACCGCAGCTTCTGGGCCCGAGCAAGGTCGGCTCGGAATGGGGCTTCGGCATCGGCAGTGGTGAGGCCTGGGGCTGCACACAGGTATCCCGTACAGTCGGACCGAGGTATGAGATCGAGGTCGGTTCGGGGAGGGTGCCCACATGGTCTTCGTTTTTTTCTTGGGTGCTCTTGTGCATCCTGGGGGGGTACCTTTGGATGTTCTGTGTGCTTTGGCCGGTGGAGGGTCTTGCGTTCTTGAACTATGCTCTTCTGTCCTCGCGTCGGGGCAAAAACGCGACGGAAGGCTTTCGGTCCACATTGGCCCGCCACGAGTAGCGATGCGGCGTCGGATGAGAGGGCACCCCAAACCCACAGCGTCGTGATCTACGGCGCAGGCCCCTGGAGTTCTCGACCCCTTCCCTGGGAGTGGCTTTTCATCCCGAGCCGTTTCTGTTACGGTCCCGGGGCCGGATACCCCAGGGTTCCTTCCTGAGCCCGTTCGACGTCTGAGCCCATTCGGCCGCTGAATCGGCGGCCGAACGGGCTCAGACGCCGAACGGGCTCAGAGGGAAACCCACACAACATGGCCTTCGTTTGGGGGCAAGGGCCCCCGGGGGCCGAGAACGGCCAAAAGCCCAGACATTCGACGGTGCGTTCTGTTTCAATCCACAGCCTCAGAGGTCCCGATCCCCTGGGGCAAGTTTCTTGTCCCGGATATATAGATCGGAGGTTGGGGGGTGAGATCGAAGTGGAACGGAGAGCCCCCCTACTGGGAAATCGATTTCGGTTTCGTGTTCGTACGTGCCGTGCGGGCGAGGCGAAGCTGCGTGGGCGGGCGAGAGGAAAGTCTCCTGTGGCTGAGGCGCGGCCGGACCAAATGATTCTCCGCCGGGCGGCCGGTGGCGCGCGGTGTCCCGCTGGTGTCCCGCCGGTGTCCCGTCGGTGTCCCGTCGGTGTCCCGATGATGATGGTGATGATGATTCTGATGATGACTATGATGATGATGGTAATGATGATGATGATGAGATGATGTTGATGATGGCGATGATGATGATGATGATGATGTTGATGTTGATGATGATGATGATGATGATGATGATGATGATGATGATGATGATGATGATGATGACGTCGATAGTGATGTGGATTGTGAGATCGGTAGTGAGACCGAATGAGACAGCGAATGAGGTCGTCTCTCAGGTTCTCCTCCACCACGCACAGTGTTGCGCCGCTTCCGGGGCCGATCCACGGTGCAATGTCGCGCCGCACCGAGGCCCCTGAAGGACGTAGAGAAGGCCCCCGTATCTTGATTATTGTTTCTGGAGAGCCCTGCTCGCGTTCGGGCCCGTGCCATCTGAGTAGGGGCAGAACAAGAGGTAGATCGAAGCTTTCCGCTTAGCGGGGTTCGGCTCAAGCAGAGTACCTCGTCCTTGCCACGCCACTCCCGCACTCGTTTTGATCCGCCCAGTACAGGCTAGGCTTTGCCAGCCGCTCTCCCCGAGCGCGCGCCGTTCCTTCGGGCGGCCGCGCGGGCTCCATGGCCGTCCAAGCGTATCTGTTGGAGCACCGCGTCCATAACCATTCTTCCACGCGCCCGAAGGTGCACGGAGGGCCCGTGGTCAGCTCCGTCAAGAACTGCAAGGAATTCGCTGCGCCAGGCCTTGCCAGCGCAGAGTGGCGGTGCACCCTGACTTTGCCGAACAGCTTTGCAGCGGGAGATGGCCGTCGGGTTGAGGTTACAGGGAAAGGCGCAAGCAAAAACGAAGCGTCGGAGAGCGCTTGTCTTCGAGCCGTCGCTTCGCTCATCAGCGAGTCTCCGAAGGATTTTCTGCTCCGACCTGGGCACTGGAAGGTATTGCCGGACCAGCTGGTGGCCAATTTGCCCGGCGCCGACGCGGGGCGCCAGGCTTTGCCAGTGCGCGCCCCAGTGCGCCTCGGGGGTGCCGGCGAGGAGGCTAGCACGCTTGACGCTGACGCGCGCATGGTTGCACTTTTGCAACAATGCCTGGACGCTCATCGCCTTGAGTTCGCGCACTGGGCTTCCAGCCGTTTGCGCTGTTTGAGCAAGGGAAAAAGAGCTATGATGGCGGTGCATCGGTCTCGACCGCCGAAGGGCAGCCGTTGAGCAATATTTTGAAGCGATTTAGCCAGTGGCGACAAGAGGGGCTTCGCCAGGCCTCCGACAAAAAAAACTCCACTGGCATCGCCAGGAGAACAATTACCACTGTTGCCCATTGCTCGGCCCCTCCACCCCCCAACCTCCTTATCACCCGTAGGGTGGTCGTATAGGTATATTTTATATCAGATTATATATCGGAGGTTGGGGGGTGAGTCCGACGTGAAACGGAGGCCCCCTCTACCGGGAAATCGATTTCGGTTTCGGGTTCGCGTCGTGCGTGCTGTGCGTGCGTGCGGGCGAGGCGAAGCTGCGTGGGCGGGCGAGAGGAAATCCTCTTGGCTGGGCCGCGGCCGGACCAAATGTAATTCCGGCGGCCGGTGCCCCGCGGTGTCCCGCCGGTGTCCCGCGGGTGTCCCGAAATCCTCCTGTGGCTGGGCCGCGGCCGGACCAAATGTAACTCCTCCGGCGGCCGGTGCCCCGCGGTGTCCCGCCGGTGTCCCGCGGGTGTCCCGAAATCCTCCTGTGGCTGGGCCGCGGCCGGACCAAATGTAACTCCTCCGGCGGCCGGTGCCCCGTGGTGCCCCGCTGGTGTCCCGCCAGTGTCCCGCCGGTGTCCCGCGGTGATCGATAGTGATATCGATAGTGAGATCGATGTGGTGTCCCGAGGTGTCCCGTGGTGTCCCGTTGAGTGAGATCGATAGTGAGATCGATAGTGAGACCGATAGTGAGATCGAGAGATGTCCCGCGGTGTCCCGTGGTGTCCCGTGGTGGCCCGTAGTGTCCCATGGTGTCCCGTTGATTGAGACCGATAGTGAGACCGATAGTGAGATCGACAAGTGTCCCGTGGTGTCCCGTTGGGTGAGATCGATAGTGAGATCGATTGAGTCATATGTTGGTTCCCCCCTTTCTTCCCCCCCCCACAAGCTCCTTATCACCCGAAGGGTGGTCGTATAGGTGTGTATATATACACATATCGATGTATATATTTATATATATATATATACACAAGACTTGAAGCTCGCTGCGCTTCGCTTGGAGGTCTTGGCACGATGCGCTGGCGTGCAGTGTGCGAGCGAAGTGCGACTATGCGGGCTGAAGCGTCGGCGATGGGCAGGGACGGGGATGGGAAGGTCACGGGCGCATGGGCGTCGGCCCATGGAGTGCGCGCGCGCCGTGCGCGCGCGCCGAGTTGGCAAGGGGCGATGCACGCGACGGTCATCGGCGATAAGCTTAGGCGGGGACGCAACGCCGAGGGCAGGGGAAGGGAGAGGGAGGCTTCGGATGAGGTGAATACAACGAAAAGGGTGCTGGCAACGATGGTGGCCTCATACCTCTGCATATTTGGGTTGGGAAGGTCACGGGCGGCGACGCCGCACAATTTTGTGATGATGTTTTTTTCTCACTGAGTGTAGGGGCGATCCTGACGTGGTGCTCTGCAAAATCGGAGCGGCGACGAACGCCCCCGAACCTGCTTGAAAAAATCGGCGTCTAGCGTCTAGCTCAGCGTCCCGGACTTCCCGAGAGGAAGCGTTCCCGCTTGCGTGTTTTAGGGCCCGACGAGGGGCCCTGGATGCCGAAGTCTAGGCAAAAACCGCCGTGCATCTGGAACGGGGCACGCCGTCGGAGACTTGGGAGCCTTCCGCCGCGGCCCTGGCCCCGGGCGCCAGAAGCGAGGGTTCGGGGGCAACGATCGGGGGGGGGGGGGATGGGCACAGTCAGGAGGGAAAAAAACACACAGACATAATTAATCGTTGATTCCCCAGAAACTATGGAAAAATATGGGAAGCGGGGGGGGAAACAGAAACCCAGAAAATATAGAAAAATATTGGGAATCTCTTTATTTGTGTATTTATTTGTGTGTCCCAGGGCCCCTTCACACAGGGGGCGATGCATCGACCCCAAGTCGCCCATTGATCGCCGATAGGGGCCCGGTAGCGCCACCCTGCCCAGGAAGGTGCGGAGTCGTTGTCGGGGGCCCCTCGCCAATTTATCGGCGACGCATCGCCGATCCCACGTCGATGCATCCCCTCCCTGCGGTAGAGGGAAACAATCAGTGAACACCCCCCTGCCCCCCAAACTCAAGGTTGGCACGCGCGGGGGAGACTGCGGTCGAGGTGCAACTCAGCAGACCCACTGCCAACCTTGAATATTGGGGGGAGGGGAGGCGTTCACAGATGAATGTGGCATGAGTGTTCGCTATTTTTTCCCGAGGCCTGTATGCCAGTCCCCCCCCTTTTTGTGCCCCGGAAGGGTGGCATCACGGGGATTGGTTCGGTTTCCGGCCAAGCGGCGTCATGCGGCACGCTCGCACAAAATTCAGCCACGCGCAGAGGGGGGTGGGGGGAGGGGGGAGGAAGGCGCGGGCCTCCTCCATAGATGTGAGGCCGGCGCCTTCTAAGAAACGGCCTCCTTCTAAGAAGCCCTCCCACCTCCCTCCACTCCCTTGTGCACTCGCACAAATAGACGGTTTTGCACAGGGTTCTGGCAATTGTGCGGATGCTTGGCCAGAACACTACAGCGTGTGTGTCGCCCCCTCGGGTCGGAAGTCTTCCGCTTCGGAGTGCCTCCCTCATCCCTCCGCCTCCGCCTCCGCGGTCGCCCCGTCCGTCTCTTTTCTCCCGCTCCTGCACGCTGGGCCATTTTCGCTCCTCGGTGCCCCCGTCTAGGTCCAGCGCTGGTGCAGCAAATCTGCAACGCCGCCGACGGAAAAAGGTGTGCGTCGCCCCCCCCCCCCCCCCCCCCCCCCCCCTTACGCACGTGCTCAAGCATCATACAGTCGGGGCGCTGAAGGAGGAACCCTTTTCGTTTGGGAGGGGCTCGGTGTTCCTTAGTTGTTTTACAGTTCGCCTGAGGTTTCCTTGGATTTTCGATGGGGAATCGAAGTTGAACTTATGGAAAAAGGGGGCGGGCTTCATTCCTGATTTAGGGTTCCTTGGGTCAACGCCCCGACTGTGCAGAACATGATCGGCGGCGGGCGCGTTCTGGCCACAACGCGTATGATATTTGTGCCGTATGCCTGGTGCGGAAGTGCGCATCCAGGCGGGGCGCATGCAGTCGGGGCGCTGAAGAAGGAACCCTTTTCGTTGGGGAGGGGCTCCGCGTTCTTCAATTGTTTCGCAGTTTGCCTCAGGTTCCCCTAAGTTTTCGACGGGGAAATCGAAATTTCACTTCACTTCTGGAAAAAAGGGGCCTCGTTCCTTATGTGAGGCTCCTTAGGCCAACGCCCCGACTGCAGTACTATTGCCCTTCTGCGTCCCAGAAGGCGGCATGGAAGCTGGCGCCGCGCGGGGGGCCCGAGGCGCGGACGCGTCGCTGTTGGGGGGGCTGGCGACGGGGGCGCCAACGCTGGCAGCGCGGGGCGGCGCTGGAGGACGTCTCCCGGCACGCACAGAATTTGGAGAGGTTTCCTCCTTCCCCTGCCCCCCGATCCGACAAGAGCTTAGCTGCCTTGATGCGCCCGCTTTGATACGCAGCGCACACCGTGCTCAAAACGTCCGTGTCGATACGTTGCGTGCTGGCTCAACGTATTGGCCCACGTTTTGGCGAACGCATCGGGTCAGACCTACGTTTTCAGTCTGCGTGTGGAGCTCCGTATCAATACACGCTGCGTGTTGCGTGCTGCGTAGCGGGGCAGCTAAGGCCAAGAGCAGTCCTGTGGGCGAGAAGATCAGTCCTTCTCAGCGGTGGCCTGGCCTTTGGAGGACCTCCTTGCCGCAACGGCTGGACGCAGCACGGATACGTAACTTGTGCGCTTGGACCCTGGGAGGGGGTCCGGGGGCCGGTTTTGAGCCGCCGTTGTCTCAGCTCGCCCTGCCCCTAACCCCCCATCCGCCGTACGTGGGGCGATGTCGCAGCTGGGGCGGAAACTCCCGCCCTCCTTTTCAGGCTCCTCTGATGCCGATTTCCGCTTTACTTTGCCGTCGTTGCACCCGCCATGCCTTTGCGTAGATATCCGCCCTCATTTCTACGATGCGGAAATTTCCGCTCTATTGTTTCGCGCCGTTTGGGGTGCGTGTCCGGCACAAATTCAGCTTGGAAAATCAGCCAAAGCACAGCGGATCCGGAGCCAGGGTTCTTCTTCTCATCATGAAAGAACCCCGACGCGAGGTTTCTGGCCGTTTTCGGCCTCCAGGGGCCTTGACTGGGTCGGGACCATCAACCACGACCTGGGATGAGAAACCGGTCCCAGGGGAGGGTACCAGCCCTTTGGGGGTCGAAAGTTTGAGAACGCGCGACGTCGGAATTCTGGGAGTACACGTACTCATGAGATTTGTCGGGCGGATGAGAGTCGGGGGAGCAGTAAACGTGTGGGAATCGAGGATTCCAGGGAAGTGGTGTTGAGATTGCCCTTGAGCTGCCACCACCGGCCGAAAAGGTGCACAGAAGGTGCACGCTTCTTGGTCACCTCGTCATTGCTCCCCCGTGAGCGAACACCCAAATCTGGGCGCTGCAGCTATTTTGCACCAGGTGTTTCTGCCCAGTTTCGGGCCCTGTGGCCCTCATCGATCCGGCTCGTGAAATGACCCAGAGAGGCGGGGTGTGGTCGAATGGCTTGGTCATGATATCTGCGGTGTTGCATTTGTTTGCGACGTCGGGCCTCAGGGTAAGAGTGGGTGCCGTTTCGCCAGGGTGGTGCGGGCGCACTACTTATGAGGAAAATCCTGGAGACATCACGCGGCGCGCAATAGTTGTATTTTCTAGTCCGCATGCTTGCCCCGTACGATACGTCACGACGTTCGCGTGGCAATGTTCCGACGTCAGTCCGACGTAGATCCGACGTGCATCCGACGTGACTCAAACGTAATCCGACGTGAACCCGATGTAATCCCGACGTGGGTCTGACGTACATTGGGTCTCAAGGTGCCGCGCGAGGTCTGAAGCAGCTATAGCGTCCCTAATCACCGAGTGCGATGCGATGCCAGCGGCTTGCGCGCTTGGGTGTGGTTCCCTCGCGCCAGGCCGCGCACTCAAGGCCACTTGCGTGTGGCCAGGGAGCCGCTGCCGCGTGAGAGCCTTCGATTGAGCTCGAGCCCCGGAGGCGTCGCGCTTCGTCTCTGCGGAATGCACCCTGGGGCCAGGAGCTTCTGCTCAGCGTGTCGCGCCACCGGTTCTGACCCACCGCGCCCCAGCGCGACGCGTTATCCACGTCCCCTCTGCCGAGGGCCAGTGTCCCCAGCCTTTCCGAGCCTCCCGCCCCGCTGAGCGGAGCGACACGCTGCGCTCCGCGTGGCGGGTGTGATTGCACTACCACTGGGCGCGCTGCCCGCCCTGCCAGCAAACAACATGAGGGAAGAGAGATGCGAGCTCCCAACCTCCTGATCTGGAGGCAGTGTCGCCGGGGCCGCCGCCGCGACACGCTACGCAAAATACTTTGACCGTACACACCACGGCCTTGCCAGGGCCCAGGGTGGCTCTGGCCAGGCGTGGTAGCGGTGTAGAGATGCGCCCAGCGTATTGTTCAAGCCGCCGCCGCGGCGGACTTGTCGTGCGAGCGCGAGCCCGGGAGACGTGCCTCGCCGCGTCAGGCGACGCCAACCGTGCACCGACACTGATCCTGCCCAGCTCGATCCTGAGCCCAGTGCTGGTGCGTATGCTGTCCAGGCCAAGCCAGGACGGCGTACAGTGGGGGCGCGTACCAAGAAACCGGATGTTGTTCGTCAGGGCATCTTTGGTTTCTTCGCTCCGCGCGGTCCGCGATGGTTTCCCGCGGGCGTCAAGAACCTTTCGCGCTCAGGAGACCCTGGGTTTCTTCCCAACTCCACCTCGCGGAAGCAACGCCGCTCCCCCCCAGTGCGCTCCGGGCACTGGCGCCGTGCGCACGGCGGCGGGGGAGGCGTTACAGTATATCCCCCCCCGGCCACCCCCCCTCCACCCTTATAATGCCCATGATCGCCGAAAATAAAAAAAGCGCTCGTGTGTACGCCGTCCTGGCCAAGCCAGGACGGCGTATGCACCGGTCATGGCGGCAGGATGGGTCTGGCCAGCACGGGTGTGCCAGGCATGGGCTAGCTGGCGAGGACTGGCCTGGCACTTGGCCAGGGTCGGGCGGCCAATACGGGGTCCCCCTCCTCCTCCTCCTCTTCCTCCTCCTCCTCCTCTTCCTCCTCCTCCTCCTCTTCCTCTCCTCCTCCTCCTCCTCCTCCTCCTCCTCCTCCTCCTCCTCCTCCTCCCTCCTCCTCCTCCTCCTCCCTCCTCCCTCCTCCATCCTCTCCCTCCTCCCTCCTCCCTCCTCCCTCCTCCCTCCTCCATCCTCTCTCCTCCCTCCTCCCTCCTTCCTCCTTCCTCCTTCCTCCTCCCTCAGTTTTTCGTCCCGAGCAATTTTTCACGGTCCCTCAGCTCGGAAACGGTCCCCAGTGTTCGAACATGGCGAGACAACCCCCTTTTGGCTTGTTGGCTCCCAAGGCGCGGGGGGGCTTGTGAGGATGGGCAGCGCCAGGATCTCTCTCTCTCTCTCTCTATTCCTCCCTGTTTCGAGCTCGGGCCCGAGAAGCGCCGCGCTCCGTCGTGGCGGCCGCACCCCAAGAGACACCCGCGGACGTGGCTCTTCCAGCCCCCGGCCCTGGATCTCCCGACGCCTCCTTCCCCGGTGGGCAGCGTGCCCTCCCAGATTCGCCTCGGACGGCCCTGGCGCCCGAGACTGGGCCCGCGGAGGCCGAAGCCTGAGGGCAGTCTCCTGGGATCGAGAAGACGAGCAGGCCTCCTCTCAGGAGGAGGAAAAACACACGGACACAAGCAGTCGTCGACTCCCAGAAAGTATGGGAAAATATGGGCAGTGGGGGGGAAGACAGAAACCCAGAACATATGGGAAAATATGGAGAATCTTCTTATTTGTGTGTGTTTATTTGTGTGTCCCAGGGCCCCTTCATCCTCAGCGGCAGCTGGCCTCCGAGGGGGGCCCCTCGTCGCCGCGGATGAGCGCAGCTCGGAAAGCTGGTGCGATCGGACCCCGGGAAGGGTCCGCCCCCAGCGATGCGAGAAAGTGAGGGCGGACATGTCTGCGCCCCGGCAAGGGTGGGGCGGCGAATCTCCGCCAGCGCACGGCGGAAACACCGACGGTTGAGCAGGGCGGACATCTGCATCCAAGGGAGCCTGAAAAGGTCGGGTTGACCCAAAATGGGGTCCAGCGACAATGGGATGGTGCGATAGATTTGGTGCAATAGATTTGTGGGGAGACGGGGCGTGCAATACATTCCGGGGCGCAAATGTATTGCTGGATCTTCGCGTGCCACACATTCGTCGCAACACAATGCGATACAATTCCTCGGCGCAGTACATTTGCAACACAATTGCCCCTAAATCTATTGCACCACCACCTTTCAGCTGGACCCCCTTTTGGGTCAGCCAAAAAAATGTGGAGCGGGCATTTCCGCCCCACCCGTGACATCGCCCAAGGCACGGCGGCTGGGGGGCCGATCCTGAACCGCCGCTGTCTCAGCCCGCGCTGCTCCGACCTTCCGACGCCTGGGCTCCCCGCCTCGGTGCGCTGGATGGCGGGGGGGAGGGTCGGCTGGACGTCAGAGTTACGGGGCTCATGATGTTCCAACCTGCTTTAGCCTTGATCACCAGACAGAGTTCTGAGCACCAAGAAAGTACCGAAACTGGAGGGTTTTCATGTGCGGGCCCTGGGAGTCGACACTCGTTCGACACCGTTTCGACACTTGTTTGGGTGCTCGAAATTATTTCTGGGATGTGGCCCTCAAGTACGATGGGAGCAACATAATACGGGGCCCAAACATATACAGCGCCACCACCTCCCTCACCCCCTCCCTCTCCCAGGAAGGAGGAAAGGAGTAGGAGGGTAGAGGAGGGAGGAGGAATCGACGTGGTGGTGGTAGTATACTCTTGGGGCCCGCAAGAGTGACCTTTCGCCGGAGTGACCTTTGGTGCGGGCCCACTGGGGCCCCGCGATCGCAGAGCGCGAGGCTGTGGCAGCGGCTTGCGTGCCGGTGTTTGGCCACCCTGCGTCCCTCTGTGGAAGAGAATGCTAGGCACGAAACTGTGTGACCTCACTCCTTGCCCGGATTTTCGTGCACCACCGGGGCCGGCGGCATCGATTGTTTAAGCACCCCATGCTGTGCACACGACGCCTCACGCTGTGGCGTGAGGTGGTGCTGCAGATACGGATGGAGCCCAACCAGCCAGCTTCCGCGTCCCCCACAAACTGCGCACCAAAGGTCACCCTGTCGAAGAAGACAAAAAAGGCATAAAGATAAACTTTTGGCGCTCCGCGCGGATCTCTTGAATCCACGCTGGGCCCCCCTGGCGGCGCCTCTGGCGCCGCCCCTGGCGCGCTCCGCGCGCCAGGGAGGGGGGTCCATCGCGGATCCATCAAATCCACGCGGAGTGCAAAACGTTTATGCTCATCGCGTTTTGTCTCCTCCTGCTCTTCTTACCTCACGGCCACTCTCGCGTGTGCTCGAGAGGGGGGCGCGCGGAGAGGTCCCGGCGACGTCGTGCCCGACGAGCCCCGGGCGGGCCGCGGCGAGGGGCTCCCCGGCGGGGCCTGGCCCGCGCCCGAGGGTCCCGAGGACCTCGGCTGGGGGCCCAGCCTGGCGGCGCGCATGCGGCCGTGGAGGCCATCGGCGGCGAGCGAGGGGGGGGGGGGGGGAAGCGAAGAGCAGAGGGCCTTCTCAGAAGGCGGCGGGGACTTCTCAGAAGCCCTCGCGCCTTCTGAGGAGTGTGCCGCGGCCTCGGGGAGGGCCCAGAGGACTTCCGGGGAGAAGAAGGCCGGGGGGGGGGCGTCCGAGCCTCCTGAGGAGGCCCGCCCCTTCTCGCTTCCCCCCAGGCGCGCCGCCGAGGAAACGGGCGTGACGGGGCGGGGGGGGGGCGGGGGGGGGGGAGGGGGTCAGTAGCGTCGGGGGGAGGGGCGGGGGCCAGCAGCGTCGCGATTCGCGGCGGCGCCGTCTGGGAATGCCCTCGGAAGGTCTACCCCCCGGGCGCGCGCCGTCGCGAATCGTGGCGCGACCAGGAGGGAGGGAGTAGGGGGGGGCGGGGCCGATCACGGGCGCCATCGCGAGTCAGAGAAAAAAGAGGCTCGTGGTCGGCGAGGCTCGGGTCTTGGAGTACGGGACGTGAAAACGACCACAGCCACTGCTTTTCTTTTGTTGCCGCCTTCCAGCCAGCAGAGACAAAGCAGTGGCTGTGGTCATTTTCGTCAAGCTTGGCACCAGGGAAATGACCACAACCACTGCTTCTTTTTCGGCCGGCTGGAGGGCGGCGCAAACAAGAAGCAGTTGCCGTGGTCATTTTCCCGTCCCGCATGGAGGGCCCCAAGCGGTGCGGTGACCACGCCACGTGGTGGGCCCGTGGGGCCTCGGGGCGGCCGCGTGGCTTTGGGGCGCGGCCCGCCCCCTATAGGGGTCCCCCGCGTGGCGCGGCAGCGCGCGCCGTGCGGTGGGGTCCTTCCGGGGATGTGCGAGGGCACCGCGCGGTCTGCCGCCACTTACCAGCCTGGAACCTATCCCTATCCCTATGTTGGGCATCGCCTCATCGCGATGGCGATCGTAGGGATTCCCTCAGTTTCTGAGGGTGCATCCCTAAGATTGTCATCGCCTTTGGGCGTGTCAATCTTAGGGATAGGGATAATCAAGTTCGAGGCGGGTTAGCCACACGGTGCTGGGGAGCCCCCGCTCCCGGGCCTCTCCCTGCGGGGCCCTCGGGGTGGTCGGCGCCCGCGCGCTCCGACGCCCGCGGAGGCCCGCGCGCCCACGCGGGGGCCCGAGGGGCGGCCCTCCGACTCGGCGGGTCCGGGCCTGGGGGGCACCGTGCAGTCGGGCCG
The DNA here is from genome assembly GCA_963575745.1 of Prorocentrum cordatum. Lineage (NCBI taxonomy): Eukaryota > Dinophyceae > Prorocentrales > Prorocentraceae > Prorocentrum > Prorocentrum cordatum. The sequence goes on along the minus strand of CAUYUJ010020660.1, from coordinate 450,199 downwards.
GGGGTGCGAGATCGAGGCCGGGGCGGGGAGGGCGCGCTGAGGTTCCTCGTGCCTCCGGGATGTCCTCGTGCCTCCCTGGAGGGGGGTATACCCTTGGAAGTTCTGCCGGTGTGGGCCGGCGGAGGGTCTCCTGCTCCCGAGGGCGCTTCGGATTTCTTCTGCCCGTGAGTAGCCTTTTCTTCCCCCCCCCCCCCTCCTCCGTGGCCGCCCCTCTGCTCTTGCACGCTGGCCAACTCGCTCCTCGGTGCCGCCGTTTAGCTTCATCGCCGGCGCAGCCAGCTCTGCCCCGCCGCCGACGGAGGGAGCTCTCGAGGGTTGCTCTGCTGGCCTGGGTCCGACGTCTGTACGCCCGGGGCGACGGGGACGGCCTGGCGCTCCGCCCGCTCGGCCGCAGGGCTTCGCTTTGGGCCCCCCCCCCCCGCGGCGGCGGCGGCGCCAGCGTCGGCGCGCACGGGCGGGAGGTCGAGCAGGGCAGACGCAGAGACTGGGGGGGGCCGATCGAGGGGGGGGGGGGACCCTCGTTGCCACGGCCGGATCGGCCTCCGGAGTCTGGCCGGGGCGCACCCCCGGAAAGGTCTGGGGGGTCGACCCAGGGCCCCCGGGCCCAAGACTTACGTCGGGCCTGTCCCTCTACAGGAAGATACCATCTTCTTCAGTCTGGAGACGATTTTGAAGATTCTTTTGGAATATTTTTGGGGTATTAGTTGCTGCCCCGCGCTTTGTCGGAATTGAAAGATTGAGCCCGCCGCCGCCCCGCACTCAGGGTTACAGACTACTACTACTACTACTACTACTACTACTACTACTACTACTACTACTACTACTACTACTACTACTACTACTACTACTACTACTACTACTACTACTACTACTACTACTACTACTACTACTACTACTACTACTACTACTACTATCATCGTTATTCGCATGAACAGCGACATCATAAGAACAACCCTAATCACCAACAGCATCATCATCATCATCAACAACATCATCAACATCGTCATCATCACCATCATCATAACCCGCATCATCGACATCATCATCATCATCACCATCATCATCATTGTCAGTGTTATTAACCGTCATCATCATCATCATCAACATTATCATCCTCATCATCATCAACATCAAAATCATCACCATTCTCATTATCATCCTCATCCTCATCATTATCAGTGTCATCATCATCATCAGATGCGACCGACGCCGGCCGGCCGGCCGGCCCGCCCGCGAGGGGAGGCAACAAGACGCAGACATCCCAAGATTTGTTTTTTTGTTTCAAGCCCCCGTTTCTTCGTCGACATTTTCGGCCCCTCGGCAAAAAACGCGCCGCAGACGACGGTGAAAACGACAGCCCCCCAAGTGAATAATTTCAAAAAAACACAGGGCCAAGCGAATATCTAAAAAACATCAGGGCCCCGCCGGGGCCGCGGCGGGAACAAAAAAAACAAATCTTGGGATGGCTGAAGAAGTGGCGGCGTCGGTCGGCGGCCGGGCGTGGCGTCGGCGGCTGGCGCGGCGTCGGGCGGCTGCTCAGAACCTCCGGGGAGGGGGAGGAGGAGGGGGAGGAGGAGGAGGAGGAGGAGGAGGAGGAAAGGGAGGAGGAGAAGGAGGAGGAGGAGGAGGAGGAGGAGGAAGAGGAAGAGGAGGAGGAGGAAGAGGAGGAGGCGGAGGAGGAGGAGGAGGGAGAAGGAAGGGGAGGCGCCTCAGGGACTCCTCAAAATCAGCCAGCGTGTTCTCCGCCTCCTCCGCCTCCGCCTCCTTCTCCGCCTCCTTCTCCTCCGTCTTGTTATTCTTCTTGTCCACCACGGTCGCCTTCTTGGGAGGGGGAGGAAAGAAAACGAGGGGGGCGGGGGGGGCCCTCCGAGAAAAAAATGTCGGCGTCCAGCGGTCTGAGCGGAGGGCCCCCCGCCCCCCGCGCCAACATAACCACGAGGGATTATTAGGCTGAAGGGCGGGGCGAGCCAATTGTGCGAAGCGGCGGGGACACAATGGCCACCCCCGCCATCTCCAGGGCACAATTGGCTCGCTTCCTACATCCAGCCTCAGACCTCCTAAACAAAAGATAATCTAATGCTCAAAATTTGGGTTCAGGGGGGTGGGTGAGTTTGGTTCCCAGAAGAAGAAGAAGGGCCCAGCGGATCTGTTTTTCGAAGGTGGGGGCATCGGCCGGGGGGAAAGAAGAAGAGCCACGTCGTTGTTTGACCTCTTTCTTTTCCTCGTCTCTGTCACCTTATCCCTCCCTTATCCCTCCCAACCTTCCTCCGCCTCATCCTCTCCCGCCCGCCCTCCTCCTCATCCTTCTCCTCCGCCACCTCCTCCTCCTCCTCCTCTTCTCCCCCCCCCCTCATCCTCCTCCTTCTCCTCTTCCTCCTCCGCCTCCGCCAACTACTACTACCGCCCAGCACTGTTTAGCATGTCCCCCCGCGCCTTCGCGGCCGACCGAACAACGCCCTGCACCTTCTTGCTGCGCTTGACAGGGCTCTCGTGGGTCAGGTTCACGACGCCGTAGCGGCAGCGCGTTGCTGCTGCCGCTGACGACGACCCTGGTGATGATGATCCCGCTGCTGGCCCCGCTGGTGATGATGATCCCGCTGCTGGTGGCCCCTCTGCTGGTGATGATGATGCCGCTGCTGTGTTGCAGTCTGATGGCACCGCTGGCCGTGATGCTGCAGCTGCGTTGTAGGCCGGTGACCCCGCTGATGTTTCCGAAGCTGATGGTGCGCTGGCGGCTGATGTTCCCGCTGTGCCGGCGGCTGATGTTCCCGAAGCTGATGGTGCGCTGGCGGCTGATGGTCCCGCTGTGCTGGCGGCTGATGGTGCGCTGGCGGCTGATGTTCCCGCTGCGCCGGCGGCTGATGTTCTTCCCGAAGCTGTTGGTGCGCTGGCGGCCGATGTTCCCGAAGCTGCTGGTGCGCTGGAGGCCGATGCCCCCAAAGCTGTTGGTTCGCTGGCGGCTGATGTTCCCGAAGCTGATGCTGCCGCCGACGAGCGATTGGAAGCTCTGCTGTCTCGTAGGCGGCGCTCCCAATAGCTCCAGTCCACGTCCTCAATCGGGTGAGTTTCCACAGCTTGCACGCTCTGAGGCGCGGTGTACAAAGATTGAAGGAGGCCCCATAACTCGTCTCGCAAAGAAGGCGAGTTCATGATTTCATTGAAGAGATTACAATGTACAGCGCTGCAATAGAACAATATGTCCGAACGCGCAGTCTGGGGCGTCAGCGGCTTCACGGCATGGGTGTACATCCCCCCTTCTTCTTGTCGGTCTTGGCCCCACAACAACAACAGCCCAACCAATTCGCGATGAAGAAAGAATGCAACGCCATGGGAATTCCAGACACCATTGCCTGGGCGACATGGGCGTCCAGAAGAAATGCCTGGACTACTACGATGATACGGAACGTGAAAAAACGATGAATCTGCCACTCGAGCCCGGCGGCGCTTCCCGGCCAGCCGAGCGGGTCCGCGACTCAAAAAGAAAACCTCCCCTCACTTTTCTTTCTGGGGAACGGCTGAGGGGGCAATAATGGCAGGGTTCAGAGGAGGATGGAGGAGGAGGAGGAGGAGGAGGAGGGGAAGGACGAGGAGGAGGGGGCGTGACGGGGGTAGGCCTCGTCGTCTTTGTTGTTCGGCCTTGTTGGGCATTATTTGGGGGGGCCCTCGTCAACGCGAAACCTCATAATAAAGCGCCCCGGGGCCGATTTTGAAGGAGGGGACCGGTCCGGGCGCCGATTTTGAAGGGGGCAGATTTTGAAGGGGGCTGATCCCCCTTCAAAATTGGCCCCCTTCAAAATCGATAACGGACAACGGCGACGACGACGACGTCGTCCAGGCGCGCCCAGGCGAGGCTCTGACGGGTCGCCCACAGGCCGACGGTCCTGCAGCGAGCGCTTCCAGGCAGGCCCTGCAGCCGCGCCCCGCGCGGCCGGCACGTGCATCTTATTATCATTCGTTCTCGCCCGCTGCTGTCCCATCGTGGCATCCAACCTCGTTCCGCCTTTTCCTGCCCCGCACTATCCTGGCCCACTCCGGCCCGCCCCCATCGTAGTATCTTATCCGCCCCGCCCATTCTATCCGATCCCATCTTCTTGGCGCCGATGGCAACATTGTTGTCTAGGCGCCCTCCTCCTCATCATCATTATCATCCTCCTCCCCCTCTTCTTTCAGCTTAGACGCGCGGAAGGCAGCAAGGGCAACGGCGGCGGCCATCGAGCCCCCCCCCTTCCCTGTCTCGATCCCGTCAGCGGTTGTTTGCCCGCGGACCTGCTGGAGGACGGGCTCGGCCCATCATCAAGGTGGCCTCCAAGACGGCTTAGATGGCCCAAGATGATTTCCAAGATGGTCCCGATACGCATCCAAGACGTCCAAGATGCCCCCAAGAAGAGAGCCCAATATGACCCCAAGATGCCTCCGACGCGGCCCAAGATGAACCCAAGACGACCCAAGATGGCCTCAAGACGGTCTAGGACGCCCAGTCTGGTGACGCCGCTGGCGCCGCGCTTCTTCTTCTGGGTCAAGACGCCGAGGGGGGGGGGGGCATCGCCTCCCCCCCTCGCCCACCACGGGAGCTCAAGACCCCAGATCCGGAAAGATCCCGAGACGGGAAGGACGAGGCAGGAGGCGAAGCCTCATTCATGCCCACTCCAAGGGAAAACAAGGGGCCTCATTTGCGTGGTCGATGACGGTGCCCGCCAGGCACTCAGGCCCCGTCGCAGGCGGCCCCCGAGCAAACGGAATGGACGAGCATCATCCATCCTCCATTCTCCTGATGTCTCCCCCCTCTCCTCATAAGCACTCCTCATCTTCGAATCTAAATCGAGGCCTGGGCATCCCACTGGTCGGGGGCCGCCTCGCTGAGGCCTCTGGCCAGCGCGGAATGGACGAGCATCCCCCCCCTGATCCGCCCACGTCCGTTCTCTTATGAATAACGCCTCCCTGCCGTCGCTCCGCCAGACGTGTCGCTAGGGCGGGCCGGGCGCGCGTTCAGGGCATTAATCCATATCAAGTAATACCACGCGGGCCACATGCGCGCGTCTCCCGCGCGCGCATGTCGAAATCCTTAGTTTGCAATCATCACAGTGTCCTACCTAGGAGTTGGAGCACCTAGGAAAGCAACATCTACATCTACACCGACAGCTACATTAACATATACACCTGCATCTACATCTACATCAACATCAGCCAGCGAGACTCACATCTACATCTAAATCCACACCTACAAATCCACACCTACATCTACACCTACATCTGCATCTACATCTACATCTACATCTACATCTACATCTACATATACATACACCTACATCCACATCTACACCTACACCTACATCTACATATACATCTACAAGTTCGCATTGGTGGTGCTTCGCTTTGCATGCTATGCTACGATATGCAATGATATGCTGTGCTATGCGATGCTACGTTTGGCTATGCTATGCTTTGAAATGATGTGCTAATGCTGCGCTGCGCTATGCTGCTGCGCTAAGCTAAGCTAGAGTAAGCTAAGTTATGCTTCGCTATGCTATGATATGCTATGCTGCGCTACGTTATGCTATGCTATGCTGCGCTATGCTATGATATGATAGGCGAAGCTATGATATGCTATGCCGCGCTCTGCTATGCTATGCTATGATGTGTAATGTTATGCTGCACTATGCCATGATATGCTGTATTATGTTGTGATGTGCTATGATTTGCTATGCTGCGGTGTGCTATGCTAAGCGATTCAATGCCATGCTATGTTATACTATGCTAGCGCTATGCGCTATGATGTGCTATGATGCTATGATAATATGTTGAGCTATGCTATGTTATGTTATGATATGCTTGGCTATGCTATGCTATGATATACTGTGATATTGCTGCCCAAGCTAAGCTAAGGTAAGGTAGACTCAGCCATGCTAAGCTAAATATGTTAAAGCTAAGCTAAGCTAGGCTACTAGGCCAAGCTAAGCCGAGCTAAGCTAAGCTAAGCTAAGAGCTAAGCTAAGCTAAGCTAAGCTAGCTAAGCTAAGCTAAGCTAGGCTAGGCAAAGCGGGGGACCATGGGGGAACCGCGGTGCGGATGCCGGGAGAACCGCCCGGGGCGATTTCCACTGCCCGGCCCTTTAAGCATAAGAACCCTTCTAGGCAAAGCCTAGGTAGGGAATTGGTTTCTTCTGAGCAGCTTAAGAAGATATAGTTATCAAAAACACATGAGCATCAACTGGCAGCTCAACAAAGTCTGCCAGGTTCATTGAATTTCGAAGCGCACAGTTCCTCATCAATGTCAGCCCCATGGGGCGCTTGTCTTTCAAGGGCGCACGCCCAGGCGTGAAAAGGATGATTGCGTGAACTTATTATGGGAGGGTGCATGGCAGCGTCGCATCATAGGGCATCCCGGGTTCCCCCTGGCCCCCTCCTCTCCTGCCTCTCCGAACGTTGGCCGGACTCAGTAGCCAGCGCTCGACATGCCTCTCACCGGCTTGCTCAGACTCTTCAGCGCCGTTGTTGCCGTGAACTTGGCTGAGGCCCGAATGAACGCCAGGTCCTCTGATGAGTCATCGTCCTCCTCATCCTCCTCGTCCTCGCCCTCCTCTTCCTCCTCCGCCTCCTCGTCCTCCTCGTCATCATCGTCCTCCTCGTCGTCGTCGTCCTCGTCGTCGTTGTCCCCTGAGTCGTCGTCCCTTGGATCGCCCTTCTATTTTCAGGTTGCTCGAGGCGTCGTCGTCGCCCCCTTCTTCGTCGCCGTTCTCGTCGTCCTCTTCGCTTTCCTCATCGTTGTCGTCCGCCTCCTCCTCCTCCTCGCCCTCCTCCCTCTCGCCTCCTCATCCTCCTCCTCCTCGTCCTCCGCCTCCTCCTTCTCCTCCTCCTCCTCCTCCTCCTCCTCCTCCTCCTCGCCCTCCGAGGGGCGCCGGCCCCTTGCCCGGCCGCGCAGGCCCAGGGTCTTCGCCCCGACCCACCCAGGACGGAGTCGCTCCCCTTCGCTGTTCCAGCGGTGGTGGAGGGGCGGGCGGAGGGGGCTGAGAGGGGAGGGGGAAGGAGGAGGGGGGAGAATGTCGGGGGGGGGATGATGATGGGGGGGGACGTGGAAGAGGATGTAGCGTTTTCACCCCCAACAGCAACAACAATGGGCTGGAAAAAACTGGAGGGGGGGATCAAGGGTTTGGGGTCGGGGCGTTTATTTGTTGAACCGCCAGACTCCGGGGCCGCGAGTTCCCTGTCCGCCGCGAAAGCCATCACCTCGGACGGGCGTTCCCTCGCAATCTTCTCGTGGGCGGCGGCAATGAACGCGCCCTTCTGGAACCACTTCCAAACGCCATTGGAGGTAGTAGTCTTCGAAATCATGATGCGGTAAAGCTCGGGATGGAGCCCCACGAACTCGTCGGACGCCCACGCAACTCGAGTGAGATGCGCAATGCCATGGAAGGTCATGCAACGACCTCTATCGCCTGCTGATGCGAAAACTGTAGATCGCACGCCACTCCTCCACCAATGACTAGTGCCCAATGGATACGTTGTGGTAGGAGTACAGCGTCAGGAACGATAGAGGTGTTCGCATTGAGTCGATCATTGACCACCATAGCATCCAAAGTTCTCAACGCGCGAACGTGACAGGGCGCCTTGAACTTGTCCTGCAAATTCTTCTCGACGAAAACACTGGCGCCAGCTAAAACAGGGAGGGCCGGGTCGTCGGCGGCTCGAGAGGCGGCTCGCTTCTTACTGATGTACTCTTCAGTCAGCTTGTCTTGATACAGCGTGAATAAACGAGCAGCCTCGCGCATGTTGGGCGTCATGTCCTTGTCTATGTTCAACTCGCTCGTGCTCAGGAGCTGCTTCAGGCGCTTGGCCTTCTGGAAGTCGGCCTCTTTCTGGTGTTCGGGCGTCCGCGAAGCAGTATCAGTCGACAGCCTCCCCTCGATCTTGGCGCGTCTCGCCTCAGAGCTGCTGGCCGCGTCAGAGATGGCGCTGCTCCGACGTTTCAAAAACGAGCTAAAACTATTGTCTTCTCTTGACAGTGGTCGCGGCCGCCCGGCGTCCACTCGCACGGGCCTGTCGCTCGTTCGAGCGGTCCTGTAGACCTCCCGCCAGATGACCCGGGCAGCCTCGCAGAGTTCATTGTCCAACTTGGGATCCACGTCGCAAATGATGAACAACTCGTCGTTGATGAGCTGCTCGGAGAGATCGGCCCGGCAGAAACCGGCCGTGATGTGGCCCTTGGCGAACAGCCGCTCCACGCCGGACGAGCTTTGCCCATATCCACCGAATCGCACCAAGCACGCCATCAAGGCGTCTGAAGGGCGCGCCATCGCAATGCGCCGGGTGCGGGTCATGGCCTCGACCGCTAGCCTCCACGCGTCGATGGTCGACGCCCCAGCAGTCTCGGCCATCCTCAGGGCGACCGGCAAGAAATCATCATATTGAACCCGCAGCTCCGTCTCAGGGACTTGGCATAAGTGAGCAACTCTGGCCATGTGATCGCTGAAATTCGGCATGGCAACAACTTTCTCGATGGTTTTTCCTTCCAAGCTGAAAATGCACATCGAAGCCAATGTCTCAAAGTTTGGAAACTCTGCTCTGATCACGAGCGTTGCGAGGGCAACCCACTTCTTCATGCGCTTCAAAGCGGAATTGATGAGAGCCGGCGTCACTGTTCCTCTCCCCCCAAGTGTATACGGGACTGCTGCTTGGCCAGTGCCGACCCAAAGGGTCCTTGCTCGCTGGAGGCGCTGAACCATCAGATGCGTGAAACCCGTCTGCAAACAGCCGCCGTGATTGAAGAGGTAGGTCACCCGTTGGAAAAAACCGCAATACTTCATGGCATTGTCTTGATTTGTCGAAGTCTTCGCAATCGAAAAACCTAGTCAGAGCAAGGTTCTCAACGCTAGCGTCAGCCAGCATAGCGAAGGTGAGGCATGACTCCACGTCCAAGAGACGCAGGAAACGCTCCGCGTCCTTCGACTCCGCATTGCCATGTCGTTCGTCCTGGAGCTGCTGCGCCGTCTTCACAAGGGCATCGAAGTGGAACACGCCCCTCGACAACGGCAGCGCGATGCTGTGGGCGGCACAGGCAAAGAAAACAAACGAACACATGACTTAAGCCAAAACATGAAGCGGACAAATCCAATAACCCCACCCTTCAAATGTAAGAGCGGCTTCTAATAGGGTTTCAAATATAGACGGGGGGCGCGGAGGCCGAACTGTATTATCACTGGGAAAGTTTGCCATCGAGGTTACTTCCTTCTTATGTTGAGATGACAACATCAAGCGAAGCGAACACGTTTTCTCAGGATGTCTCAAGCGCAACCAATAATTTTGGGAGGCAGCCTCAAACGAAACGATCAATGGTTCGAGGATGTCTCAAGCGGAACCAGCAATTATTTGAGGATGTCTCAAGCGAAGCGAAAAACTTGTCGAGGGTGTCTCAAGCGAAACAAGCATATACTCGAGGATGTCTCTCTCTTGCTTTCTCCTCCTCACCGTGGCCCCTGAACTTGTGCATCGCTGTGCTTTACTATCATCCAGGGAAACCGAGGCAGATGAGCTGTGCCCGACACGAGCAGATGAAAATGCTAATTTCCTCTGCGTGCCCATTTGGTCCTCTCTGAAACATCATCAAAAACGAAATTGAAAAGTTCTGGTGCCCTTTATTAATCAGGATGCTGAAGGAACGCGTCGGCTTTTTAATAATTTTATAATAGAGAACTGAAGTTCGGAGGTGCGCGCGCGCGCCTCTGAGCTTCACTTCTATATTATTATTCACATGAATAAATGTACATTTTATTCCAAAAACGAAATTGAAAAATTCTGGAGCTCTTTAACGAGGCCGAAGGAACGCGTCAGCTTTTAATATTTTCTATGATACGGAACTGAAGCTCGGAGGTGCGCCGCCGCGCGCGCGGCGGCGCACCGCTGAGCTTCGCTTCTACATTATTTTTCGATATTAATAAATCAACATATAATTCCAAAAACGAAATCGAAAAAATCTGGAGCCCTTTAAGGGGGCTGAGGGAACTTGTCGGCTTGTTATACGTTTATAATAAAGAACTGAAGCTAGGAAGCGCGCGCGCGGTGACCGGGTCACCGGCGCGCGCGCGCGCCTCCGAGCTTCAATTCTGCATAATAAAAGTATGAAAAGCAGCCGCGTTCCTTCGGCCTCCTTAAAGAGCCCCAGAAATTTCCAATTTCGTTTTTGGAATCTTATATATAGATTTAGCAATGCTAAATAATAATAATAATGTAGAAGTGGTGAAGCTCAGCGGTGCGCCGCCGCGCGCGCGGCGGCGCACCTCCGAGCTTCGCTTTTATTTTTGAAAAATACCAAAAAAATCAATTGGTTTCCTATAGAATTGTGCGCGCATACTAATAATTCTCATAGGTCCCCTAAGATTCCTACTGGTTCCTATAATAATAGAGGTTCCCATTGGTTTCTATAGAGATTCCCCATGTGCCTCGTTTTCCCAGGGCAATCAACCACAGCGATAAACAAGTTCAGGGGGGCCTGGGGGGGGGAGAAAGATAGAGAGATACATAGGACGATAAAAAGAGAAGAGGAGGTAGAGGAGGAGGATGAGGATGAGGAGGAGAAAGAGCAAGAGGAGGAGAGGAGAAGGCGATCGCACAAATCCAAAGTTTAAAACTTATTAGATGTCATTGTAAGTGCGTATGTGCTCGCGTAGGGTAGCTCATGTGCCTCGCGTTCCAATGATAAGCAACCCCAGCGATAAACAAGTTCAGGGGGGCAGGGTGAGGATAAGAAATAGAAATATAAATGTAGAGATAGATAGAGAGAGAAGCTGAGGAAGAAGAGGAAGATGACGAGCAGGAAGAAAAGTTAAGGATGTCTCAAGATATCCTCGGCTTTGTTGGCTCCTCTGTTAACATCTCTATGTTGGCCTCTGGCGGGCAACTTTTATTATCGCTCCGCGACGCCGAACTTCATGATCCCTGGAAGGTTATTCTCTATTATAGTTCGAGGTTATGGCTGTGGGCCCGTTTTCATTAATCGGAGGCGAGGGGGGAGATCGAATTCTTGACGCTTCGCGTATCCCCACCAGCCCATCCAGAAACGATCAGCAGGGGAGTTGGTGAATCAGGGGCGGCATAACGCACGCAGTCGCGCAGCCGTCGTCGAGAACACAAGCATCACACATCATAGCTGTCCGCATTGAAGGTTAAGATGGAAATCAGTGCAAGTTACGATGGTGCTTCGATGAGAAGAGGTGAGGGGTATTTCGATGACTCGTAATGGCTGTTGCACTGATTTGGTCTGGGCCCTCTGGGGATTCTCGTGGGCCCCTCTTGGAGCTTCCTGGTGCTCTTTCTTGCGGCTCTCATGAGGTCATCTGAGGGCTTTCTTGGGGCGTATGTGGGGCTCTTTTGATGCGTGTTGGGGCCCTCTTGGGGCTCTTTTGGAGGACATTGGAGCCCCCCTTGGGGCTTTTTTTGAGGGGGTGTTTGGGGGGCATCTCGGGGCCGTCTTCTTGGTCCCTATCATGGCTAAAGAAGAAGAGGGGGGGGGGGGCAATTCTTGCCCCCCCCCATCGGAAGCTCAAAAATGCAGTCGTGGGACCATCTTGGCCCGCTCTTGGAGCGTTCTTGGGGCCGTTTTGGGGCTCTCATCATGGGCCCCTTTTGGGGCTGTTTTGGACCATCTTGGGACCATCTTGAGGCCTCAACAACAAGAGCCCTTCGGAGGCGAAAAAATCAGAAGGCAAAAAACATTGATTGTCCATAGGTGTTTGAAGGATTTTGGCATCTTCTTGGGGGGGTCCTTGGAGGCCTCGGACGGCAGTTGAAACTATCTTTGGGCCGTCTTGAAGCCTCTCGGACGCTTGTCGGAGGCTATCTTGGCCCCTCTACCGCTATCTTGGGCCATCTTGGAGGCCATCGTGCGCTCTCGGAGGCTCTCTTGGAGCCATCTTGGGCCATCTTCTTGGACGCCGCTATGGGTCCGCCCCCCCCCGTCCAAACGCAGGGAGGGGGGGAGGAGGTAAACAACCTCCCGAGCAGGAGGGAAAGGCAGGAGGTTGGAAAGGGAAATGACTTAGACCACATCTGCCCAGAGGGCTGGTGGGATTGGAATGGACAGCCCCCCAGCATAATACTGTCGGGAAATCGATTTCGGTTTCGTGTTCGCGCGCGCCGCGCGGGCGAGCCGAAGCTGCGCGGGCGGGCGAGAGGAGAAGAAAGTCTCTTGTGGCTAATGCGCAGCCGGGCCAAATGTTTGGCGACCCGGCGCCCGGGGCCGGGCGGTGCCCCGCCGGTGTCCCGGCGCCCCAGGCTGAGGCGCGGCCGGACCAAATGTTTGGCGACATGGCGTCCGGGGCCGGGCGGTGTCCCGCCAGTGTCCCGCCGGTGTCCCGGTGTCCCTGGCGAACAGTGCCGCGCGGTGCCCCGCTGGTGCACCGCTGCTGGTGTCCCGCCTGTGTCCCGATGGTGATGGTGATGAGGAGGAGGAGAAAAATGATGATGAGGATGATGAGGATGGTGATGATAAGGATGATGATGATGATGATGATGATGAGGATGAGGATGATGATGATGGTGGTTGTGATGATGGCGATGCTGATAAGGATAATTATGATGATGAGGATGATGATGGTGATGGTGATGATTGATGAAAATGATGATGGTGATGATGTTGATGATGGTGATGATGGTGATGATGGTGATAATCGTGATGATGGTGTAAATGGTGATGATGGTGATGATTATGATGGTGATGATGACGAGGATGATGATGATGATGTTGTCGATTGTGAGTTCGATTATAAAATAGATAGCAAGATCGACGGTGAGAGATGATGATGATGAGGATGCTGAGGATGATGATGAGGATGATGATGATGATGGTGGTGATGATTGTGATGATGATGTTGATGATGATGACCACGATGATGAGGATGAGGATGATGATGAGGATGCTGATGATGGTGGTGGCGATGAAGCCGATGATGATGATAATGATGATGAGGATGATGATGTTGATGGTGGCGGTGATGATGATGTTGATGTTGTTGATGGTGATGAATATGATGATGATGATGACGATGACGAGGATGAGGATGTTGTTGATGGTTGTGATGATGATGATGACAACAATGTGGTTGATGATGATGATGATGATGGTGATGCTGGTGATCATGGTGATCATGGTGATGATGATTATGGTGATGATGATGGTGATGATGGTGATGATTATGATCATGATGATGCTGTTGATGATGACGGTGGTGATGATGATGACGTCGATTGTGAGATCGATTGTGACATAGATAGTGAGATCGACAGTGAGAAATGATTATGATGATGATGATGCGGGTGATGATGATGATGGTCAGGATGATGATGATGATGATGATGATGGTCATGATGGTGATGCTGATGATGATGATGACGATGATGATGAGCATGATGATGAGGATGATGATGTTGGTGCTGATGGTGATGATGGTGATGATGGTGATGCTGATGATGATGATGAGGTGGCGAGGATGATGATACTGATGAAGATGATAATGATGACCTCGATTGTGATATCGATAGTGAGATCGATAGTGAGACCGAATGTGAGATCGATTGTGGGATCGATAGTCAGATCGATTGAGGGATCGATAGTTAGATCGATTGTGAGATCGACCGAATGAGATCGATAGTGAGGTCGATAGTGAGACCGAATTTGAAATCGATTGTGAGATCGATTGTGAGATCGCTAGTGAGATCGATCGTGAAACCGAATGTGGGATCGATTCTGGAATCGATAACGGTATCGAGTGTGAGATCGATAGGCATATCGAGTGTGAGATCGATCGAATGAGATCGATTATGCAATCGATAGTGAGATCGATCGGGTGCGACGTTGATTCCTTCCCCCCCCTCACCTCCTTATCACCCGAAGGGTGGTCGTATAGGTCTGAGTTTGAACGCTTCGGCCTTCGGGGCATCATGGGGAGTTCTCGTCGCCGCGGCTGGGGCCGCTTCGAAATCCTGGTCAGAGCGCGCCCAGGAGCGTGGCGGGGCTACCCCCGATCACCCCGCTTCTTGAATTCCGCCCATCGCCTGTCGAAGCGGTGGTTCGCACTGGACAATTTCTTCATGTTTGCGGCGCACTCCCTGCTGTAGCGCTGCAGCTTAATATTTTTCCGGAAACGAGCACGGTACACGTCGCTGTGTTGGATGCGCTTCATGATTGACGTTCTTTTAAGGATGAAGGTCTCCGAGATTTGCTTTAAGTACGGGTCTCGCAGCCACGTTCTCGAGGTGACCCTGGGAAAACCTCAAATGTTGCCTCATCCCCTGCTCGTTCCGCCCACCCCATGCTCGCTATCCCCCTCATGCACCCTCTCTCTTCTTCACGTCCTTCCCACGTGCTCGATATCATCATCCCCCCCCTCCCCGCCTATTTCTCTCGTGTCCCTGCGCCCGCCAGTATATCCCGTTGCCGGGCCGTCGAGCCCCCTCGAGTTCGCCGGGGCCGCGAGCCCCGCCCCCCGCCCCAGGCCGGCAGGCAGGGCGGGGGGGGCGGAGGAGGAGGAGGGAGATAAGGGGGGAGGGCGAGGAGGGAGGAGGTCGAGACAAAGCAAGGGGAAGCAGTGGGGGAGGAGGAGGAAACGGAAGAGGGGGAGGAGGAGGGGCGGGGGGGGGATGGTCATTCATGATTTCGAAGGCCCCTGGGTCCTGCGGGAGGCGTGCGCTTTGTCTTTGTTTTGCACTCGCAAGTTGCAGGAACAAGCCCTCTTCGAAGTGCTCATCGCACGCAGCGACCCGAGTCCCCTTGGGGAGTTTTGCCGCCAATTGTTCGTCTGGCGCAGCATCTGCGTCGAATAATTGAACGATGGATCTACAATGTTGCAGCAACTCGTCTTCGCACGAAACCTTGGGAGGTCTGGTGCAGTAAGGCGCGCCTTTCCTAGGTGTGCAAAACGAAGTCAGGATATCGATCGTAGCGCGCCTCACCCCAATTGCATCCAGAGTGTAATCTTTTGCCAGATCGACGCATCCCAAAACTCCAGCAAACGGGGCCAAGTCCGACCCGCAACTGGTAAAACGGACAGCAGATCTACCCTTTTCTCCCGTCTTGGTGGATGCTGGCGACTGTGCTCTTGGCAAGTTCAGCACGTTTGCGGTCTCTCGCCGCCTCCCCCAGGCACCACTTCATAGCCCGTAGTTTTTTTCTGCTGCCCAGGCCTTTGATCCGCCACCGTGCCTGGGCGCGTTGATGCGCGGGGGAATGCCAAGGGCTACCTGGCAGGGTTTCTGTAGTCGTCTGAGGGGCCACTCCCCCCAACAATGATGATGATTGTGATGATGCTGTTGGTGATGGTGGTGATTATGCTGATGATGATGGTGTCCCGATGATGCTGATGATGATGGTGATGGCGTTGCTGACGATTATGTTGATGATGATGGCGTTGATTGTGATATCGCTTGTGATATCGATAGCGATGCAGATACTGAGACCGAATGCGAGGTTGATTGGGAGGTCGATAGAGAGATCGATATTGAGATCGATAGTGAGATCGATATTGAGATCGGCTGTGAGGTCGATCGGACGAAATCGATCGAGTGACACCGATCGGGTGACATCGGTCAAGCGAGACCGATAATGAGATCGATAGTGGGACCGATCGAGTGAGACGTCGGTTCCCCCTCCCCCCCAAACCTCCTTATCACCCGAATGGTGGTCGTATATGTATATGCACGAATGTGCCTCTTTGGGGGGCCCTCTTCTTCTGTGGGCCCTGTTGTTGGGGCCGTCTTGGGGGCCTCGTGTAGCCGTCCTGGGGCCTTCCTGGGCCGTCTGAGGCCTTGGGGAAAGCTTCGCGGGGCCCCCGTCCAGGTCCAGGAATGCCTGGGTGGGCTTCCCGGGCCGGCGTGGGAGCCCTGGAGGGCCCCAGGCAGGGAGGCGCCACGTTCGCCTGGGGACCTCCGGGAGTAGTAGTAGTAGTTGGGGCGATGCATCCAGCGAAGCGCGACGGTCGGGACTAGCATCGCAACCGTCAGCATTATCATCATCAACATCGTCATCATCATCATCGGGACACCATCATCACCATCCGAACATAACCATCATCATCATCTCATCTCATCATCATGATCAAGCACAACACCATCAACATCATCATCACCACCATCGGGACACCATCATCATCATCATCATCATTAGCAGTATCCTCAACATCATCATCAACATCGGAAAACCATCATCATCGCCACCATCATCACCATCACCACCGCCATCATCAACATCATCGGGACACCACCATCATCAATATCATCAGAATCACCATTCTCATTGGGCCACCACCATCGAAATCATCATCATCACCTCATCATCGTCCCATCACCAACATCATCATCATCATCATCAGGACACCATCATCGTCATCAGCAATATCATCATCGGGGCACCATCATCATCACCATCATCAGCAACATTATCATCATCACCACCATCATCATCATCGGGACACCATCATCATCATATTCATCATCAGCAACATCAAATCATCTGGCAACCATCAACATTATCAGGATCATCAACATCATCATCATATGGGCACCATCATCATCATCATCACCATCATCAGCAACACCACCATCAACATCGTCACATCATCGGGGCACCATCACCATCGCCACCATAACCATCAACATCATCATCAACATCGTCAACATCAGCATCAACATCATCAACATCATAATCATCATCATCGTCGGGACACCAGCATCATCACCACCATCACCATCACCATAATCATCGTCAACCTCATCAACATCATCATCATCAACATCATCATCATCATCATCATCATCGGGACACCGGCGGGACACGGGCGGGACACCGGCAGGGCACCGCGCGCCACCGGCCCCCGAGCGGGGCGCCGGCGGGACACCGCGGGGCACCGGTTGCTGGAAGGGAGCCGTTTGGGCTGGCCGCGCCTCAGCTACAGGAGACGTATTATTTCTCGCCCGCCCACGCAGTTTCGCCTCGCCCGCGCGCGCGGCACGCGCGAACACGAAAGCGAAACCGATTTCCCAGTAGGAGGGGGGGCTATCCGTTTCACTTCGATCTCACCCCCCCACCTCCGATTTTGTGCTCGTTTTGGGGGCGATATGTTGTCTGGGAGCCGCATTGGTTGGGCCCCTCTTCTTCTTGGGGACGTCTTCGGGCCGTCCTGGGCCCCGCTAAAAGCCTTAGGAAGGGCCCGGTGGGGCCCCAAGAAATCCCCGCCAAGAAGACAGGGCCAAGAATAGGCCCAGAGAGGCCCCCAGGAAGCCCCAAGGCTCCCAAGAGGCCTGCAAGAGGCCCCCAGGCAGGAAACCCCAAGAAAGAGGCTCCAAGAAACCACCAGGAGGCCCCCAAGAAGAGGCTCTCGAGAGGCCTCAACGCTGACTGTCTCCAACATGCCCCCGAGAGGCCCCCCAGGAAATCACAGCGAACATCCAAGAGGCCCATAACCCACAACCCAGGCACGGTGGCGGGACTTGCCGTAGGCAGCTGGATATCTCCCGTGCACTTGCCTTTCCTCGTGAGTTGGAGGACCTGTGCGAACATGTCCGTTGTTGGTGCAACCTCTGGGGGGATGATGTCGGCGGCATCTGGATCCATCCCTCTCCAGAGTTTAGTAGCCTTCAAATGTAACTTAGTCTGTTCATGGCCTTTCAAAGAAAACTTCTGCAAGTTGACTACATCGATATTGTACCTTCCCCAAGCAGTATTCTTGCTGGCTGACATGCACACCACGCACCCAAAAGATATAATCCGCCGCCTGACCAGGCGTTCGCGCGGCGTCTGGTAAATTTGGCGATACGTCTGAAACTAGGACGCCGTCTTGGCAAGGCCCCCGGCGGCGAGGCCAAACAAATCGAGGGCCCCGAAAAACCGCTGGCATTTCAAGCAGGTCCTCATGTTTTTCCTTACCTAGGCTCTGCCTAGAAGGGTTCTTACCCTGTATGCTTAAGGGGCCGGGCAGTGCCCCCCGCCCCGGGCGGTTCCCCCAGGATCCGCCCCGCGGTTCCCCCAGTTGCGCCCTCCTCTGGGCTCACCCAGCTTAGCTTAGCTCGGCGTATCTTAGTTTAGCTTAGCTTATCTCAGCTTAGCTTAGCTTAACTTAGCTTAGTTTAGCTTTGCGTTGCCTAGCTTCGCCTAGCTTAGCTTAGCTTAGCTTAGCTTGCTTTATCTTAGTTTAGTTTAGCTTAGCTTAGCTTAGCCTAGCCTAGCAGCTTAGGTTAGCTTAGCTGAGCATAGCATAGCTTACCTCAGCTTAGCTTAGCGCAGCATCACGCAGCGCAGCATTAGCACAGCACAACATAGCATTGCTCAGCACAGCACAGCACAGCACAGCATAGCATATAATAGCTCTGCATCGCCTAGCATACTGTAGCATAGCATAGCATAGAATAGCGCAGCATATCGTAGCATATCATAGCACTGCTTACCATAGCACAGCACAGCATAGCACAGCATAGCACAGCATAGCACGGCACAACACAGCACATCATAGCGCAGCATATCATATCATAGCGCAACACAACATAGCAACATCAACACCATTGCGAGAGTGTAGATGTAGATGTAGACGTAGATGTAGATGTAGATGTAGGTGTAGATGTAGATGTAGATGTAGATGTATATGTAGATGTAGGTGTAGGTGTAGGTGTAGATGTGGATGTAGGTGTAGATGTAGATGTAGATGTAGATGCAGGTGCAGAAGATGTAGGTGTAGACGTAGATGTATTATATGTGAGTCTCGCTGTTGATGTTGATGTAGATGTAGACGCAGGTGTAGATGTCATGTAGCTGTCGGTGTAGTGGATGTAGATGCTGCTTTCCTAAACGCCCCAACTCCTAGGCAGGGTCGCGCTGGGATAAGTTCTTTCTCTTGGCGGAGGCACGGCGGTCGCTAGCGGGAACGCGCGGTGCATTGTTCTTGTCGTAGGTTGTGTGAATCCAACTCTGGTTAGAATCTGGCAGGGGGTATGATTGGCGCCATTTGCGCTTTCTCGATGCCCAGAGACAATGCCCGCAACCCCGGACGTTGCAGCTCTCCCAGTGAATTCGGTCGGGGTCGGTAGTGCTCAACTTGGCGACGTACGTGGCGTTTTTAGATGGTTGGCGGGATCCGCATTTGACCGCTTTGTTGTAGCGAGCCTTCAATGGAACCCGGGGCGGTCTGGTCACGGGATGCGGCGATGAAGGAGGAGGCGCTGGGGTCCGAGGGGAAGATCTCGTCGACTGTGCCCCGGTCCTGGGTGGCGGGGGGTTCGCCTGAAACGTTGAAAACTCGCTAGGAGGGCCCCGGCCCCTTGTTGTTGCTTGGGGCTCACGCGGGGATTTCCGCAGTTAGTTGTTGTTAGGGCCCCCCTTCCCCCGTCGTAAACTCACAGCAGGCCCTAATAATGAGAAGAGGTGTCCCAGAGGCCCCATGGAGACCCCCGCCGGCCCCCCCTCCTTGGGACAGCATGATGGCGCGCCCCAGCCCCTGGGGGCAACAACCAACGTCGGGGGCGACAAATTCGGCCACATCGCGCGGCACACGCCAGCGACAGCATCGCACGGCACACACCAGCGACAACGAAGAAGACACAGCACGCACAAGCAACGAAAAAAACATCGAACACACCCGCAACAAAAATCACACGGCACACATAGCCCAGCCCCCAAAAACATCCGGAAAGCCAGGCCCATAATAAACCATTCCCTAACGCGCGGCCCTTAAAACGCCAACTCTAAAAAAGCCCGGCCCAAAAACGCCCAAATAAAACCCGACCTTTGGAACAGTCGTAAAGCCCAGCCCTAAAACATCCCTAAAGCCCGGCCCATGCAACACCCCTGAAACTTGGCCCGTAAAACATCCTTTACGTCAGGCCCCTAATAAAACATCCCTACGACCTGGCCCCGACAAAATCCTTGAAACCAAGCCCCTAAAACAGCCCTAGATCCGCTCAGCAGCACACGCCGAAAACCCAAATCACACGGCACACACCGGCAACAAAAATCACACAGTACACATCAGCAACATTAACAACGACAACAACAACAACGTGCTCACGGAACTGGCGCATCACGAACCACACAGAACACACCGCCAACAATAATCACACAGCACGCACCGCCAACAACACCGCGCACCACAGAAACCACAGAGCACGCTCCAGCAAAAATGTCGCGCATCACGCCCCAGCAGAAAAAACGCAACGCAGTCAACGCCGGCAACACACATCACACAGCACACACCGAACGACAACAAATACACAGCACGTCGTGGAACCCTCTTGTTGGGGCCATCTTGAGGCGCTCTAGGATCGGATTGGGGGGCGCCTTAATTCAAGCTTTTCGGAGCCATTTCCTTGGAGCCCCTGGGAAAATCGAGGGTTGCTTTTTCCGCGACCACGACGACGACGAAGACGTTGGCGACAACGCCGGTGCCGAGCCCGACTGACGGCGGTCCCAAGTCGAGGCCGCTTGGTTGCCGGCTGCAGGTCGGGCCAGTCCGAATCCATCCTGGGGGCACCACGGTAGGTGGAAGGAGGCGGTGGAAGGGGGGGCGGGTGGGCGGAGCGACGAGCGGCGGGGGGATGGATAAATTACACCAGAGAAAACCCCAATCAGTGGATTTCTGACATGTGTCGCAGGTACCTCGATCGGTCCGCATCCCGCCCCAGTCTAGTTCAAATATACATTATAGTTTGGCATAGTTGTTCAATCGTCATCTCTCTACGTAGCACCTCTTGGGGCCATCCTGGGCCAGCATGGGCCAGCTCGGGGCCGTCGTGGGGCCATCTTGGGGCCATCGTGGACCATTGTGGGGCCATCCTGGGCCATGTTGATGGGGCCATATTGGGCCATTCCTACTAGGGCCATGGCCATGTCCAACTCGGAGTTGGACAACATGGGGTCCCTTGGAGCCACATTGGGGCCATCTTGGAAGCGTGTCGGGGCCATCGTGGACACGTCCTCCTCGGGCCATGGCCATGTCTAAGTGTAGGGTTATAGGGCTATTGTACACCTATAGAGCTATATGGCTTTAGGGTGATAGGGCTGTGCGGATGTATCAACGGGGCATGTGTCCGCATTCTAGACGCTTCGCGTATCCCCACCAGCCCATCCAGAAACGACGCCCAGGAAAATTGACGGAAGAAGGGAAGCAGAGACGCACATAGTAGTGAAACAGAGCAGGCAACAACTGTGAATTGGGATATATTTGTGGCGAAGGTTGAACGTGTTATTGATGGTGTTATTGATCCTGATGGTATTGTTGCTGCTGTTGCTGCTGATTGCGTTGCTGACGTTGCTGATGGTGGCGATGGTTCTCGGATGATGCGTAGGCGGATAAGGGGGAGGGGGAGGAGGAGAAGGAGGAGAAGAAGGAGGAGGGGGAAACATGACGAACATACATAATATCCTCTTAGGACGTATATTCTTGGGACTTGTGTTGGAAACCTCGTGGAGCGTCTGGCTGGGGGGATCACGGGTGCCTCGGGGATCGTCGTGAAGCATCTTCGGGGTCTCTTGGAGATCTCCTGAATGCATTTCGGAGCCCCCTTGGGATATCGCTTGGGCGGTTTTTGGAGGCCGCGTGGGACGTCTTCTTGGGGGTCTCGCGGCGGTCCTGAGGGACTCGTGGGCGTCTTGGGTGCTTCGGGGAGGCTTCGCGGGGCCGCCCGGGGTCCTCGCGGGGGTCTCTTGGGGGCATCGTGGGGCCATAGTAGTGCTGGGGCCATTATCGTGGGGCCGCATGGGCGCATCGGGGGGCCATCTTCTTGGAGGACATCGATCAAAGAAAGGGGGGCCCTAATAATTACGCCCCCCCTCCTTGTCGGGCGCTCCTAAATTGCATCCTGAACCCATCTTTGGGCGCTATTGGAGCGCTCTTGGGCACTATTGGGGCCATGCTACTAGGGCTATAATGGGCCCATCTTGGGGCCAGTTTGGGCCATCGTGGAGCCATCTTGAGGCGCCGGATGGCCATCGGAAGCGAAACGACAACGAGAAGGCACATATCAGTGGTTTGCCTTCGGTGTTTGAAGAAGTGCGGCTTCTTGGGGGCATCATTCGTCTTGGGAAGTGGGCTGGCATATTAGTGGAACCATCGTGGGCCGACATTGGGGCCTATTGGAGCATCTTCGGATGCATCTGTAGGAAAATTGCTATTCGGATATATTGAGCCATCTTGTAGCCAATCGTGGGCTCTCCGAGGCGATATTGGAGCTGTCGCGGGCCTGCTTGGGCGCTCCAACACGTCGCGAACTCCACCGTCCAGGTCCAGGGGAGAGGGTAGGGGGAGGAGCAAACCCTCCCCCGAAGAGGAAGAAGGAGTTGGAAGAGGAAATTCTATAATAAACCACCTACGCCCACAAGGAGGGCTGGTGGGAGTTGTTGCCCCCGACGTTCTGGGGTTCACTAGAAAATTATACGACCCAAATTATTGCCCCCAGGGGCTGGGGCCGTTTTTTGCATATCCAAGCGTCCTCAAGGAGCCATCGCGGGGCCAGCTTGGGCCATCTATCTCGGGGCCATCGCGGGGCCGCCCCACCCACCGCCCACCCACCGCCCACCCACCACACATACGCCTACTACTACCACCACCCACCCACCACCCGCGACGATCCACCCACCCACCACCCACCCACCACCCACCCACCACCCACCAACCATCCGAATATGCTTGGAACCCGAAACGAGGACCTCGGAAATCTCAGCCAGCTACCGACATCATCGGCGGGACACGTTCGCCAAATCGTTCAACCTCCGCTTGGGCCCCTTCTTCAGCGCAAGCAATGATTGGGGAGGGTCAGCTTTTTCCTGTCGAAGAGGTGTGAAACAAAAAGCTGGACAGGGAGGCCACCGCGGGAGGTTCGTTTTTTTTTTTTTTTTTTTTTTTTGTTTTTTTTTTTTCGACCCGTCCCTTCGTGACAGCCTGCTCCCGCGCAGCGACTGCCCACAGCATCAGTCAGCGCGGCGAGGCTGAGCGCGGCGCCCACCGCCGCGCCCCTGAACTTGATGCGACCAGATTATGATGTATTCGTCCAGGGCGGCAGGGGCGCTGGATGGCGTATTCGTCCAGGGCGGCAGGGCGGCAGGGGCAGCACAGAAGGAAGGATGATGATGATGATGAGGAGTTCATGCATCGCCAACATGGCCCAGCTTGTTCCCGACCTAGGCTCTGCCTAGAAGATAAAAGGGTTCTTACTCGCTGGGCTTGCCCAGTCCCCGCCTTGCGGTTCCCCCAGTAGTAGTAGCACCCACTTATTCTAGCGTTGCGTATATCATCTTAGCCCAGCTTAATTTAGCTTAGCTTAGCTTAACGTAGTTTCATCGTCTTAGCGTCGCGTAGCTGTAGCTTAGCTTACCTTAGCTTAACTTAGCATAGCATCGCCCAGCATAACATAGCATAGCGCAGCATAACATATCATAACATAGCACAGCGCAGCATAGCACAGCATAGCATAGCATAGCGCAGCATAACATAGCATATCATAACCTAGCATAACAGAGCGCAGCCTAGCGTAGCATAGCATCATAGTGCAGCACAGCGCAGCATAGCATAGCACAGCACAGCATCCACTACTTTTTTTGCTGCTGCTAGTAGAGGCTCCAACTCACTCCTCCTAGGTAGGGTCGCACTGGGATAATTTCAAAACAAGTCAGTGCCTTCCGAACACCAACAGGGAGGGAAAGGGAGGAGGAGGATGGGGGGGGGAGAGAAACGGCTCGCCGGGCCCATTCGGCTGCCTTCAGAACGAAGGAGGAGGAGGAGGGCGAGCACAGCTTGCTGACCAAAATCAATTGTTTTTCAATTTGTTTCGGGGGGGGGTGGCGAGAGCCGCGTGCAAAAAAGATAGCGCTCTCGGCAGCGGTGGACGTCCACCGCCGGCGAGGGGGAAATTATTTCCGATCCCGCAGATGGCGAGAACACATCTTGATTTCACACCCTCCCTCGGCAGCTGCGGTTTTCAAAAAAAATGTTCCCTCGGCAGCGGTGGGCGTCCACCACCGGCGAGAGCTCAATGTTTTTTTTTTTTGTTTTTGCAACGACATCTCGGCAGAGCCGACCTCAGATTTTGTCAGGATCAGGGTTTCCGAAAAAGAAAATTGAAATGGGGCGGAGGGCGATGAAAATAAAGAAGCCACGCTGCAAGGTTGCAGGGCCAATCGATAGGGCATGGCTTCGGACCCCGCCCCCCCGTGGAAAGGATCGATGGGTCCCAGGTAGGGCGATGTCATGATGATGATGATGATGATGATGATGATGATGATGATGATGATGTACCATCGCTGCCCCGCCCCAGCATGGCCCAGCTGTCTTCGTAATGACATGTTAGAAGAAACCTAGAAGCGGGGGGGGGGGGTGATGATGGGGAGGAGGAGGAGGAGGCGGAGGATAAGGAGGAGAAGAAGAAGAAGGAGGGTCAGGTATCATCATCACAACCCTGCATGTTGCTGCGCCACGGCATAACATGGCGCAATCCTGAGAACAGCAGCGCTGAACACCGCGCTAATCATCACACCAGCCTCCTGAGCGTAGGTGTTTTTTGGGGAGTTGCCTCTTCCAACCTCCATCTTCCCCGTCGGGGAGGGTTATTTTACCCCTCCCCCTACCTCTGCCCCTCCTGGACCTGGGCGACGGGTTTCGCGACGCGTTGGAGTGTCCAAAAACGGGACCCAAAACGGCTCCAAGAGCGCCTCGCAGAGCCCAAGATGAGCTACAAGATGGCCCAAGCTGCTAGCATACTATTCCTCACCATGATGCATCCGAAGATGCCCCAAGCGGCACCAAGGCCGCCCCAAGAAGACGGCTCCAAGAGGCCAAAGAGCTTCGCAAGGAGGCACCCAAGAAGAAGCCACATTCTTTCAAACACCTTAGAAGGGAAACCACTGATGTGCGCCGTCTCTTCTTTTCGTTTCCGATGGCCAACCGAGGCCTCAAGATGGCTCCACGCGGGCCCAAGAAGAGGGCCCCGACGGGGTGCCCAAGAAAAGAGCCCCAGGACGACGGCCGCAAGAGCGCCCAACAAGAGCGCTCCACGAGCGCCCCAAGAAGAGGGGTTTAGGATCTAGGGTGCGATTTTAGGAACTCCCGAGGGGGGGCCGCAATAATAATTAAGGAACCTTCTTTTTTTTCTGATCGCTGTCATACAAAGATGGCCCCACGAGGCGCCCAGGAGGCTCCGAGAAGAAGAGGCCCCAAGATGGCACCGAGATCGCCCCAAGATGGCCCCTAATAATAAGGGGCCCCCAAGATACCCCTAAGAGGACCCCAGCCGGCCCCAAGAGGCCTCCCCGGGGCACCCAAGGCGCCCAAGAGTCCCTCAGGACCGCGAAAAGACCCCCAAGACGTCCCAAGAGGCCACCAACAAACCGCCCAAGAGATATCACAAGGGGCTCCGAGAGGCATTCAGGAGACCTCCAAGAGACCCCGAAAAAACTTCAAGGTGATCCCCGAGGCGCCCAAGATCTCCCCCAGACGCTCCAAGAGGTTTCCAAAACAACTCCCAAGAGACATCATAAGAGGATCTTGTGCTCGTCATGTTTCTCCCTCCTTCTTACCATTGCGTTTGTTCTCCTCCTCCTCCTCCTCCTCCCCCTTCCCCCCCCCCCCATTATTATTATTGCCCGCCCACGCATCATCCGAGAACCAGCAGCAACAGCACTGGCAGCAGCAACAGCAGCAGCAGCAACCGCAGTACCAGCAGGTGCAAGAAGAGCACCAGCAGTAACACTTGCAACCTTCGCCACAAAAGATCTCCCAATTCACCGGTGTTGCCCGCTCTGGTTTATGTGCGTCTCTTCTTCCCTTCTTCCGTCAGCGTTCCTGGGCGTCGTTTCTGGATTGGTTGGTGAGGATGATACGCGAAGCGTCTAATTTTTTTCAAAGCAGCGAAGCAGCATCACCTGCTGCTGCCTCTAATAATTAATCAACGGGGTCCCTCAACGTCGCAGCGAAGAAACCCATCGCCCTGAACATCTGAGTCAAGATCCGCGCCGTCGTCTTCACGTCCATCGAATTACCGACCATCATTCTCATCTGGCGATCTGACACGCGCTCCGGCCTGACGAGGCGCGTTGTGCCCCGCTCGATGCCCCGGAGCTTCATCATCTCGTTCAAATTGAGATACCTACTGCGGGAAAACAACCAGTAATAATTCCCTCCAGCGTGCTGGCGGGTCAGGCATGGGCACATGTTCTTCATCAGGTTCACCCTCCGATTGAGGCCCATCATGAGGTCGCCAACGTAGTTTCCTCTCTTCAACTTGCTCGCTGCGTTCGGGCCGCCGATCTTCTCCAGGCACTTCGTGTAGTTGGCGAGGGCGGTCCTGGATTCCGGGAGGGCGGTGCCTTTGTTGTCGGCATCGAGGTACTTGTCCAGGGGATCCACGGCGAGGGCGTCGGCGGGCCATTTGAAGCAGCCGAATTGCTCGCCCAGCGATTTCCATATGCCGACTATGAAAAGCCGGCGCCGGGAGTGGGGAAGGCCAGATGTAGTCTGGGAGTGTAGAACCTTGTAGTACAAGTTGTAGCCCTTGGACCCTTTGCCCTTGATCTCCTTGAGGGCGGACAAGATCTTGTGGAATGTGCGCGCGTGGCTGGCGAGCAGCCCTTCGACGTTCTCTAACAAAAACCCTTCGGGCAGCAGCGCCTTGATCCCGTTCACCACGTACTCGGCAATGGAACGATGATCGTCTGCACCAAGACCATGGCCTTCCATCGAGAAGGGCTGGCACGGGAAACCTGCCGTCAACAAGAAGAGCTGGTCATCAGCGGTGAAGGCCTTAGCGAGCTGCTGCATGTTGATGCCCTTGATGTCGCCGAAGACGTTGCCGCGGCGAAGGCCACGGTGGTTCTTCTCGAGAACCAGGCGGCATAATCCGTCAACATCACATGCGAATGCGTTCTCGAACTGTGGCGCGATCCTCAAGGACTTCAGCGCCAACCGTGGGGCGTCGTAGCCCGAGCAGAAACTCCCGACCAGATGCTTGCCATTGCTGCCCAACGCAACCTGAATGAAGGGAGGCGCGGCACAACGGGGCGCGGCTGCGAAAACAACCCAGTCATCTCAACAATCGTTTACGTGGGCGGCGCCAAAATGGCGGAGGCGGAGGAGGCGCTCGGATGTCATTACAAAGGGGGCACGCAGGTAACATCTCTTCGGGGCGTGAGGTTGGGCATTGTTTGCGCGCCCTCCTATCATTTCTCCTTCTCCTCCTCCTCGCACTTTGGCACGCGCCCGCAATGGTTCAAATGGGGAGACGCTTGAAGTTCTCAACGCTTCGCGCATCCCCACAGGCCCATCCAGAAACGATCAGCAGGGGGGCCGGTGAATCAGGGGCGGCAGAACGCATGCAGTCGCGCAGCCGTCTTCGAGAACACAATCATCGCACATAGCTTCCCGCATTGAAGTTTAAGATGGCAGCCGGTGCAAATTCCGATGGTGCTTCGATGAGAGGCGAGGGGTATTATTTCGATGACTCGCAATGGCTGTTGCACTGATTCCCTACCTAGGCTCTGCCTAGAAGGGTTCTTACCCTGTATGCTCAAGGGGCCGGGCAGTGCTCCCCGCCCCGGGCGCTTCCCCCAGGGCCCGCCCCGCGGTTCCCCCAGTTGCGCCCCTTGGGCTTGCCCAGCTTAGCTTAGCTAAGCTTAGCTTAGTTAAGATTAGCTTAGCTTGGCTTAGATTAGCTTCGCTTAGCTTATCTCATTTTAGCTTAGCTTAGCTTAGCCTAGCCTAGCCTAACCTAGTTTAGCTTAGCTTAGCTTAGCATAGCTTGGCGTACCTTGACTTATCTCATCTTAGCTTAGCTTAGCTTAGCCTAGCTTAGCTTCGCTTAGCTTAACTTAGCATAGCTTAGCTTACCTTAGCTTAGCGCAGCATGGCGCAGCTGTTAAGCATTAGCACAGCATAGCATATCATAGCATTGCCACGTAGACCATATCATAGCATTGCGTAGCATAGCATAGCGCATCATATCATAGCATAGCGCAGCATATCATATCATATCATAGCATAGCAGTGGTTAGCATCGCGCAGCGCAGCATATCATAACATAGTACATCACATCATATCATATCATAGCGCAACATGGCACAGTATAGCATAGCATCGCATGGCATAGCATAGCGCAGTACAACATAGCAAAAGCAACAGCAATGCGAACTTGTATATGTATCTGTAGATGTAGGTGTAGATGTGGTTGTGGATGTAGGTGTAGATGTAGATGTGGATGTAGATTTGGATGTAGGTGTAGATGTAGGTGTTCATGTAGATGTAGATGTGAGTTTCGCTGTTGATGTTGATGTAGCTGTAGATTCAGGTGTATATGTAAATGAAGCTGTCGGTGTAGATGTAGCTGCTGCTTTCCGAAATGCTCCAACTCCTAGGTAGGGTCACACTGGGATAATTTGAATATTAAACTCGCGTGTGTTCGGAAACTTGGAGGCATCTTGGGGCCCTCTTGGGATTCTCTCGGGCCCCTCTTGGGGCATCTTGGGGCTCTTTCTTGGTGCTCTCATGAGGTCGTCTTAGGGCCTTTGTGGGGCGCTCTTGGGGTCCCCTTGGGGCATTATTGGAGCCCTCTTGGGGATCTTTTGGAGGGTCGTGGGGCCCTCTTGGGGCTCTTTGGGGGAGTTCTGGGACGCCTCTCGGGGCCGTCTTGGTCCTCATGGCTAAAGAAGAAGAAGAAGAAGAAGAAGAAGAAGAATAAGAATAAGAAGAAGAAGAAGGGGGGGGAATTCTTGCCCCCCCCCCCCCCCATTCGGAGGCTCAAAAATGCAATCTTGGGACCCTCTTTTTGGCCCGTTCTCGGAGCGCTCTTGCTTGGGCGCTCCTGGGGCCGTCTTGGGGCTCTCTTGGGTCCTTCTTGGGGCTGCATTGTGCCATCTTGGGGCCATCTTCTCGAGGCCTCGAGAGCCCTTCGGATGCGAAAAAGCGATATGCCAAAACACATCGATGTCCCTTCGGTATTTGAAAGATGTTGGCCTCTCCTTCTTCTTGGGGGGGTCATTGGAGGCCTCGGAGGGCACTTGAACCCGTCTTGGGGCCGTCTTGAGGCCTCTTGGACGCGTGTCTGAAGCTATCTTGACCCGTCTACCGCTATCTTGGGCCATCGTGGAGGCCATATTGCGCTCTCGGAGGCCCTCTTGGAGCCATCTTGGGCCATCTCGGACGCTGCTATGGGCCCGCCTCCCCCCCCCCCCCGTCCCAAGCGCGGGGAGGGGGGGGGGCAAACCTCCCGAGCAGTGAAAGGCAGGAGGTTGGAAAGGGAAGCGCCCTAGTAGACCACCCGCGCCCAGAGGGCTGGTGTGATATCAGCACCCTCCTCCTCCTCCTCCTCCTCATCATCCCTTCCCTCTCCCCGCGACCTCCCCGGCCGCCCTGATCATCTTCCAGCCCCGCGACCTTCCCAGCCCTCCTCCTCCCCCCCCTCCTCGCCATCCCCCCTCATCATCATCCTCATCCTTCTTATCTTTCTCCTTCTCCTGCCCATCCCCTCCTGCCCGGCGGGCCCCCCCTGACTTTGGACCCCAAGTTGGGCGGCGCGATTGGAGAGGAGGCGGTTCGACCAGCCCGCGGCCTGGCCGACAGCTCCGCACACAGCGATGGGGTCCGGGACCGGGATTGGATGGCGCCGACTCGTTGTTGGCGTCGAGGCTGGTCGCTTTTTGGTGATCAATCTGGCTGGGGTCGGGCGAGCGGCGGCGGGCTTCCTCGTCGTCATCATCGCCCGCGGCCGGCCGTTGGGGCGTCGTCGTCGGGGCTCCTCAACATCGGAACACCAATCTGCGTCCATCACCGGCTGTTGTTGTTGGGGGCCGCCAGCAGCAGTAGTAGTTGGCGCCCCGCGACAAAAAAGAACCCTTGGACGGGCTGGGAAATGGCGCGGGCGGGGGCGACGATGATGACGGGGAGAAGGCGACCCTCATTGTAACCGTTGATGATAGGGCCCCTTCAGCGCAAGCACTGGCTGGGATACCACGCGGCGCTGAGACCCCATCGGCGCAAGAAGAAGGGCCCCCTCAGCTCAAACTTTGATTGGACTCCATGCAGTCTTCTTTTCTCCTCAGCATGCAGCAAGCGGGCCCTGTGTTTTTGTGTGTATGTAGTGTTAGATGTATGTGTGGGATTTGTACCTGGCCCTGGGAATGTATAGCGCTATTCAAGATGATGAAGAACTCGTCCGCCGGGGCCCCGATCTTCCCCCATTCCGCTCCGAGAGGGCCTCAACAAGAGGGCTCCAAGGGGGCTCCAAGACGTTCTGCCGGGATGTGATGCGCGACGTTTGTTGCTGCAGCGTGCTGTTATCTCTGCGTGGTACGTGTTGTTGTTGGCGGTGTGTGCTATGTGATTTTTGTTGGCGGTGTGTTATGTGTGGTTCGTGATGCGCCAGTTCCGTGAGCACGTTGTTGTTGTTGCTGATGTGTACTGCGTGACTTACTTTTGTTGCTGGTGTGCGCCGTGTGATTTGATTTGTCGGTGTGTGCTGAGCGTGCTTTAGGGATGTTGTAGGGGCCGGGCTTCAATGGTGTTTTAGGGGCCAGGCTTTAGAGATGTTGTCGGGGCCAGGCCGTAGTGATGTTGTTTTAGGGGCCTGGCTTCAGAGATGTTTTGCAAGCTGGGCTTCAGGGATGTTGTAGGAGGGGCCGGGCTTTGGGATGTTTTAGGGGCTGGGCTTTAAGAATGTTCCAGGGGCGGGTGTTCTGCGGTTTGTGCGAGGTGCGCGATATAGGACGAGCGAGGAGAGAATGGGGGTTCATCGATGTTAACGAGGGCGATCATGAGGACGGCGACGCCGAGAATGCTGAAGAGGAAGAGGAGGACATGTTGTTGACGAGGCAGCAACAACGCGTCAGACCGCATGGGGTTGTTGAGCCAGAGACATTGGCATGCAGTAAAACGGCCCCTTGAGGAAACGTTTCCTGGACCCCCGAGGGGAGACTTATCGATGCCGTTCACCGTGCCCCCCTATCTCCGATCCCCGGGCCTCCGAGGATAGTGCAAGGGCCCCCCTAGTCGCGACCCGTCAACGCAAGGACCAAGTTCAACAGCGCGCCACCCTCTCTCCGCTAGGACCATGTCTGCAAGCGCCGATTGGGGGGCAATGCGTGCGAGCGCACCATGTCTGCGCGCGCCTGTCTGCTAGGACCCCCATCTTCAGTGCAAGCGCTGGGGGCTTCGGAGGAGGAGGGCTTCGGAGGAGGGCGGGGGAGGAGGGCTTCGGAGGAGGTTGGAGGACAATGTTGGTAATGTTTTGTGTCTACGGTTGATTCCATTGTTGGCGCTGCGTTGTGTTCAACGTCTTGCGATGGGCGTTGCGGGCAGCGCTGTCAAAGCATTGGGGGCTCAGGCACTATACGTCGCAGCCCCATGATCTCATAGGCAGGCCCTCTAGCATTATCTGAGCGCGGCGAATGCATCGCCAGAAGAAGGAACTTGCAAACGCAGCGTCACACGCGCTGCTAGCTCAACTAAGATCGAGGAGATACAAGCAAGCTTCACGGGTCTTACTCGCTCGCCGTGCTCTCCTCAGCAGCGCGTGCGCGTGCGTTGCCTGACTTGGCCCAGCTAGTGGACCCCGCAAATCACGAGCTCAAAAAACATAATGGGCCACCACCTCGCTGCAAGCGGAGGCGGCCACCGTCCAGAGCGCGATGCGCAGGCGGACATCCTCGGTCGGCGGCGCGCACAGGGTTCTTCTTAGCAGCCCTTCGAAGGCTTCTTAGACACCCCGAAAGCTGGTAAAACAAATAAAAGATACATCACCCTGGCGACGTACCCAACCCCTGCGCAAAAGCGGGGCGCAAATAGTTTAGGATACTTTATAATGGGGGCGATGACGGAGCGAGGGTTGCATATGTCTGCAGACGGAACTCGGGGGACTCGCAGGACACTGGCTACAGGAAAAGGGCTTGATAAAGCTGATGATTTACAATTCCTGAGCACTCCTAGCCACTTCGAAAACGGGGATCACAGCAGGCCTCGAAAGTGGCGACAGGTTCACAGATCGCAGCCCCGCAGGGGACGGCGAGGTCTCATTTGAATCTGCCCGTGGCCCTCACTGTGCTGGGCCCCCCAGCAGGCCTCGAAAATGGCGGCAGTTTCGCAGATCGCAGCCCCCCAGGGATGGCGAGGTCTAATTTGAATCCGCGCGTGGCCCTCACTGTGCTGGGCCCCCCAGCAGGCCTCGAAAGTGGCGACAGTTTCACAGATCGCAGCCCCCCAGGGAGGGCGAGGTCTAATTTGGATCTGCCGCGATTACCCTCTATGCTGGACCCCCCAGCAGGCCTCGAAAGTGGCGACAGTTTCACAGATCGCAGCCCCCCCCCCCAGGGATGGCGAGGTCTAATTTGAATCTGCCGCGATTACCCTCTATGCTGAGCCCCCCAGCAGGCCTCGAAAGTGGCGACAGTTTCACAGATCGCAGCCCCCCAGGAATGGCGAGGTCTAATTTGGATCTGCCGCGATTACCCTCTATGCTGGACCCCCCAGCAGGCCTCGAAACTGGCGACAGTTTCACAGCCCCGCGCAGGCAAGACAGAAAGAGGCAGGAAAGAGGCGGGAGGCGGGAGGAGGAAGGACGCGACCACACTGCTCTATTCAAAACGAATACCCAACCAAGGAGGGTTGGGAAAAAACGCTTTTCAGAAACCCTCTTCTCCCCCCAGCCCCAACCTGGGCGCCGCCGACCTACGCGCCGCCAGCAGCGCAAGCCAACCCACGAGCCGTCGCCGCCGGCAGAATGCGAGTCGCAATCTTCAGCATCCTCCTCATCATCGCCTCCGCCACCGCCGCCGGCAGTGAGCTCCTCGATGCGCTTCAGCAGGTCCGCCTTCGACTGGCCTGAGCCGCCGCCGCGGCCGCCGCCGCGGCCTCCTCCTCCGCCGCCGCCGCCGACGGCATCATCATCTCCACCACCGTCTGCTGCACCACTCCCCGCGCCGCGACCGCCGCGCCCGCGGCCGCGGCCGC
Source organism: Prorocentrum cordatum (assembly GCA_963575745.1). Lineage (NCBI taxonomy): Eukaryota > Dinophyceae > Prorocentrales > Prorocentraceae > Prorocentrum > Prorocentrum cordatum. Next base: position 417,249 of record CAUYUJ010020660.1, on the reverse strand, counting down.
CGCGACCGCCGCGGCCGCCGCGGCCGCCGCAGCCGCCCCCGGAGCCGCTACCGCTGCCCTTGTTGTCGTCGCCTCCCAGCGGCTGATGATCCTCATCCTCGTGCTCCTTGACGATGGCCGCCAGCTCGGGCTCGTAGAGCGCGCTCCCTTCCGTGATGAAAGCTTTCCACACCTGCTTCGTGAGCCACATGATCCCGTGCTTGATGTGCGTCTCTGTGAGCGCAATCCCAAAGTACGGCTTCCTCACCCTCAAGCACGCGAGCGCGTCGTTGAAGGGCCCGCTCGCGAGACTGATCACTGAGACCAGGTCGTAGGAGTGGCGCCACTCTTGATCGCACACCAACGGCATCGCGTGGAAGAAAACAGCCTCCAAGTCGGTGGGGGGCCTCATCTTGTCCTTGCACTTGTTGCTACCTGCCTCGTCATCGGGGCCCGCGCCGCCGACGAGAATCTTCCCGTTCTTGCCGATCCGACGCCCCGCCGTCGAGGCGAAATCTATTTTTCTATCTAGAGACATTGGGCGAGGAGGAGGATGAGGGGGTGGAGGATAGGGGGGGGGGGAGGAGGGAGGAGAGGGGGGGGAGGAGAACGAAGAGCGGCGAGGTGCAGGGGAAGGAGAAGGAGGGCGGGAGGTGGAGGATAGGGAGGAGGGGGAGGAGGACCAGGTCGGCTTCTCTTTTTTCCCAAACGGGTTCTAATTATCCCAGTGCGACCCTACCTAGGAGTTGGAACATCTAGGGAAGCAACATCTACATCTACACAGGCATCTACATCAGCATCAACAGCGATACTCACATCTACATTTACATCCACATCTACATCTACACCTACACCTACATCTACACCTACATATACATATACATCTACACCTACATCCACATCTACACCTATATATACGTCTACAGTTACACGTTCACATTTGTTTTGCTCGTGACGTGCATGATACGCTCTGTTATGCTATGCTATGATATGATATGCTTGGCTATGCTAGGATATGCCACGCTGCGCTATGCTGCGCTGCGCTAAGCTAAGCTAAGCTAAACTAAGTTGAGCTAAACTAGGAGTCGCTATGCTATGCTATGACATGTTATGTTATGATATGAGATGCTGCGCTATGATATGTTATGCCGCGCTATGCTATGCTATGATATGCTGTGATATGATATGCTATGCTGCGCAATGCTATGATGTGCTGTGCTGCGCTATGATATGCTGCGCTGTGCTATGATACGCAATGCTATGCTATGCTATGCTATTTTGTGATGCGCGATGCTATGCTATGCTATGATATGTTATGCTGAGCTGTGCTATGTTATGCTATGACATGCTAGGCGATGCTGCGCTATGCTATACTGTGCTAATGATGCGCTGCGCTATGCTGCGCTAAGCTAGGCTAAGGTAAGCTAAACTATGCTAAGCTAGGGCTAAAGCTAAGCTAAGCGAGGCTAGGCTAACCGAACCCCATCACGACGATAATCAAGCACCCCCCCCGTCAAATGTAAGAGTTGATTATCGTCGGCCTAGTAGGGTTTCAAATATAGGCGGGGGGACGTGGAGGTCGAACCTTATTATCACTGGGGAAGTCCGCCATCGAGGTTACTTCCTTCTTATGTTGAGATAATAGCATCAAGCGAAGCGAACGCGTTTTTTTTTCTTTTTTTCAGGATGTCTCAAGCGAAACCAATAATTTGGGGAGGCAGCCTCAAACGAAACGATCAATGTCTCAAGGATGTCTCAAGCGGAACCAGCAATTATTTGAGGATGTCTCAAGCGAAGCGAAAAACTTGTCGAGGGTGCCTCAATCGAAACAAGCATATACTCGAGGATGTCTCTCTCTCTCTCTCTCTCTCTCTCTCTCTCTCTCTCTTTCTCCTCCTCGCCGTGGCACCTGAACTTGTCTATCACTGCGCTGTATTATCCAAGGAAACCGAGGCGGATGAGCTCGCGAGCAGATGAAATTTCTGATTTCCAGTAAGCGTTTACAAATTGAATATAAGAAGTTTTGAACTTTGGATTTTTCCTTCCCCTCTGCGTGTCCTATTCTTCCTGATCGTCATATTCCTCTTCTTCCCCCTCTTCTCTCTCTCCCTATCTCTCTTCTACTATTTCTGATCCCCCCCCCCCCTGCCCCCCTGAACTTGTTTGCCGCTGGGGGTGATTAGCTTGGGGAAACGAGGCGCGTGAGCTACCTGCGCGAGCAGATGAAAATGCTAATTTCAATTCACCGTTTACAAATCAAATCTAATAAGTCTTAAAGTTTCGATGTTTGGTATCTCATTATCCTCTCCTCCTCTTGCCCTTTCTCCTCCTCCTCCTCCTCTCTCCTCCTCTCTACCTCCTCTTCTATATATTTCCATTTATCTCTCTATCTTTCTTCTCCTCCCCCTGCCCCCTCTGAACTTCTCTATCGCTGTGGTTGATTATCCTGGGAAAACGAAGCAAACGATGAGGCATCTCTATAGAAACCAATAGGAATCTCTATAGGAACCAATAATAGGAATCTTCGGGGACCTGTAAGAATTACAGGAATGCGCTCAAAATTCTATAGGAAACCATTTCAATGTTTTTGTAATTTTCAAATATAGAAGCGAAGCTCGGAGAGCGCAGCCGCGCGCGCGGCGGCGCCCCACTGAGCTTCACTTCTATGTTATTCACCATTACTAAATCGACATTCAAGATTCCAAAAACGAGATTGAAAATTTATGGAGCCCTTTCAGGAGGCTGAAGGAACGCGGCGGCTTTTCGTATCTTTTATAATACAGAGTTGAAGCTCGGAGGCGCGCGCGCGCGGGTGACCCGGTCACCGCGCGCGCGCGCTTCCTAGCTTCAGTTCTTGATAATGAAAAATATAAAAACCCGACAAGTTCCTTCAGCCTCCCTAAAGGGCCCCAGAATTTTTCGATTTCGTTTTTGGAATTATATGTTGGTTTATTAGTAGCGAATAATATAGAATCGGAGCTCAGAGGCGCACGCGCGCGCGCGCGCCTCCGAGCTTCAGTTCCGTATTATAAAAATATTAAAAGCTGCGCGTTCCTTCGGCCTCCTTAAAGGGCACCAGAATTTTCCAATTTCGTTTTTGTAATTAAATGTTCGATTTATTAATGGTGAATAAAATAGAGGTGAAGCTAAGAGGCGCGCGCGCGCACCTCCGAGCTTCAGTTCTGTATCATAAAATATCGAAAGCCGGCGCGTTCCTTCAGCCTCCTTAAAAAGGGCTCGAGAAATTTCCAATTTTGTTTTTTGAAGGTGTTTCAGAGAGGACCAAATGCTAAGGATGTCTCAAGATATCCTCGGCTTTGGCCCCTCTGTTCACATAATTATCATGATATGTGGCCTCTGGCCGGCAACTTTGTATTATCGCTCCATGGCGCCGAACTACTTCTATTACCCCTGGAGGTTTATTCTCTATAATAGTTCGAGGTTAAGCTAAGCTAAGCTAAGTCTAGCGAAGCTAAGCTTAGCTAAGCTAGGCTAGGCTAGGCTAGGCTAGGCTAGGTAGGCGGGGGGCCCTGGGGGAACCGCGGGGCGGGTGCCGGGGGAACCGCCCGGGGCGATTTCCACTGCCCGGCCCTTTAAGCATACAGGGTAAGAACCCTTCTAGGCAGAGCCTAGGTGGGGAAATATCCAAGACGACAAAAAAACTGCACACCGCGTCCAGGAGGAGGCGGATGGGCGAGCATAGTAATGGGAGATACATATCAATAGGAATACCTATACGACCACCCTTCGGGTGATAAGGATGTTCGGGGGGGGGGGGGAGGGGGGGCCAACGTCTCACTCGATCGGTCTCACTATTGATCTCACTATCAATCTCACTGTCGGTCTCGTTCGATCGATCTCACTCGGTAGATCTCACGATCGATATAACTCTATCTATTTCAATTGATCGATCTCACAATCGATCTGACTATCGATCTCACAATCGAAATCACAGACGATCTCACGTCGATCTCACAGACGATTTCATATTCGGTCTAACTATCGATATCACAATCGATATCACAATCAACGTCATCCTCATCATCAGTATCATCGTTATCAACGTCATCAACATCATCATCATCAGCATCATCGGGAAACCATCATCATCATCACTTCATCATCATGATCATGTATAGGAATGAACAGCATCATCAGCATCATCATCATCATCGGGACATCATCATCACAATCCGCATCATTAGCAACACCATCATCATCAACATCATCACCATCGGAACACCATCATCATCATCATCATCGTCACCATCATCTCAACATTATCATCAACCACATCATCGGGACACCATCACCATCATCAACATCATCATCATTGGGCCACCATCGTCAAACTCATCATCATCCCCTCATCACCGTCGTGATCATCATCACCGGGACACCATCGTCGTCATCATCACCATTCGTATCATCATCATCGTGACACCATCATTATCATCACCATCATTATCATCAGCAGCATCATCAACCACATCCTCATCATCATCACCATCATCAGGACACCACCCTCCTCATCATCATCATATGATCATCATCGACATCATCAGGATCATCAGCATCATCATCATCGGGACACCATCATCACCATCAGCAACATCATCATCATCAACATCATCATACTCATCATGCGGGCGCCATCATCATTACCGCGATCCCCGTCGCCATCATCGATATCGCCAACATCATCATCATTAGCATTATCATCATAATCTGGACACCATCATCATCACCACCATCACCATCATCATCATCACCATCATCATCGTCATCGTCAACATCATCATCAACATCACCATCATCATCATCATCATCATCATCGGGGCACGGACGGGGCACCAGCGGGACACCAGCGGGACACCGCGTGCCACCGGCCCCCGAGCGGGACACCGGCGCGACACCGCGGGGCACCGGTTGCCGGAAGGGAGACTTTCGGTCCGGCCGCGCCTCAGCTACAGGAGATTTATTCCTCGCCCGCCCACGCAGCTTCTCCGCCTCGCCCGCGCGCACGGCGCGCACGACAACGAAACCGCAACCGATTTCCCTGTAGTAGGAGGGGGGCTCGCCGTTCCACTTCGAACTCACCCCCTCACCTCCGACCCATCCTCCGTCGCAAGTTTGGCTCGAGCTATAGGTGGCCCCCATCCTCCACGGTAACAACTCCAGTGGTGGGGGGGGGGGGGTAGAAAAATGCGGAAGATCAAGCAAAGCTTCGTGAAAAATCTCACGCTTGACCTTGACCTGCTCCTGCCAGACGTGCTCGCTGGTCCACGAGGGGGCGACGATCGGGCCGACTAGATTCCCTCGGTTGCCCCCATGGTAGTGCAGCCTCTTGTGGTCCGACAAATCCAGCACGTGCTTCGACACGACATAAGCTTTCTTTACCTGGTTCACGGTCGAATGCCCCCGGCGGACGTCCAGACGAGCATCGAGGGACTCCGTGTCGACACGCAGATACACCTGGCGAATTTGCTTCGGCATCTGCGCCCCCTCCGAGTCCACGAAGCCGCTCAGCAAGGTCGTCTTGTTACCTGGGGCTCGCCCTCTGATGGCCCTCCTCCTCCCCTCCTCTTCCTCCTCCTCCTTCTTTTCCTCCTCCTCCTCCTTCTCCTCCTCCTCCTTCTCTCCTCCTCCTCCTCCACCTCCTCCTCCTCCTCTCTCTCCTCCTCCTCGGCCCAGACCCGCCCGCCCGCGTTCGTTCGACCCTGCTGACCCTCGCGGCCGGCGTCGAAGATGAAGTACAAGTCCCGATCACCCATCTGGAAATCGGTGGCCCTCAACGCCAGCGACAACAACTTCTTCAGGTGTTCGCCGTTCCCCCGGAGCGAAAGAGGGCGCGCGTGCGGTTTCGAGCTGGGCTCCCCGCAGTGGTTCGGGTTGTAGAAGAAGCCGCGATAGGTCTTCTTGTCCTTGGAGCCGGTGGTCCTGTAGGCGGCGCTGTCCTTGAAGCGCTGGGTGATGACGTCATCGGGCTCCACTTCCGAGACCAACTCCACGTGCGTGTGAACCAGCGTGGACGCCTTCGCCTGGAAGTAGGAGACGCGCTTGGCCTTGGCCTCAGCAGCCTCGGTCTTCTTGACGAGCTTCTTGATCTCCGGCATCTCTTCCAACGTCAGGCATGGTTCCTCGTCCTCGGGATCGTCGCTGACCTCCTTCTGATGATCTTCTGCCGCCTTCCGGGTGCGCTCCTCCGCGCCGAGCATCTCGTTGATTGCGCTCGCCGCCTCGGCCAGGTCGCCCTGCTCCATGCACGACTTGGGGTCGCGCCGCGTGAGGCCGGCAGACTTGATGCCCCTGTCGAACTCGCGCCCGAAGATGGCGCCCTTGAAGAAAGGGGCAGGGCTTCAACGGCGCGCGCCAGCACCCCCCAGAACCACCCGCCAAGAAGCCGAGGGGGCCCGGGCGGATTCGAGAGGCACAGACATCGCCGTTGAGCCCCGCCACCTCGATCAGCCGGCCTGGCTCCACCCAGCTCGCCGCGCGAAAGAGGGCTTCTTCATGTTCGGATTGTAGGCGCACCCCGCCTTCGAGCGGAAGTGCGCAATGCTCTTGCAGGTGTCCCGGATGGCGGCCTTGGCGTTGGAGTCGAGGGCAATGCCGTCGAGCCGTTCGCCGACCATGTAGCTCAGGAGCCATTGGTTGTAGACGAGAAGGTCGATCAATCCCTTGCCGCCGGAACTGCTCCCCGCTGACGTGCCCTCGAGGGCGCGGGTGCCCATGTCCTCGATGTTGATGCCCCCGCTGTTGTAGAGGTCCAAGAGTAGTTCCACGGCCCACTCGATGCGCTCCGCGGTGACAGCCTTGTGCAAGAATGCGTTGAACTGGCCAATCTTCTTGAAGGGGTTCGGCAGCTGCGACTCCTGGGCAGCCAGAATCAATGTCTTCACCCTCGGGACGGAGAGCATCCTGTCGTGCACGTTCAGAGCGTGCTTGACGAACTCGTTGCTGGTAGGGTTCTCCTCCGATCAACAATGGCGCCCTGGACGCAAAGACGCCTAAATCAAACCTAAATCCAAACAGCCGAACCTAAATCCAAACGTCAAATTATCCCAGTGCGACCCTACCTAGGAGTGGGAGCCTCTAGCAGCAGCACTAAATATTGGATGCTGCGCTGCGCTATGCTATGCTATGCTATGCTGCGCTATGCTATGCTACGCTTGGCTGCGCTATGTTATGCTATGCTATGCTATGCTATGCTATGCTTTGCGGCGCTATGATATGCTGTGCTATGCTGCGCTATGCGATGTTATGAGATGTTATGCTATGTTGTGCTGCGCTATGCTATGCTATGCTGGGCTATGCTATGACCTGCTGAGCTAAGCTAAGCTAAGCTACAGCTGCGCGAAGCTAAGAAGATGAAGCTAAGCTAAGATAAGCTAAGCTAAGATGAGATACGCAAAGCTAAGGTAAGAGGGCGCAACTGGGGGGGCCGCGGGGCGGGGGCCGGGGGGGCCGCCCGGGGCGAGGCCAACTGCCTGACCCATTTAAGCCCAGCGAGTAAGAACCCTCTAGGCAGAGCCTACTAGGTAGGGAATCAAACCTAAATCCAAACATAAATCTCGAGCGTACTTGCTAAAGCAACCATTGTTGATCCGATGTTGTATTCTCTGAGTCGCCGCTGAAGGTCACCTTCGACGCCTTGTAGGCGTCGGCAACCTGGGCCGGCGTCATCCCTCCACCCTTGCGGCTGCGGAACGAGACGATGTCCTAGATCTTCTGCGCCAGCGTGTAGCTCATGCCCATGTGAGCTGCGTGGGTGTCCTGGCGGCACTGGAGATTGACGAAGTGAGCGTCGTCAGCGTTCTCGATCACCCTGAAGACGAAGGTCGCAGTGAGAAAAACTTTCCGCCACTCCTCCATCACTTCATCGCCCTTGCCAGCCTTCCAATCGCGATGGGCTGCCCGAGTGCACGCGTGGAGGGGCTCAGGCGGCGACGCCCGCGTGAGCCGGCCTTTCGTGGCAGATGGGAGATCGGCGCCGTTCTTCAAAGCAATGACGAAATCCTGCTTGCAAGGCGTCGGGGAGCTGAAGAAGTGGTCCTGTAGCTTTGCGATCCCCTTATCGCTGAGCGGGACGTCGTGGCCTGGGCCAGCCTCCTCTTCCATGCGCATCCAGAGCAAGTTGCACCCGCACTTGTACTCGAGCTTGGAGATGTCCTGAGTGTCATCCTGGTTGGTGAACGCAGCCCTGAAACGAGCATCGGAGCACGGCTCCTCGCGACCGCCCTGGCCGATGGGGAGGGCCTGTTCCTCGTGGATCTGATTGAAGCAATCTACATTCTCGACCAGCTCCTTGATCATCGTGCGAAGCGTGTCGTAGGCAACAGCGTTGGGAGACTTGGCGTGCAATGATATTTGCCCTTGCTGAGGAGACTGGTGGGCTTGCGCCTTTGCCTTTGCTTTTGACTTTGCCTTTCCCTTGCCTTTCCCTCCTGCCTCAGAAGACGACTTCGCTCTCTTCGCCGACGGCTTCGCTCCGGCCCCGCATCGTTTCTGCTTCCCTACGGCCGACGGCTCATCCTCCTCCGCCATCTCCATAGCGGCGTCACCAGCGGCATCATCAGCCGCTCTAGCCATGAGTTCCGACTCGACGGTCATGAGGCTTGCTGGCGGGCGCTGCAATGATGTTGGTCGTTGCTGGCTGGCGATTTACCCGCAGTCTGTAATTCGAGCCATGACGCCAGACTGCTGATGCTGTCGCCTATGATGGGTGTTTGTTTGTGATGCGTGTGTTTGTGATTTTTGTGTGTTGCGTGATTTTTGTTGGCGGTGCGTCTGCGTGATTGTCGTTGGGCCATTTCCTTGAGATGCCTGCTGGTGCTGATGTCTACCGTGTGATCTTTGTTGCGGGTGTGTGCAGTGTCCATTTAGTTGTTCGTGTGTTCTGTGTTTTTGTTGTCGCTGGTGTATGCCGTGCGAAGTACCCAGACTCCCCACTGGACGTTCTTATTTTTTTTGGGCGGACTCCTGAGAACGAGCGTTTCGCTTAAGACGTCCTCACTCACAACAACGAGATGTTCGCAATGTCGTAATTCAGTGTTGTTGTTGCGTCATGTGTTTGATTGTTGTTGTTATTGAACGCGCATGGTGGTGATGAGGAGGATGATGCTGATGATGGTGATTTGATTATATGATGAAGATGTTGCTCAGTCGGCGCACGCATATATGAAAGAGTATGCTGGAACGGGTCTCATGGCGAGACCGCGCGCATCGCTGGCGATATTCGCCAGGCGATCTACACCACGAAGAGCTTCCAGCAGGCGCTCTTCAGCGGCCGCCGTTTGTCGGTCCGAAAAGGCCCCAACCACGAACATTTTTCGCCACTTGAGATTGTGGCCCACCATGTGGGTGGGGTGAGGCGGGGCCCGCGTGCGTTTCTTTCATCGATGGCACAGGCCGCCCTGCCACCTCCACGCGGGGTCGCTGGTGGACCCCACGTACGCGGATGCATCTTCTCCAGATGAATCGCAGCGCACGTGTGCAACGATGCGGCCCAAAAGCGCGTGCTCTGTGATGTCCAGCAGCGGGGTCCGCACCTCGATGTGATCGGGGTATCTCGCCGCGGCTTGCCGGGCGACGAGCACCGCGTCATCGCGCGCCGTCTCCCAGAGGATCCGCAGCCGCTCCTCTGGGGGCGGCGGCGGCGCCCACCTGATCCTCCTCTCTGTCGTAGGACGGGCGCCGCGATCATTCGGCAACAGCGGGCCACCTGCTGGCGATCGCACGGCCGCCGCCTGCGGGGCTGCAGCTGGCCGCGAGGCCGCCGCCGCCGGCTGTGTTCCTCCAGCGCCCGCCACCCCAGCAGCGCCCGCCGCCCGCGAGCCTCGCGACGACGACGGCGGCGACGACGGCGACGACGACGGCGACGGCGACGGCGACGACGACGACGATAACAACGACGACGACGACGTCGACGACGACGACGACGACGACGGCGATGGCCGGGCGACGACGACGACGACGACGGCCTCCAGCGTCCGCCGCCGCTCCTCCTCCAGGAGGTCCAGCGACCGCCCCCCCAGCAACAGGGCTCGCCGCCCGCGAGCCTCCAGCGCCCGCCGCCGCTCCAGCACCGTCCGCGATGATGCCGCGGGCGTCGCCGCAAGCCACGGCCGCCGGGCCGTCGTCGCCGCCAGCCGCTGTCCGTGCTGTCGTCGCCGCAGGCCACGTGCCCGCGCCAGCGGCGTCCGCCGTCGTGCCACCCTGTTGTTGTTGGCCTCCAGGATTGGCCAACTCCTCCTCCTCTCCAGCAGCTCTGCCGAAGAGCCTCCTCCTCCTAGGTGGGCTTCGGCTCCGCCGACGAGCCTCCTGCGCCGGAGACGACGGGCTGAAGGGCGGGCTGAAGGGAGTCGGTGACTCCAGCAACCACGGGCGCCGAGGCACGGCAGGGCGGCGCGGCGGCGACTCCAGCAACCATGGGCGCAACAACTGCGCCATGGCTGAAATGGTGCTGTGTTTGAGCTACTTGAGCCAACGCAGCTACGGACATGATGACGATGAATAATAAGAATAAAGCAACGGTGGTTTCTGGGTGGTGGGTGAAGGGGGGCGGGTGGGTGGGTGGTGTGTGGTGGTGGGTGGTGGGTGGTGGGTGGGTGGGTGGTGGGTGGGTGGTGGGTGGGTGGTGGGTGGTGGGTGGGTGGTGGGTGGGTGGTGCGTGGTGGTGGGTGGTGGGTGGGTGGTGGTGGGTGGGTGGTGGGTGGGTGGGTGGTGGGTGGGTGGTGAGTGGGTGGTGGGTGGGTCGTGGGTGGTAGGTGGGTGGTAGGTGGGTGGTGGGTAGGTGGGTGGTGGGTGGGTGGTGGGTGGTGGTGGTGGGTAGGCGGCGGGCGGGCGGTGGGTGGGGCAGCCCCAAGATGGCCCTGAGATAGCCCAAGCTGGCCCAAGATGGCCTCAAGCAAGATGACTCCTTGGGAGCGAGAGCTGCCACCACCTGGGGCTCGTAAGTAAGAGGAGGGGAGTGGGAGGGGTTCCGAGAGAAAGGAGAGTATGAGGATGAGGAGGATGAAGGGGATTTTTTTGTGTCGGGACGCGGCGCCCCGCCCGCAGGACGCCCGCGCAGGAGGTTGCTCCTGCTGCCGGCCGACCGAGCCGACGCCGCCCTTTCTTGTTGCCTCCCCTCGCGGGCCGGCCAGCCCGCCGGCCGGCGCCGGACGCTCCCTTCGTGCGAGTGCGTATGTAGTGTGTATGTATGTATGTATGTGTATGTGCGTACGTGCGTATGCGTACGTACGTACGTACGTACGTATGTATGTATGTATGTATGTATGTATGTGTGTATGCATATGTATCGGAGGTGAGGGGCTGAGATCGAAGTGGAACGGGGGGCCTCCCTACCACCGGGAAGTCGATTTCGGTTTCGTGGGCGAGGCGAAGCTGCGTGGGCATCCTCTCGACACTCGCGGAGTCTGAGGCCCTCGGGGCCGAAGATGGATGAGAGCGCATTGGCTCGCAAAAGCATGCAGCATGATAGCATGATGGAGCAGGACTCTACCAGACAGCAACGTACCGCACTCTCTACCAGACAGCAACGTACCGCACACCCTACCAGACAGCAGCACAGTGCTACCAGACAGCAACGTACCGCACCCCCTACGACGACGACAACGACGACGACGACGACGACGACGACGACGACGACGACGACGCCGACGCTGACGCCGACGCCGACGCCGACGCCGACGCCGACGACGACGACGACGACGACGACTACGACTACGACGACGGGGTTGCGGTACGTTGCTGTCTGGTAGAAGAGTCTGCACAGTGCTGTCTGGTAGCGTCTTGCCGACGTCTGGTACTTAATTACAAACTCGGGAGTGCACGAATGGCACCCTATTATTGCCGACGTCTGGCGCCTACTTGCCGACGTCTGTCACCTACTTACTTACGAATAATATTATGCTGGGCTGCACTCGGCGCGCTCAAGCTCCAGGCTCCAAGTCCTCGAGGGCGCGGCCGGGAAAATCCCAAAATTCCGTCCGGCGAGGGTCGAGGGCGTATCGTCCCGCGCCTCCCATGGCCCGCCCCTCCCCCTCTACTTGCTACCCCGCCCCTCCCCCTCTACTTGCCCCTCCCTCCTCCCCCCCCCCCCCATGCCCACGCCTTTACTTATTATTATTATTACCCCGCCCTCGACCTCTGCACCTCTGCCAATTAATGCTCATCCGACTCGCCCGAGGGCTCATCATCGGAGCGCCGCGGGCCCCACCTCCTGCGGCGGCGCCCCGCGCTGCTGCCGCCACTAGAAGACGACGCAACCGACGCCGCCGCTGAGCTAGGCTGCGGCATGGTGGGCGCCACGGCGGTCACCGACCAACCACCGCTGGAGGGCACCCAAGAAGACGCTTCCGACGCCGCTGAGCCAGGCTGTGGCATGATGGGCGCCGGCGGGGTCACCGACCAACCGCTGGAGGGCGCCCAAGAAGAAGACGCCTCCGCTGAGGCCGAACGCGCCGAAAACTCGGACGGCACCGCCCAGCCGATGTCGCTGGAGGGCGCGGCCGAACAACTTGACGGCGCCGCAGTCGCAGCCGAGGGGGCACTCGAAGGGGTCTCGTCGGCGGCGCCACCTCCTTTGGAGTCCAGCGCCGCGCTCGACGACCCCGCAGCAACGACGGCACTCGGAGGCGCCGCACTCGGCGTCGGCGCACTCCTCGCCAGGCGGCTGACGTGGGCCAGCCAGCACCTGCGGCCACCACCATTGGCGAGAGCTGGGCACGCGTAAGGAAAGAGCCAGTCGGGCGGCGTCGGGTACGGCAGTCCCACAACCACGGGCCACCACACGCCAGGTTGGCCGATCTGGAGCGGCGTCGATGTCTCCGCATTCGAAGTGCCATCAGCGAAGAGCCAGCAATCCACGAAGTCCACGCACTGCGCGTACTGCCAGGCCGTTTGCCCGAGGGGCCTCCAGCCTATCCCCATCTGCCGCTTCTTGCGGCAGAACTCCCATAAGTCGTTGCAATCCTCCAACCTGATGCCACTGGTGCGGGCGATGTGATCCTGCCGCTGCCGTTCGAAAGACACGTTGTGCGGCACAACGCCGAACTCTGAGAGCACCGACCTTGCGGAACGCCGCCACCCCTCCATGATATCATAGCACAACAAATCCTCCACGGAAGTTGCCATGCAGGCAACAAAACTGAACGATGCCAAAATGGCGGGCGCAGAACTCTGAGCCCTGACATAGAAATAGATACGGACACAGGAGGAGGTGGATGCATGGATGCAAGGATGCAACGACGCCTGTTTGGATGGCAAGGATGCAAGGATGCCTGTTTCGTCCCCGGGCGCAAGGATGCAAGGGTGCAAGAACGGCTACAGACGGTCGGACATGTGAAAGTGTGTCCCCGGCGAGCGGTTCCGCGCGGTGTCCTTTGGTGTCCCTGATGATGATGGTGATGATGAGGATGATTGTGATGATGAGGATGATGATGGTGGTGATGAGAATGGCGATGATGAGGATGATGATGATGATGGTGGTGGTGATGATGATGTTATGTTGATGATGATTATGGTGATGATGATGACGATGCTGATGATGACGATGATGATGATGGTAAGGATGGTAATGACCTGGATGTAGTGGAGTACAACAGTTGTTGAAGGAGTGGATAAAGCGGGAGGGGGGGGGAGAGGGGCGAGGAGGGGGGATGGATGGGGAGGGATTGGGGGAGCTGCTTGAGATACTGAGATACCGATGCGGCCGCGCCCAAAACTTACCCCAGGGTGCGACAGGGCCAACATTATTTCGAGGCGAATGGAATCCAGCCGCGGCGACGACGATGGCGCGATGCCGACTCATCTGGGACGAACGACTGCATGGGTACCACTGCACACCTCCTGCGTTGCCGCGAAGGCCCGGCAGGATCCGAATGAACCGAATGGACGAACGGAGAGGAGCGAGGGCAAGGGCAAATGATATAGCATATGGAACATAAGCGAAAAAGAAAATAGCAAATAGAGTAGAGAAGGAGGGGCCCTCGCAGAATCACCAAGACCCCCAGGGCCTTATTATGGGGCCCCTGCCCGCCCCCCATAAGAGGAAGAAAGGGCCCTGGAGCTTCGTGGACCCATCGAGTGCCTGGAGGCCCCGAGAAGACAGCAACAAGCAGGGGGAGGAAGGCGACGGGCCATCGCCCACCATGAAATTATGAGCCTTCCGACGCCTATGGGTAGGGCCAGCGTCCCCCCCCCTCTCCTCCCTCCTCTCCCCTGCCCCCCACGACGACGTCGTTGTCGTCGTCGTCGTCGTCGTCGTCGTCGTCGTCGTCATCGTCGCCTCCTCCCCCCACGGGGCAGGAGGAGGAGGGGGCTGGCGACCAGGGCATGTAGCCGTAGATGTAGCCGCGAGAAGAAGAGGCCCAGGTCTGCGGGGCGCGTTCTGACCAGGGGATTCGAGGGGATAAGGGATAATAACGTAAAGCAGACCGTGTTCGTAAAATGCGGTCGCTTGAGACCGGGGCACCGCTGCCACACCGCGTGGCTCCTTGAGCCAAAATGGCTACGGATGATGATGATGATGATGATGATGGTGATGATGATGATGATGATGATGATGATGTTGGCGAGTAGGGTTGTTATTATAATGATGTTGCTTATTATGTAGTAGTAGTAGTAGTAGTAGTAGTAGTAGTAGTAGTAGTAGTAGTAGTAGTAGTAGTAGTAGTAGTAGTAGTAGTAGTAGTAGTAGTAGTAGTAGTAGTAGTAGTAGTAGTAGTAGTAGTAGTAGTAGTAGTAGTAGTAGTAGTAGTAGTAGTAGTAGTAGTAGTAGTAGTAGTAGTAGTAGTAGTAGTAGTAGTAGTAGTAGTAGTAGTCGTAGTCGTAGTAGTAGTAGTAGTAGTAGTAAGTAGTAGTAGTAGTAGTAGTAGTAGTAGTAGTAGTAGTAGTAGTAGTAGTAGTAGTAGTAGTAGTAGTAGTAGTAGTAGTAGTAGTAGTAGTAGTGGTAGTAGTAGTAGTAGTAGTAGTAGTAGTAGTAGTAGTAGTAGTAGTAGTAGTTAGTAGTAGTAGTAGTAGTAGTAGTAGTAGTAGTAGTAGTAGTAGTAGTAGTAGTAGTAGTAGTAGTAGTAGTAGTAGTAGTAGTAGTAGTAGTCGTCTGTAACCCTGAGTGCGGGGTGGCCGCGGGCTCAATCTTTCAATTCCGACTAAGCGCGGGGCAGGTTGAGTAGTTTTGTCGTCCAAAATCCGCCTGTAGGAGGACACGCCCGACCGAACCCTCGTTGCCACGGCTGGATCGGCTTCAAGATCCTGGCCAGAGCGCACCCCCAGAAAGGTCCGGGGGGATTTAGCATGGGCCCCCGGGCCCAAGACCCCGCGGAGGAAAGACCACCCGGTCCAGACAATTGTTTACGAAACGGCCTTGGGCGTTTACGAAACAGCCCTGCCCTATTCGATTCCTGTTTTGGGCGCGTTTACTAAGCGACTTCGCGCGTCGGGGTGCTTCTTCTGGGGGTGGATTTTGCAACTTCTAGTCCAGGCGGGCGGTCTTGGGTCCCTGTCGGCTCCGCGGGCCTCTTGCCGGGCCCCTGGGCCGCACTCGGGGGGAGAAGCCGGTCCCAGGGCATAGGTCGGGACATCCGCGCGTCGACGTTGTGAAGCAGCGTGGGGCGAGGGTGAGGGGCGGCCTTCGAATAGGAAGGCAGGGGGATTCTTTGGAGGCCCTCCCGCTCTTCGGAGAAGCCCTCTTAGACGCCTCCGACCTTTCCCAGGCCCCCGACGCCGTGTTTGTTTTGTTTTTATGTTTTTGTTGTTTGCGTGTACACTATCATCAACTATTATTAGACTAAGTATTCTTATTGACATTACTATTAGTCGTATTATTACTGTTATTATGATTAAGAATAAAATTGATTTGATGATTAAAACAAAGAAATCGACGTCCCTGGAGGTCTCGACCCCTTTCCCAGGGACCAGTCTTTCACCCCGCGATGGAGCGTCAGCGGCCTTGATGCTTGCTGCTCGCGACGCGAGGAGGCCCGTGTTTGCGCGGAAGCTGGATGTACGTGACGTGGCTGGCCCGAGCGAGAGCTGGATGCACGCGCGGTCGGCCTGGGCGATGTGGCCGGACGTTTTCCCAGCGCCCGGCCCCTCCTGTGGCCAGGTGCCGCATGGGGCGTCAGAGAGGACATCGGCCCGCCAGCAGGCGCCCCCGAACGCCCCCGGGGATCCCCAGGGACCCTCAGAAGCTCGGGGCACCGACCACAGCCACTGCTCTTCTGTTGTTGCCGCCTTCCACCCGGCAGAAACAAAGCAGTGGCTGTGGTCATTTTCGTTAAGCTTGGCACCAGGGAAATGACCACGACCACTGCTTCTTTTTCGGCCAGCTGGAAGGTGGCGCAAACAAGAAGCAGTGGTTGTGGTCATTTTCCAGTCCCGCACCTTAGGACATCCAAAGATCAACGAAGAATGGTCCACAAGATTGCTCAGATCAGGACTTCTCATCGTGTGCACCAGGCTTTCGCGGATGCGCGTGACCTTCGGATGTCCCGCGTGTTAACCTCGCCGTGTGGGTTGTTTCCTGCTGTTGGCCGCCCCCCCGAGCCCACGACCCTTTGCGCGCCGCCAGCCGTACGTGCAGAGCGCGGCAGGGCCCGAGATGTGGAGACCTGCTCGCAAACAGCCGGGGTCCGGCACTGCGCCATCCTGGGCTATTCCAAGGTCACCATGAAGCCAACGGGTCCTCCCTTGAGATCTGGGTTTATGTCGGGCCTGTCCCCCTACAGGGGGATTTTCGACGAAAAATTAGAAATACCCCAACAATAGTCCAAAAATCGTCCAAAATTAGTCTGGGGACTATGTTTTTTTGTTGTAAAAAAAAAATGTGGTACCTTTTATTTTTCGTCGAAAATCCCCCTGTAGGGGAACATGCCCGACATAAATCTGGGTGCACATTGTCCAGCCATCCTGTGGTGTTGGGCCTCGTTTGGAAGAGAGCGCCCCGCGTCTCCTCTCCTCTCCTCCTCGCCCTCCTCCTCCCATCCCTTGCCTCTGCCCTCCGCATGTCTCTGTTTCGGCGCACTCATCAAAAGTTTCGTGGCCCCATATAGGGGTTCCTACGAAGACCCCAGTGACACGGTTCGCATGCGTCCCCCCGCCCCATTTCGGCACAACCCTCACACGGTTCGTGGGTCCATAAAGAGCTCCACCGAAGGCCCCATGTCGGCACATCCCTCATACGTTTCGTGGCCCCAGAGGGAGCTCGTCCGAAGGCCCCAGTAGCAGAGTTTACATGGGTCCTCCCGCCCAGTTTGGCACACACGCACACACATTTTGCGTCGGCGGCTAGGCAGAGTCACTGTGCTGGCGATAGGGCGCTGGTAGGTGCACAAAACGTGAATTCTGCCAGCATGCAGAAGGGGGAGGGAGGAGGCGCCCAGCGGCGGCGGGAGGGAGGAGGAAGCCGGGCCCGCTCAGAGCGGGGCCAGGCGCGCGGCGGGGGCGGCGCCGGGGGGGGGGGCGGGAACGAGCGGCGGCGGGCTGGCGGCAAGGGAGCCAGGGGGTCGCCGAGGCAGGCTACAAGGCAGCAGGCCGTAGCGAGGAGCCAGTGCCCAGCCGAGGCTGGAGACGAAGGCGAACGCGGAAAGAAGCCACGTGACCTGAGCAAGCTGCCGGGGCAGCGAGCGGCCGAGGCGGTGCAGTGCGAAACCGCCTCCGGGTGAGGGGTCGGCCTGAAGACCAGGCAAGGCGGAGGCGGGGGCGGGGAGGGGCGCGGGCGGCAGGACCAGGCCAGGGCCCCCGGGCGAGGGGAGGGCGCGGCCGGAGGGCCGGAAGGGAGGGCTGCCGCAAGAACGAGGGTCGTTGGGGAGCGAGAGACACCGAACTGCAGTGCACTGTTGGTAGACGAAGGCCCCGAAGCGATAGGGCTGGGGAGAAAGGGCAAAGAGTGCGGAGACCCAGCATGGAGCCGGGGCGCGGGCGGGGCCAGGCAGAAGAGGAGGGGGGGAGGCGCCTGGCGCGCAGGGAGGCGCCGAGGCAGTCCGCGGGCAGAGGCCAAGTCGCGGGCCAGTGCGCAGCCAGGACGAGAGACGAAGGCGGGGGCGAACGGGAGCCCCGGGCCCATGGGGTATCGGGCCGCCCACATGGTCCGCGTGCTGCCAAAAAGCGAGGAACAGCCGAGGCGGTGCAGTGCGAAACCTCCTCCAGGTGAGGGGTTCGGCCTGGAAGCCAGGCAAGGCGGGGATGCGGAGGGGGGGGGGCGCGGGCGGCAAGGCCAGCCCAGCACCCCGAGCCACGGGGGGGCGCGGCCGGAGGGCCGGGAGGCAGGCCCGTCGCGAGGGCGAGGGCCGGTGGGGAGCGAGAGACACCGAGCTGGTGCACAGTCAGCAGAAGGTGGGCCTCGCCGCTGGAGGGCCGAGAAAAGCAGGGCGGAGAGCGCGGGTCCCCGTAGGAGGCCTGGGCGCTGGCGAGGCAAGAAGCTGGGCGACGCTACAGAGCAGGGAGCCAGCTGGGCCGCCGCCGGCTGGGATTAGCGGGCAAGAGAAAGCTGGAGGCCACGCGGCGGGCGAAGGGCGTTCGGCCCGAGCAGTGAGGGCCAGCATCGAGACCAGCGGCACAGGCGGGGGCGAGAGGGAGGGCGGCCTCACGTCAGGGCAGTCCAGCGGACACCGTGCGCCAAGGGCGTAGGGGTGCAGGGCGAGAAACGCACCAGTGGCGGGGGGGGAAGCCACCACGGCGTCCCCGGGGGGGCACGCAGGTGGGGCGTGGGGGGGCACAGAACTGGTGCACTGTTAGAGAAAGTGGGATGCGGCCCAGCCCCAGGTGGGGGGTAGGGAGCGGGCACGGGTAAGGGAGCACGGGGCAGTTGGGATACGCCAGCGCCCGGCTGCGGCGTGGGGGAGCAGCGGCTCGAGCGCGTGTCGAGGCTGACGCTGCTGCGTAGCTGGGGCCGGCCCGGGTGCCCTGGGATTTGGAGTGCCCGTTGCTGGGCCAGGCTGAGTCGGCGCGGCGCTTGCCTTCCCGAGGGCTGTGAGCCTTTCCCTTTGCCCTTGCCGAGCCCAGAGAGGCGCTCCCTCTTCTGGATCTCTTTGTCCCATGCTCGTTGCCAGTTGACCTTGACGCTGAGTCTCCGGCCCAGGTTGCGGATGTCGAAGTTTTCGTCGATGAGCTGGGTTACGAAGTCTTCGCAGATCTGGTCCTTGTCTTCGGGGTCGTATGCGGCCCCCTTCGGCGCCCTGCCCCGTGGTCACGGAGGATATTCCACCCGATGACTAGCGTGGGGCCGCACTCCCGTTTTCAGGTATCAGACACTTACACCTACTCCCGTTCGGCCTTGGTTTCTCATGATAAGATACTCCGCGGGCGTTGTGCCGGCGCCGCCAGCTCAGAACTGGATGTTTCTATGCATCGCGTTTTTCGCCAGCGGCGCCCATTGGCTTCGGACGCCAGATGAGCACCCCGGCGTCGTTCGCCCTGCGCCTCGATAGATTGCGATGCCGATCTCGCATGTCAGCCGAAGCCCCTTCTACCTCGTTGTTGCCCCGAGAGAGGCGTCGTTCGCGCGGCCGCTGAGTGCCGCGGTCTCTCCAGCTGGAATTCGCGCGTTCCGCTTCGCTGGTCGCGCCAGAGGCTGGGCCATGCAACTGCCTGAGACCCCTGCGCGAGGTCTGGCCAAAGCCGAGCAGACGCGGAGGCGCGTTGATATTCGCGCGCCAACAGGGAAGATGCCCTGGACGGGCCGGACTGCAAAGCCCCCTGGAAAGCCAAGCGGAGATTGGCGATGCCATATTGTCTTCAGAGTGTCTCGAAAAGCAGATACTGCAAGGGGCCGAGGATGGCCGAGGTGCCGAACAACGCGCGCAGGTTGAAATCTCAATGGCCCCCCTTCCGCAGAACGCAGGCGTTGCGTTGAACCCCCGGTCTTTTGCGGGCATTCCCGCCGCGCGCGGTCGCCCTGGGGGCGCGGGCGCCGCTGGTCGCAGCGGAGCTTCAGGCACTGGATGACTTGAAGGTGGAGGAGAGGAACTTGGTTTGACGTAGGCTGCCTTGATAGTTGTATGGGTTTGATGTAGTCTGCTCTGGCGCATCGCGCGGTTTTGATTCAGGTGCGCTCACGGTTTCGCCCCGTCTCTGCCTTCCCCGCGTTGCCCGACGCTTCGCAGCGCCGCTGCTTGGGGCGGCTTAGATGCCTCCCCGAGAGAGTCTTTCAGCAATGCCAAAGGTGGCGGGCCCCAGCGAAACTTGCCCTCAGCGCCCGTCGGCTCCGAAATCCAAGAGTGACCAGCACCAGCTGCAAGATAATCGCTCCTCCCGTGTGAGGCGGTTGACGACCTCAGGCCAGTGCTCCTCCCTTCTGGCAACGTAGTTCCACAGTGGGTGCCACGAAATGGCCTGGCGGGGTTTGTTGTACAGCGAGTCGTGGGGGTTGTGGTGACGAGTGTAGCGGGCCGGCAGGTGTGCCGTACGGTGGGCGCGGTCGGGCGGGTACGCCTGCCGCTCGCGCCCGCATGAGGCGCTGGCTTCCTCCTGTCCCTACTGTGGGGGTTGGGCGGGAGGGGCGCGCTCCACGGTCCGTGGGGTTCTGCGCGCAGGTTCGTCAGGGGTCTCGGCGGGCGTGGGCCCGCCGTCGGACTTCTCCGCCTGGAAGGCCTGTCCCCTTGCCGGCTGCTGTCCCGTCGCCCCGCCTCCGCGATGGGCTTGCCGCGGGGGCTGGGCGGCGCAGGCCCACCGTCCTGGGGCGCGGGGCTCGGTGGTGGTGGTGAGCACGTGGGCGGGAGGGCTCCAGTCCGGGGCGTTGCTGCGGGGCGGGGTGGGGGGGACCGGGAGGTGTCAGGGGGGGAGTCCGCCGGCGAGCGGTCCACGGTGTCGTTGTTCGCCGTGGCGCCCTGGTGGTCGGTGTGCGGGAGGGCAGCGCCGGCGGGGGTACCACCGGCCGTGCTGGAGGCTGCCGCTTGCTGGGAGGACCGCGGGGGGCTGTGAGCCCAAGCGGGGCTGGGGGTGCTGGCTCTGCTCCGGTCCAACACACACGCACACGCACTCACACACATATTCACACACATACACGGACACATACACACAAACACACAAAAACACTCTCACACACAAGCGACACACCTCACACGCTTCGTGGTCCCATAGGAAACTCCTTCGAATGTCCCAGTGGCAGGGTTCGCATGCGCCCCCCCTCGTCATGCCAGCACACTCCTCACACGCTTCGTGGCTCCATAGGGAGCTCCTCCGAGGGCCCCACTGGCAGGGTTCGCATGCGTTCCACCGTCCCATGTCAGCACGCCCCTCACACGTTTCGTGGGTCCATAGGGAGGTCCTCCGAAGGCCCCAGTGGCAGGGTTCACATGCGCCCCCCCGCATCATTTCGGCATACACCTGTTCCCGGTCACCCGTCACACGTTTCGTGGGTCCATAGGGAGCCCCTCCGAAGGCCCCAAAAAGCCGCGACCGCATGCGCCTCCCCCACCCATGACAGCACACCCCTCACGCGTTTCGTTGCCCCAAGGGGACCTTCACCGAAGCGGTACCCACAACGCGGTGCTCACAATTGCATATGGTTGGGTTATTCGCCAGGACAATTTCACAACGTGCTCGTCCGACTTCGGACGCCCGGACCCTCACAGGTCGATCTGGCTCGGAAAATGCAGCAGAGAGTTGGGGTCTTGGCCTCTGGTAGCGATTTCCCACGATGTTGCAACTTGTTTCTCGTCATCGGATCTCAGGGTCGGGGCAGCGGGTCCTGAGTCGTTCCTCAATTCTCTAGGGCTCTCAGGGCCCTCCCCGGGTCCCGGGACCGTCACAAAACCACCCAGGATGAGGAACTGCTCAGTGATCCCGGTGGAATGTCTCACGAGTCGGCCCCCTTTTTCCCCCAGGGCCCGTTCCCTTCATGGCAGCAAGGGCCAGCGCGACGCCGCCTTCTCGCGGCGCACCTTCTCGCTGGACTTCTGGCTCGCCTGCGCGGCCGCCTCCTGGACCTCGGGAGGGACACCGGGTATCGATGACACGCTGTCGTTAGTAACCCGTCAGGAGCGTGTTTCTTTACAGCATGGGGCATAGTAGGCATTATGGCCACCGGCCCCGGCCCCCCTCCCCACCCCATAACGGAACGCCCCTCCCCCCCTGGCCCTTCCCCTCCCCTATAATGCCCATTATCGCGGAAAATAAGGAGACGCGCTCCAGCGTGTCACTCCTTCGTTTCTGTCCGCTGGCCCGGTGTGTCTTGAGCAATAGCACGCTGACGGGTTCCCCTCGGCGGCGCGCCACTCTTCCTGCTCTTCTGGCGCCGAGGACCGTGGCCCTCTCGCTGCCGGTGCTCGTCTGGCCGTGGGGGGACGCCCTGGCGGGCTCGGGCTTCCGGATGGCGGGTTTCGGCTCCACTTCGGAGGCGGCGAAGAGGGGGGTGATGATTGGGGGGGGGATATCATGGCGGGGGCCATGAGATCTCCCCAGATCTCATGGCGCCTCTTCTCATCTCAATGCGTTCCTGGCGCCCCCCCCCCTCTGTCGCGCACGTGCCGCTGGCCATGACTTGCACACACCCCTCACGGACACCCCCCTCTGGGCCGCCCCCGACCACTCGAAGAAGCAAAGACGGCACAGTCATAAGTCTTCAGAGCTCCGCGCTGATTTCTTGGATCTGCGCTGTGCCCCCCTGTCGGCGTCGCCGCACCGCCGCCCCTGGCGCGCTCCGCGGGCCAGGGAGGGGGGGCCCATCGCCGATCCAAGAACTCCGCTCGGGGCTCCAGAAGTTCATGCTTGTGCTTTTTGTTGCTCCTGCATCTATGCTGCTTCAGTACCTGTATTCTGTCTACTGGAATCTGGGCAGCACCATGAAGCTCACCATCCAGGGGGTCCTGGGGACGTCTATTTCGGGGAGACGTGAGACTCGAGTGAGCCAGAGCTCTGGTTCGCTGACGTGTTTTGACGAGCGCGTCCTGGATTTTGACGGTCCTGTTGTCGTGGGATATTTACAGTGGGATCTCGCGTCAAATTTCAGATTGGGCCTCGTCATTTTCATGACGACCCCGTCAGGCCAACCCGAGTCCACGGTACAGTCGGGGCGCTGAAGAAGGAACCCTTTTCGTTGGGGAGGGGCTCGGTGTTCCTTGATTGTTTGACAGTTTGCCTCAGGCTTTCCTCCAGTTTTCCAGGGGAAGTCGAAGTTTAACTTATGGGAAACAGGGGCCTCGTTCCTTACATATTTAGGGTTCCTTAGGTCATTGCCCCGACTGTGCCCGAGTCTTACGTCTCCCCGACCATTGCCGACGTGAACGTGCTCGTGCTCAACGCCCTGCTGCGCGGGGGTGCCTACGCAGACAGGCGGGAGATGCCCGGCGGTTGGCTGCCGCTGTGCAGCTACTACTGGACGCAGGCCCACGATCTGGGGTACAGTTGCCTTGCCGGGGGCGTATGTCAGTATCGTTCAACCGAGCCCCGTCCCCATCCTCATCCCCTTCGACGAGCCCCCCACCAAACTACCACCCCACTTGGGGGTGCACCCGTCGAAACCCGAAGGGAACGGCCTATATCCCTATCTAGGGGGTAAATCGGCCAGTGGGGCCCAGGCCTCGCCGCTGGGGGTGGGGGTCGGATAAGCGATGCTCAGTATGGTGGCACCGCTTGAGCCTTCTTGGCGCCGTCAAGCTCTGTGTGACGCTGCTGGACTTCGTCCTCGTCGTCGTCATGGTTCTGGCTGTAAACTTCGACAACAACACTCGGACGTTTGCCCTCTCGACGCACGTTTACTTCATCATGTCTTTTGTGAACCCCAAGGTGGATGCATTTGGTACCTTTCCCACCTCAGCAGATTGTTATGTAGTGCTGATCCTCGGGGGATCCTGCGCAGCAGTGATGTGCGTCCTCTTCTCGCGTCGGCGCAGGGCCCTCATCATGGCAGAGGAGAAGGCGGTGGAAGCATCAGAGACCGTGGCAATGGTGCTCGAGGCATTGCCGCGGACCCCGGAAGAGCTGACGCGCCAGAAGATTGCGCTTGCGCTGGCGGAGACCGCGGCCACACGTGTGCTCATGGAGGAGAACCTGGAGTATTCCTGGTTCGAGGATCTGGGGCAAGGGGCTCGGGCGGTGCGCAGGCGCAGACTGACGGCGGTCGGAAAGTGTCTGCTGACAGCTTCGCGACACGTGCCGGGGCTGCTGCATGCTGCCGCTGCTCTCTCACAGGAGGACAGGGAGGTCCTCGAGGGGTTCGACTCTCTGCAGGTGGCCTGTACGGGTGCGCGCAGTCTCCTCCTCGGCGCCTGCACTGGAGCGCCAGAGGAGCAGGGGCTGGACTGCGCTGCGGAGGACTTCTCGGAGCGGGTCTCTGCGGACTTCGTGGCCACTCGTCGGGACCTCTCTCCTGAAGCCTGCGCCTTCATGTTCATGCTCTGCGGGGTTCTCTCAGATGTTGCACGGGCCGTCGACAGTCTCTTCAGGACGAGCGTTCAGCGTCAGCGTCTGTCAGGGCTCCGCGAGCGCTTGCGCCACTTCGCCCGGAGCACGTATCTGCACTTCGGGATGCAAGTGGACCGCTCTGTGACACACCCCCGCTTCGTCCTGCGCAACACATGTCGAAGAAGAGAAAGTTGCAGACGCATAAACTTCCAGAGGTCGGCACGGATTTATTGGATCGGCGTTGGATCCCTCTCCCTGGTGCGCGGAGCACGCCAGGGGCGGCGCCGGAGGCGCCGTTAGGGGGGTCCAGCACTGGTTCGAGAAGACTGTATGGGTCTCCGAACGTTGATGTGCTTGTGTGGTTTGTTCCTTCTTCTAGCGTGCTCGATCTGCATCACGTTCATGCTTGGCTGGGTCGGTCTCTGGAAGATCTTCCCGTCGTACGCCTCAACGCCCGCGTCGACCGTTAGCCTCGTGATCTACACCTACACGGGTGCGAGCGCTCGGATCACGCTCGCGCGGCTCAACGGGGTTGTGCTGGGAAAAGTGATCGGCACGGTGATCCAGATCTCGTTCGCGGCCAGAACAGTGCGCTCTGTGATGCACACCGCTTCGCGTGGGGGGCACGGCCAGGCAGGCGTTCCGTCCGCATCTCTTTTTTTGTTTTCTTCTTATTCTTCTTCGTCTTCTTCCTTCTGCTGCTGCTGCTCCTGCTCCTCCTCCTCCTCCTCCTCCTCCTCACCTTTTTTATTTTTCTTATCCGATGTGGGCTCCGTGGCTGAGCGCGCTCAACTCCAGCGCTCGTCGTAGTCGTCATTTTCCTATGTGCCTTCCCCTTCCTCCTCCTTCTCGTCAGAGGCCTTTTCCTGTACATGTTCCTTCTCTCCGCCGCCGCCTACTCCTTGTTATCGTCACCCTTGTTCCTTCCTCCGTGTCCTCTCCCTTCTCCCCCTCCTCTTTATCCTTTGCTTCCCTTTCCCCTCCGCCTCCCTTTCCTTCTCTCTGCGTCTTCCTTCCTTCCTCCTACCTCCGTATCCTCATCCTCTTCCTCCTCGCCATCTTCATCTTCCTTTTTCTCTTCCTCTACCTCCTCATTCTTCTCCGCCTCCGCCTGCTCCGCATCCTCTTCCTCCCGCTCCTCTCTCCTCTTTGTCCTCTCCCATCTATCTTCTCCTTCTTGTCCTCCACCTCCACCTGCTTCTCCTCCTGCTGGCATGCCTTCTCCTCCGACGGCCGCAGACGGCCCCTCCCGAGGCACCTTTCCTCGTGCCGCATTTGGCCGCCCAGCTCGCCCCGGGCCGCGGCCCCCTTGGGTGGGGGGCGTGCGGGGCGCTGGCCGGGCGCTTGCGCCGGCCGTGGCCTGCAGTGGCGCGCGGGGGTGGGCCAGGGCATGCCTCGCCTGGGCCTGGGCCGTGGCCTGCAGTGGCGCGCGGGGGTGGGCCAGGGCATGCCTCGCCTGGGCCTGGGCTCCTCCTCCACCTCCTCTTTCCTCCTCTCCTCCTCCTCTTCTTCCTCCTCCTCCTCCTCCTCCTCCTCCTCCTCCTCCTCCTCCTCCTCCTCCTCCTCCTCCTCCTCCTCCTCCTCCTCCTCCTCCTCCCCTCCGGCGCCAGACCCGATGTAGGCCTTGGCGTTTTTGGTTGTTTTGTTGACGCCTGGGCGGTTTCAGCGTTTTCCAACTTGGCGTCGAGGCCCACCTCGAGCTCTCCCTCTCGCGCTGCACCTCCGCGCGGCACGCCAGGGGGTGTACACTCCTGGCGGAAGCCAGCCCGGGCGAAAGCCAACCCGAACGAAAGCCAGCCCGGGCGAAAGCCAACCCGGGCAAAAGCCAGCCCGGGCGAAAGCCAACCCAGGCGAAAGCGAACCCGGGCGAAAGCCAACCCGGGCGAAAGCGAACCTGGGCGAAAGCCAACCCGGGCGACAAACATCTGCTCCGTTGAGAGGCATGCCTTCCCTCCCGGCAGTCTCGTCCGGCCTCCCGCGGTGCGAAGCCGTCGGGACCATCATTGGACGATCTCATGTGGACTGGAGACACGACACAAACTGGATGATCACACCGTCGGGATCACAAGTGGATGATCTCGAGTCATGACAAAAACGCGACCCACGGGTCTTCACTATTTTCGGCCTCCGGGGGGCCCCTTCCCAGGTCTCGCGGGGCCAGCGAAAAATGGCTCGGGACAATAAATTGCTCCCGGGGAATGGGTCGAGAACCCTGAGGGTCTGCGCTATGAAAACAAAAAAACATTGTGGGTCTGGAGCTCTTGGTGGGTCCTTCCTGGGTCTTGTTGCAGGCAGCCTGCTCCTGGGCCGCCTGGGAGGGGGGGGGTTCTCAGGGCTGGCTTGGGCCGCAGTTCCTTGGGGGGTTCCCTCTTGGGCTGTCTTGGCTCCTGGGCCGCCTGGGGGTGGTTTTCTCGGTGCTGGCTTGGGCCGCATTTGGCGGGGTAATATTTTGTGCTGTCTTGGCTCCTGGGCCGCCTGGGGGGGTTCTTGGGGCTGGCTTGGGCCGCATTTGGGGAGGTTATCTCTTCGGCTGTCTTGGCTCCTGGGCCGCCTGGGTGGTTTCTCGGGGCTGGCTTGGGCCGCATTTGGGGGGGTATCTCTTGGGCTGTCTTGGCTCCTGGGCCGCCTGGGTGGTTTCTCGGGGCTGGCTTGGGCCGCATTGGGAGGTGTATCTTTTGGGCTGTCCTGGGTCCTTCCTGGGCCGTCTGGGGGGTTTCTTGTGGCTGGCTTGGGCCGCATTTGGCGGGGGTATCTCTTGGGCTGCCTTGGCTCCTGGGCCGCCTGCGAGGTTTCTCGGGGCTGGCTTGGCCGTTTTTTTAGGGTTATCTCTTGGGCTGTCTTGGCTCCTGGGCCGCCTGGGGGGTTTCTCGGGGCTGGCTTGGGCCGTATTTGGGGGTGTTATCTCTTGGACTGTCTTGGCTCCTGGGCTGCCTGGGGGGGTTATCGGGGCTGGCTTGGGCCGCATTTGGGGGGTATCTTTTGGGCTGTCTTGGCTCCTGGGCCGCCTGGAGGGGTTCTCGGGGCTGGCTTGGGCCGCATTTGGGTGGTGTCGTTTGGGCTGTCTTGGCTCCTGGGCCGCCTGGGTGGTTTCTCGGGGCTGGCTTGGGCCGCATTTGGAGGGGTATTTCTTGGGTTGTCTTGGCTCATGTGCTGCCTGGGGGGGTTCTCGGGGCTGGCCTCGGCCGTATTTTGGGGGGGTATCTCTTGGGCTGTCTTGGCTCCTGGGCCGCCTGTGAGGTTTCTCGGGGCTGGCTTGGGCCGTATTTTGGGGGGGTATCTCTTGGGCTGTCTTGGCTCCTGGGCCGCCTGGGGTGGTTTCTGGGTGCGGGCGTGGGCCGTATTTTTTTTGGGGGTATCTCGTGGGCTGTCCTGGGGCCTTCCTTGGGGGGCTTATCGGGGCTGGCTTGGGCCGTATTTTCGAGAGGGTGTCTTTTGGCTTGTCCCGGGGCCTTGCTGGTCCGCGCCGCGGCCCTCGGATGCGTTCCTGGGGTCTCGTGGGGCCGCCTTTGGCTCGACTGGGGCCCGTCCTGGGGCGTTTCTGTTGCCGTCTGGGGCTCGCTCGATGATTCTTGTGGCCCTCTTGGGCTCCCTCGGGCGTTTTTTGTCATCTTGAGTTTTTTTTCTTTGGCTCTCTCTCTCTCTCTCTTTTCTTTCTTTGGCTCTCTCGACATTTCTTGTGGCGTTCTCGAGCCCCCCCCTGGGCCGTTTTGGCACCTTCTTGGGCACACTCCTGGGGCCGGTCGCGGTAGGATATTGAGACCCTGTTTGGCTGTCCTGGGCGTTCTGAAGAGCGGAGAAGGCTTGTGCGCCAACAGCATGGAGCATCGAGCGGACAAGCAATGTGCTCTGTTAGTTGGTAGTTCCGTGGCGTTCTTTTGGGCCCCCCCTGGGCTTCTGGGTGGCCTCTTGGGCCGTCGTGGGGTCTCTGTGCCGTCTGAGGAGTCTCTTAGGGGCTGTCTTGGGGCGGCATGGGTGGCCGATTGGTCAGTCTCGAGGCCATCTTCTTGGGCAGTCTGGAGCCTCTCTGGAGGGGGCCTCTCTGAGCGATTCGGGGCCCTCTTGTGCCGTGTTGGCCCCGTCTTGGGCTGTACTGGCATTACGTGGATGTTCTACGCCGTGTTGTAACGACTTTCGGTGTGTACAGTGGGCCCTCTTGCCTGAAGAGTGGGTAGGCGAGTTCGCCTAAATCATGCAACAACCTATGCGAGGACAGAACTTGTTTGCCTCTTGGGGGGCCCAGGTTCTCTTGGAGCCCCCTTGGGCCGTCTTGAGCCGTCTTTGGGCCGTCTCTGCGCCATCTCGAGCCCATGTGCCCGTCCTGGGCGGCCGTCCGAAGTTCAAGAAGGATGAATCCGCGAAAGATCCACTGAGTGTGCACGAAGAGCCCGAAGATTCCCCATGATTCCCCAAACATTTTTCCAAGACGACCTTGATGGTCTCCAAGACGGCTAGGATGGCCCAAGATGGCCTCCAAGATGCCTCCAAGACAACCAAGTTGGCCCGAAGAGAGCCCAATAGCCCAAGACAGTCCCAAGATGGTCTCCAAGACGGTCCCAATATGCTTTCAAGACCGCCAACATTGTTAAAGAGAGCCCAAGACGGCGCCCAAGAGGCCCCTAAGACGGTCCAAGAGGACTCCACTGAAGATGTTCAAACTATTGATTTATTATGCTTCTGACGGGTACTGGCGTTCATTACAAAACAGCAAGGCCCAAGAGGCCCCCAAGATCGCCCAAGATCGCCAAGAGGCCTCCAAGATGGCTCCACGACGGCCCAAGAGGTCAGGACGGCTCCAAGAGGGCCCCAAGACGGCCTAAGAGGCCTCCAAGACGCCCAAGAAGGCTTCCAAGACGGATCTTGAACGCCCCAAGAGAACCCCTATCTGGCTGGGCTGCAAGATGTCTCCAAGCTGCTGGCCCAAGATGCACGCAAGAAGGCCCAAGATGGCCTCTAGATAGCACAAGGCGGCCCAAGAGGTTCCCAATGAGCCCCAAGACTACCCAAGAGGCTTCCAAGGTGCCCAAGATGGCCTTCAAGACGACCCTGAAGCGCCCCAAGAGGGCCCCAAGACGGCTGAGAGAGGCTCCCAAGACGGCTTCCGCTGGCGTCAGACGGGTCAGGAACACCGTAAGATGGCCAAAGAGGCCCCCAAGAAGCTCCCAAACGCCCCCGAGAGTCCCCAGGAGGCCCTGAGAGGCTTCCAAGAGGCCCCCGGGAAAATCCCAGCAGACCCCAAGAATGACCCAAGAAGCTCCCAAGAGGTCTCCTCCTCGTCCTCCTTTTTCCTCCCTCTCCTCATCCTCCTCTTCCTCCTCCACGTGTTCCCCGAAGGGCTTCCACAACGGCTGTGGGAACGCATGGTCCAAACTTTGCCCAAACGTTTTGCCACATAGGCGTATCCTAACAGGCAGGGGGCGTCGGTGATTCGACGGCGTGCCAGATTGTGAAGGCCTGACAGCCGGTGCCGCCGACCCTGAAAGACATCGACGACGACCAGGAGGAGGAGGAGGAGGAGGAGGAGGAGGAGGAGGCGGAGATAAGGAGGAGGAGGAGGAGAAGGAGGAGGAGGAGGAGGAGGGGGAGGAGGGGGAGGAGGAAAAGGACTCCCCCCCGGGGCCCCGATTTCGGGTTGTTTTTTGAATCATGTTCGAAGGTTCCCTGGGGGCCTTCGGCCTGATGCGCCGGCCCCCAAGAGTGCCCCCAGAGGCCTCCTCCTCCTCCTCCTCCTCCTCCTCCTCCTCCTCCTCCTCCCTCTCCTCTTCTTCCTCCTCCCTCTCCTCCTCCTTCTTCCTCCTCCCTCTCCTCCTCTTCTTCTTTCTCCCCCATGTGCTCCCCAAAGGCCCAAAAGGCCCTCAAGATCGCCCAAGATCGCCAAAGAGGCCTCCCTCTCCTCCTCCTTCGTTCTCCCTCTCCGCCTCTTCTTCTTCTTCTTCTTCTTATTATTATTATTCTTCCCAGGGTTTCCACAACGGCCGGGGGAACATAATAGTACAATAGTAGTTTGGCCAGCTCTGGCCGCAACGTTCGGCCACACAGCCGCTTCCAACAGGCAAGGGGGCAGCGGTGATTCGCCAGAGGCGCCTTCGATCCACCGCCCCCTGTTGGCTTGCCACAGGGGTACACGGCGTGTTGAATGTTTGAGAGGCGCTGGTGCTTTTGAATGGTTCCCAGGGGGGTCTCGGCCGATCGCGCCGGGCACCCGGAAATTGCCTCCCCCGTCGGTGTTGCCGTGCAAGATGGCCCCAACCTGGTTTCGATGCGGCCAAGATGGCCTCCAGGACGGCTGAGATGGGCCAAAGGGGGCCAAACATGGAACCAAGATGTCTACTAGACGGCCCAAGATGCACCGAAGACGGCCCAGGATGTCCTCCAGACAGCCCAGGAGGCCCTCAAGACGCCACAACAGTGATGGGCCTGTTTTCCCCCACCACCACCACCATAAGTTGGAAGGAGGGAGGAGGTGGAGGACGAAGAGGAGGAGGAGGAGAAGGAGGAGGAGGAGGAGGAGGAGGAGGAGGAGGAGGAGGACCCCCTCCCCCTCCGTCTTATGGTGGCGGTGGTGGAAAACAGGCCCATCAAGGAGGGCTCCTGGAGGACCTCCGGGAGGCCCCAATCATAGATTCTCCTGGAGTGCCTCCACGGTGTTAGCGTTCTCGCCCCTTCGGGCTGCCGGCGCTCCCCAAGGCGGCCCGACTGGCCTCCAGGATCGCCCCGGAGAGGCCCACAAGATGGTCCCGCGTCGGCCCCGACGACTACCAACACTGACCCAAAGCGCCCAGAAAGGGATTCAAGGAGGAGGGGGGGAGGAGGAGGAGGAGGAGGAGGAGGAGGAGGAGGAGGAGGAGGAGGAGGAGGAGGAGGAGGAGGAGGAGGAGGAGGAGGAGGAGGAGGCCAGAGAGGGCCCAAAGACTGCCTCCGAAGGCCAAAAGGTCACCAAGAGGCTCTCAGAGACCCCCAGGAGGCCCCCAAGAGGCTTCCAGGGAACCCCCAGGAGGCGCCACGAGGGCCTCAAGAGGCCTCCTCCTCTTCCTCCTCCTCTTCCTCCTCCTCCTCCTCCTCCTCCTCCTCCATCTCCTCCTCCTTCTCCTCCCCCTTCTCCTCCATCTCCTCCTCTTTTCTCTTCCTCTCCCAAGTGTTCCCCTCAGGGGTTCCACAAGGGCTGGGGGAGCTCACAGGCCAGTAGCTTGGCCAGACTTCGGCCCAACGTTTGGTCGCATGGATGTTTCCAGGTCGGTCCCAAGACGACTCCAAGACTTTTCCACAGGTGTTCCTCCAAGAGGCGCCAGAGAAGAATGCCAAGAGGCCCCAACAGGTATCCAAGAAGCCTCTCACAAACAACCCAAGCGCGGTGGCGGGATGGCGTATTGCAGGGCTTTGGGGGGCGGCCGCGTGGCAGTCCCTGTGCTTTGGGGCGCGTTTCCAGTGGGCTCCAGTGGGACTGCCCCCTCATCCCCTCCCCCATGGGAGGTCCCGCGGATGATGCTTTTATTATTGTATTGGCCCGATAGAAACGGAGCCCCAAGGCCCCCATCTCCACTTGATCCCAATTTCAAGAGGCGATCACGCAGCGGTTCACGAATGTGGCATGAGGGATCACACTGTTGGACTGCTTCGCTCCTAGGCGTGGCTTCTGGGGCTCACGCCACATCCGTGCGCTCTCGTGCCGCCTGGCCGCTGGCGCGCGCGACCTTCCCGAAAATGTCTCCCCTCCGACCGCCCGGGGCTGGCGCGCTCGAGGAAGACTGCTCCGCCAACCTGGGGCAGGGCATGGCGGAGCAGGGCATAGCCCTGGCCTGGCGACGGCTCCCCCCCCTCGACAGAGCGCGGAGGACGGCGTTGCTGCCGCGCCGTCCTCCTCCTGCGGGCCGCAGCGGCCGCCCCGCGCGCGCCCCAAGGGGGAGCGCGCTGGGGGGGGGGGGGGGCCGAGGCGGGGCCGGGGTTTGAGCCGGCGCGTGCGGGCGGCGGGAAGGCGGGAGGGAGAGAGGTCGCGCGCGCGTCTGTCCTGCTGCTCTGTCTGCCCCTCCTGTTCTCGCTGCTCTCTCCTGCTGCTGCTCCTCTGTTCATCCCCTCGACGGCCGCTTTTGTCTTGGCGGCCTCTTGGGGCCACCTTGAGGCCCTCTTGGGCAGTCTTGGTGGCCTCTTGGGCCCCCTCTTGGACCGCTTTGAGAAGGCCTGGTGGGCGTCTTGGGCCGTCTCAGGCTTTCGGCAGCCAGAGCAGACGGGAACGCGAAACTTGCATCGCGAAGACACACCCCTAATTAGTGATTTGGACCAGTCGAGGTCTTCGTAGGGAGTTCTCTTGGAGCTCTCTTGGGCCGTCCAAGGGGCATCCAGGATCGTCTTGGAGCCATCTTGGGCCGTCTCAGTGCCATCGTGGGTCGCCTCTGAGCCCCCATGGACCATCTATGGATCATCAGTGGCAATAGTGAAACGCGTCTGGGAGCACTTCTGGAACAAACGAGTCCGCCGGCACCATTTCCTGGGACCCCCCACGCCACAGCGGAAGAACTGGGCTCCCGGTGGAAAGATTACATCGGCCCAATGAAAGTTCTTTGAATTTTCATCACGACGCTGGCCGGCGGAAGTCGACGGAAGTAAAACGAGGCGGAAGACGGGGGAAGGCCGCTGGAAGGCTTGCCAATGTCAGCGGAATTAGACGACGCCCCTTCCGAACCCCCTACCCCCCGTAGAAGCCTAGCACTGTTGTCTTCCTCCGTGGGCCGGGCGGGATCCCGCCTCGCTTATTCCGTTTTAATATTATAAGTTTAGTTCAGGACGATCAAAATCCCACCCATTAAAAATGGGGTAGACCAAAATCCCGGGTCGTTCACGGATCCCACCATGCTGGGATCGGCTCGAAGTAAGATGGGGCTCATAAATTGCAGTATTATTGCCGTGTTGGGGTCGTCTTCAGGTCATCTTGAGATCATATCCCGGTCATGTTTGGATCACGCAACCATCGCGTGGTCATTATGAGGCCACCCTGGGTGCGCTTGGATCCATCTTGTTGCCATCGGGCCATCTCGGCGTCATGCGTTGCTCATGTGTTGCGTCATCTGCAAGTCGGCCTGACACGGTCCAGAATCCATGGCGGGATCGCGTTGGGGTGGCATCATCCTGGGTCCTCTGGACGTTATCGTCCGTGGCCTGAGGCATTCCTGGAAACATGTTGTGGCCATGGGACGTCTTGGGATCGCGTGCGTGCGAACGCTGAGCACGCGCGCGCGACCTTTCATCTTGCCGACGGGTTTACATACATATTATTCCTCGTGCGAGTTTCCAAGGAAACTTTTGTTGGAGCCAAGTAGGAGCACGGCAATCATCTCACACGCCGAGGGAATCCGAAAAGGTCGACGAATTTGTTTTGCTTTTGCCATGTGGATTGTGGTCGCCGTCCTCTGCTACATGTATTTCCATGTCAGCGAGCATTCCTATGTGTCCTGCCTCAGCGTTGCTTATGCGGCGCAGTCAATGATCCCGGACATGGGCACGCTCTCACGGGAGACGCAATCGTCCGGCGAACTCGAGCAGAATCTCATCGTTACCATCCAGGAGGTCGTGATCGGCGTTGCAATCCTCACCGTTGTTGACTTGCTAGCGGCCTCCAAAGCCTCGAAGCAAGCTCGGCAGCGCCTGCAGATCTCTTTCCGGCGCGCCAGGGAGCTTGCGGAGCTGCTCGGCGATGCCGCGGGCAGCGCAGCCAGCACGGAGCTCTGCATCAAGCGCTTCGCCGACTTCCTCGGCGACCTGGACGCCCTCCGCGGCCTGATCCCGCACGCCGCCAAGGATTGGACGCCCGAGTTCGTTGGGGTAACTCCGGTCCGGGACAACTCCAGCTTGGGCCCCCGCGGCACGAACCAGGAGCTGCCCGTGACCACCCCCAGCCCCGATGATTCGGGAGCGGCTGGGCGCCCGAATCATCCGGGATAACTCCGGTCTGGGGCAACTCCAGCTTGGGCTGCCCCTGACCACCCCCGGACCTGATGATCCTGGCCTTTGAAAGACCGTGCTTCTTTATTGCTTGGGGCACAATGGGCATTATAGCCCCCGGCCCCCCCCTATAACGTAACGCCCCTCCCCCCGCAGTGCGCTCTGGGCACTGCCACCGTGCGCACGGCGGGGGGGGGGGCGTTACACTGTAGTTCCCCCCCCCCCTCCCCCTGCCCCCCCCCACCCCTATCATGCCCAGGATCGCCGAAAAGAAAGAAACGCCCTCAGAGGAGCCCGTCTACGGCGGGGAGCCTTTCAAGACGGAGCTCTACGAGGAGCTCGAGGCCCTGGCATCGCTCGGACGTGTGCACTTTTTCTCGGCGAGAACCGTTGAGGACGATCCTGGACCATCGAGCAAAGAAAAACACGCACGATACCGAAAAATGCACGGGAAATGGACGTCCGAGCGATGGCTCGAGGCGCGCCTGCGGGCCGTCGCGGGCCACGTCGCGGACATCGAGTGGGCCGCGCGCATCCGGTCGCACCGGCGCGCCGCCCCGGCCGCGCAGGCGGGCCCCGCCTCGTGGCCGTGCCGCGGTGACGAGGAGACTGCTTTGCATTCCTCCTCCTCCTCTTCCTCCTCGTCCTCCTCCTCCTCCCTCCTCCTCCTCCTCCTCCTCTACCTCCTCCTCCTCCTCCTCCTCCTCCGCCTCTACCTCCTCCTCCTCCTCCTCCTCCTCCTCCTCCTCCTGCCCGCCCAGCCCCCAGGGTTCGGACGAGGCTACTTAGCCTACCTATCGTAGACAGCACTGCCGTTGCCAGGATGGGCACCACACCCCTTTGCGCCACACCCCTTTCCAGCCGCCGGAGCTAGGACGGGTATAAGTCCGTCGCAGAACGTGCTGAGAAGGCCCTGAGAGCGTTCCCCAGAGCGCTCTGAGAAGGCCGCGGCGCCCGATACATCTCCCAGACCCGCCAGATCTCAGAGATTCATTCTCGATTCATCCTCGCCCAGTGTTATCCTCGTCCTAGCTTCGTCTTGCGGATAGCCTGGCCTTGCCGGCTGCGCAGGTCCAGACGGGGGACGCAGCAGTGGTGCGCGCGGGCACGCGTGGCGCTGCCCAACGCGAAAAGGTCAGGTTATCGGCTGGCCCCTCCCCATTCACCACACCGGATAGTCCAGGTTATCGCCAAACTAGAAACAACGATCTCCAGTCCAGCCCCGTCGCCATGGACGCCGCGCAGCTCGCGCCGAACCAGGCTCTGGACGACGCCCTCCGCCTGCTGTTCTCCCGCCTGCGGCGGAATGTCGACGGCATTCGAGGAAGAACACAAACGGCATAAGCATGAGTTTTCGGAGGTCCGCGCGGATGTCCTGGCGAGGCCAAGAAATCCGCGCGGACCTCCGAAAACTTCTGCTTGTGCGGGCGTTTTTCTTCACCCAGGCATGCTCCGCGGAGTCGAGGCCCTCGCCGCGTTCGTGACGCAGCACGGCCAGAGCTTCCCCGCGCCCGCCCAGCCCTGGTCTTCGAGGGCCGCGGAGCGGGGGGGGAGAGGTGCGGGGGCGCCCCAGTCTCTGGAGGCCATCCTGACGGAGCCGCAGGGTGGGGGGCATCCGGTGCGCCGCCGGCTGACCAGGCTCCTGTCGCAGGTGCTGGAGGACGAGGACGCCCCGGCCGCGCAAGCGCACGGCCTGTCTGCTTCGGTGGCGTCGCGCGGTGCAGCCTTGGAGACATTGTTTGTCGGTCTCAGGTTTCAGCTGGCCGCCTCCGATGCGAACCTGCCCCACCACGACGACCTGTGCCGCTTCGAGGTCGTGCTCCTCCTCACGAGGCTCTTGGTGGGTGAGGTTCGCAAGATGGAGTTGGCACTCATGGAGTACTGAGCTCTGGGTCCGATACCAAAAAATGGCTCGGGTGCGTACACTGTACGAGGCGCTATTGTCGACACACACATACACACCAGCAACGCTTCAAATAACAAGACTGAAGACAAGGCTAAGTGCATGAGTTGTGCAAATGTAAGAACAACATCTACATGAGGTCACTGATAGTTCTATTGATTCGTACCAGCGTGTGTTTATATATATGTGTGATGACGATGGCAGCTGCATACATCACAGTACAACTTGCGGAAGCACGTGCATTGCACACGAACCGTGACAAAGCAAGAGGATGCACGAAGCCGACACGACGTGGACAAGGCAGGACGAGAAGAGCCAGGGTCCTCATCCTCTTTCCCTCCCTCGCGTTCCTCCTCCCTCTCCTCTCCCTCTCCTCTCCCTCTCCTCTCCCTCCTCTCCCAGCCTTCTCCCCCCCTTCGTCCCCGTCCCCGTCCCCAACGTCGCCTGGTTCGTGGGGGGGGACGGAGACTGATACCCGTCTCCAACGTCGCCTGGTTCGTGGGGGGGGGGGGGCGGAGACTGCTATACATACATATATATACAAGATTTTAAGGCTCGCTGCGCTTCGCCTTCTAATATTGATCCTTGCACCTACGATGTTTCTGGGCGCGGGCGAGAACACAATTGTTCAATGAGGTGTGTGGGAATTGTGCGAGCGGAGGCGAGGCGAGGCGAGTGCGCGGTAGCGCCCGGGGCGGGGCTCAGGGCGCAGCGTTGGTGGACGCTTGAGTGGAGGTGAAGGTGGAAAGTCGGATGCCGGACGCTAGAGGTCGAGTGCTGAGCTGATGGAGGCTGGAAGTCTATAGGTGGAAGTTCCACCAGCCCTTTAGGGCTACGGTGGTATAGCGAGTTTGGTCTTCTCTCTTCCCCTTCCTTCCCCTGCTCGGGGGAGGGGTAACCTTCCCCTGGGCCTGGAGGGGGGGGGATGGAGGCGTTAGAGCGTCCAAGACGGCTCAAGATGGCTCCAAGAGGCGCTCCAAGTCGCAAGATGGCCTCCAAGATGGCCCAAGATACCTCAAGATGGGTCAATATAGCCTCCGACACACCTCCAAGAGTCCTCAAGACGGATCCAAGTGCCCTTCGAGCCCTCCACGGCGCCCTCCAAGAAGCCAGAACCCTTCAAAAGCTTAAGGAAAGTCCATGTGTTTGGCATTCTCGTCTTTTCGCTTCCGATGGGCCCCTGAGGCATCAAGATGGCCCCAATATGGCCCAAAAGAGCCCCAAGAGGGGCCCAAGAAGGCCCAAGACGGCCCCAAGATCGCCCAAGAGGCTTCCAAAGAGCGCTCCAACACGTCCCCAAGACGCCGTTTGAGAGCCTCCGAGGGGGGGACCTGAATTGAGGACCCCCGCTCTTTTTGAACAATGGGGCCCAAGACGGCCCCGAGAGGCCTCCCAGCCTCTCCTGAAGATTCTCCACCCCGCCCTTTTTGGCCCAAGATGGCTCCAAGAGAGCCCTAGATAGCCCAAGATGGCCTCCGAAATGGCCCAAGATAGCCAAGCATGGCTCAAGATAGCCTCCGACAGATCTCCAAGAGGCCTCAAGAAAGCCTGAATATGGCCCGACATAGCCGAGCATGGCTCAGAATAGCTTCCGACAGACTCTAGCCGAGCATGGCTCAGGATAGCCTCCAACAGGCCTCGGGAAAGCTGGCAATCAATTCTGGACGGGCTGGTGGGGATACTTTTTTGGTCGGCGGCTCCCTGGCGAAGGTCAAGAAGCGGGGCAACGTTCGGGGCGCAGAACGAAGATAATTGGCCGCAGTGGCGTATGCACATGCAAGGGACAAAATGACCCACATTAGACGCCAATGACCGGCGAAGACATCCCGGCGGGTGGGGACGCCAAGGCGCGGCGACCGGTGGCGGGACGGCGGGGGGAAGTCGCCCTTTAGGCGCCAAGCTCCAGCCAGCCACAAGCGAGGACGCGTACAGCGCGACCAGGTGATCAAGGTGAGGATACTTTTTTTGGTTGGCGGCTCCCTGGCGAAGGTCAAGAAGCGGGGTAGCGTTCGGGGCGCGGAACCAAGATAATTGGCCGCAGAGGCGTATGCACATGCAAGGGACAAAATGACCCACATTAAGCGCCAGGAGACCGGCACAGACATCCCAGCGGGTGGGGACGCCAAGGCGCGGCGACCGGCGGCGGGACGGCGGGGAGAAGTCGCCGTTTCGGCGCCAAGCTCCAGCCAAACCACAAGCGACACAGGTGGCAAGAGAGGAGGAGAGGGCGAGCGTGAGCGACTAACTCAGACTCAAGGTGGGTATACGCGAAGCGTCAAGAATTGAGAGGAAAGTCGGCGGCCGCATGCTGGAGGACGGGATGCTGACCTGGTAGAGGCTGGGAGTCCCGCGAGCGAAGCGGCAACACGATATTGAATGAGAGATGTGGCCGGCGCCTCGGCGAGAGCACGGGGCCCAGTGAAAGCTGTCTTCTGTTTCCGCCGTTTGCCCTCCCCTCCTCCTGCTCCTCCTTGCCCTCCTTCCGTCTTCCTGGGGCCCCTCCTGTTTCTCGCAATCCTCACCGTTCCTTCCTCTTCCTCCTTTTTCTCCTCCGTCCCGCCTCCTGCTCCTTTTCCTTCTCTGC
Organism: Prorocentrum cordatum; assembly: GCA_963575745.1. NCBI lineage: Eukaryota > Dinophyceae > Prorocentrales > Prorocentraceae > Prorocentrum > Prorocentrum cordatum. The sequence continues at coordinate 378,505 of CAUYUJ010020660.1, read as the reverse complement.
CACGCGGGCCCATTCGGCGCGCGGCCAGCCGAGCCAAGGACGACGGCTCAGGTCAATCAGAGTGTAATGAATTTGACGGCTCTAAGACTGAGTGGAGCTCCTGTTGGCGCTTTTGTATACCATCGGAGGGCCTTCTTGGGCTGTCCTGGGGCCCTCGTGGGCTGTCTGGGGGGGCTTGGGCCGTCCTGGGGCCGTGTTGGGGCTCTCTCGGGCCCTCTCTGAAGCATCCCGTGGCTCTGTTGGGGCCCTCTTGGAGGTCTTTTAGGGGTCTTTTGGGCGCTCCCTGCCTTTCTTGGCGCTTTATTGGCCCATCTTGGGGCCCCATTGGGCCGCCTGGAGGCCATTTCGGGGCGACCTCGAAGCTCGCAGACCATTCTTGGGCCGTTCGTGGCCAGAAAAGGCGAGAAGCACAGAGTCGTTCAAAAACCAACGGAAAATTAAGGTTTTTGGCCTGCTGAGGCCGTATTGGAGGTCTTTGCGGGGGCATCCTGGGCCGTCTTGAGCCCATGTTTGGTCCTGTTGGAGCACTCTGGGGCCGTCTTGGGGCCTCTTGGGCCTTGCAGAGGACGTCTGGGAAGTGCCTTCTGCTGTCTTGGGCTCCCGATGTAGGCCTCGTGTCGCTCTCTTCGGGGCATTTTGGGCCGCCTCGAAGCATTGTGGGGCTCTCTTGGGGGCCTGTGGGGTTCATCTGGGGTCCATGTGGGGGGGGGTGTCGGTGACATGCCGGGTTTTTCCTTGTAATTTGATAGGTAGAAGGAATATATGTATATATACATATATACATGTATATGTATATACATATGTATATATATATATGTCTTCAAGAGTGGCGCTTCGCGCTATGCACCTTGAAGTCTTGGTATGCAGGCGGAATGGCAGGAAGGTCAAGCCGACAGTTTAGCGATAATTCATTGTTGCCTTTTCCGGCATCGCCGTTATGATAATGTTAATCGTTATCCTTCCTCCATGCTCTTTCCTTATTCATTCTCGCAATACCCTGCGCATTCTCCACATCCTCCTCAGCTCTTTTTGTAGAGGCTTCTCTTTGGAGAGCCTCTGGGGGCCTCACAACAGTTTTTGTCATGCTTTCTTAAGGCCTTCTGGAGGCCTCCTGGGCGCCATCTGCGGGCCTCTGGGGGCTTCCTCGGGCCACCCTGCCTCCAACCGCGAGCGGTCTCACTGAACGACCGGGTCACGATTTGGAATGCGTCGGAGGGTGTCGTGGGGCCATCTTGGGCCGTCATGGGGCTCGCTTAGGCCATCTTGGAACCCTGTTGTGCCGTCTTGGGGCTTTCCTGGACTGCCTGGAAGTCTTTTCGGATGGTTGTGCGGCGATGTTCGAGCCTCCGAGGCGGCTTCGGACGCCCAGAAGACCGCTGTCTTGGAGCGTCGGGACGCCGAAAAGAGGAGAACCCCGCGAACCCCTCTAGCCCATCCAGAAACGATGCCCAGAGGAATTGCCTCGATCAGGGAAGTGGGCAGCACACAGAGGAAGGGTCCCCCAGTGGAGGCCTCTTGGAGCGTCTTGAGGGTCTCTTGGCGGTCCCGGACGCCTCTTAGAGCGTCTTGGGTGCCTCGGAGAGCTTCTTGGGGCCTCTTGGGGGTCTCTTGGGGCCTCCTGGGGCCTCCTGGCCCTCTTGAAGCGCTCTCGGGAGCCTTGGGCCCGCTCTTGGAATTTCTCTTGGGCCATCTTGGAGCCATCTTGAGGCCTCGGATGGCCATCGGAAGCGAAAAGGCGAGAAGGCCACAAACATTGATGTTCTTCAGGTTTTGGGGGGATTTTGGCCTCTTCGGGGCCTCCTGGGGGAGCTCCTTGGCCACTTGGAGCCGTCTTGGAGCGGTCTTGGGGCCTCTTGGAGCATCGTGGGAGCCATCTTGAGGCATCTTGGGATATCTTGAGCCATCTTGGAGGTCATCTTGGGCTCTTCCAGGCGCTACTGGAGTCATCTTAAGCAGCGCACCCCCCCAGGAGGCCAATATATAGCCAGAACCTTAGTAAACGCCGTGATTTTGGCAATGTCGCCGAGGCCTCTTGGAGCGTCTCAAGAGGCCAAAACGGTGCCAAAACCGCAGTAAAACAAATGATGTTGACTTCCTCGCCGAGGCCGTTTTGGACGCTCCGACGACTCGCGGAACGCCCCGTCCAGGTCCAGGGGAGGGGGTAGGGGGAGGGATCAAGACCCCCTCCCCGCCCGCAAGCCGTCTCGCTCACTCCCACCCGCCCTCCCAACACATACGTAGCACCCGAGTCTGGCCCGAGCCTCAGCATATTCAGCAGTCGTCTTTGGATAGGTAGCTACTGGGGGCCAAGCCGCCGCCGCCGCCGCTGCCTCCGCCGCCGCCGCCGCCGCCGCCCGCCGCCGCCGTCGCCGCCACGCCGCCGCCGCCGCCGCAACCGCCGCCGCCTGCCGCCGCCGCCGCCGCCGCCGCCGCCGGCGCCGCCGCCGCCGCCGCAGCCGTGCGCCGCCACCGCCGCCGCCGCCGCCCGCCGCGCCGCCGCCGCCCCCCGCTGCCAAACCGCCGCCGCAGCCGCTGCCGCCACCGCCACCGCCGCCGCCGTGCCGCCGCCGCCGCCGCCGCCGCCGCCGCAACCGCCGCAGCCGCCGCCGCCGCCGCAGCCGCCGCAGCCGCCGCCGCCGCCGCCAAGTGCACTCTGTATTGTTTTTTGACAGGGATGGTGGGGGGGGGCCGCATCGGGTTGGCTGCGCATGTTTCGAATTTGGAGGCAGAGTGTGTGTTTGTATTGTTTTTACCTAACAGCGAAGACTGATATATTTCTAGTGGTGTCAAAAGAGAGCAGCAGATGACTCCACAGGGGGGTCGGGGCGGGACCCGGGGCGGCTGCCGCCGAAGCTCAAATCGCTTGGGACGTCCTCGCAAAATCGCTCTTGGCGCTGCTAGAACTCCATTCCCGGCATACATATTGAATGCCGGGAGCCAGCTGCTTTGATGGGTGCGGATTTTATAAAACACTATATATAGCTATTGTGCACTATAGGATCCTATCAGCATGCACTAAAAATAAGAAAAATAGTAATACATAGTGAAACAATAGTGAAAACAATAGTGTTAAATAGTAAAAATAGTTTAAAAAAATAGTGAAAAAGAGTGAAACATAATGAAACAAATAGTGAAACTGAGAAAATAGCAAATTCTAAGAAAAATCACAAACCAGCTCGCTCGGCAATTCCGAACGCACTGCAGGCAGCAGCGATGCCACCAGGAGCCGTCCTGCGCGAAGTGCCACACGTCCATGTTGGCTGCGGGGCCGAGGGCGCCGCACGTGGCGCAGCGTGCATCCCAGGCAGCCATTTAACGAATTCTCGAATTCGGATGGGCGAATTCAAAAAACTTGAAGCCAAAAACGGCTGCGACGAAATCGTTATCCTGTCCTCCTCCTCCTCCTCCTCCTCCTCCTCCTCCTCCTCCTCCTCCTCCTCCTCCTCCTCCTCCTCCTCTTCTTCCTCCCCCCATGCAAAGCGGTTTGGCCGCTGAGGAGCAGAATGGAGAGGCCGGAGGGAAGCGAACGCAAAGCGGTTGGCCCGCTGAGGAGGGAGGAGGAAACGGATGAGGGAGGTGACGGAGGGCGGGGGGGGGGTAACAGTAGTCAGAACAGGGGAGGAAGAATAAGAAGAATAAGAGCAACAAAAAACGGAAGAAGCAACAAAAACTGAAACAGATAACACAACACCATACAACAAAACACAACACAAAAAAACAACAAAACACAACACAACACAGCATAAAACAACACAAAAACAACAAACAACAACATGTTGTTTTTTTGGTGTTGTTTTTTTTGTTGTTTTTGTGTTGTTTTTCCCCACATCCTGAGTGGGGTTCTTGCTTTCCCAGAACACCCTCTCCTTCCCACCCGCCTCCCGCTCCATCTTCCACGCAGCACAATATTATTCATGCCGCACACACCATACCATACCATAGTTCCTACCGCACATACCATACCATACCATACCAGGGAGGCCCCGCCTGAGCGAGGAGGGTATCCGCAAACCATACTATTTACATGGTTTCGTGCCCCTCCCGCCTCTCCAGGGAGGCCCCGCCTGAGCGAGGAGGGTATCCGCAAACCATACTATTTACATGGTTTCGTGCCCTCGTGCCCCTCCCACCTCTCCAGGGAGGCCCCGCCTGAGCGAGGCGGGCATCCGCAAACCATATTATTCTACAGGCTTACGCCACATCCGCCGACCCCTTCTGTGACTGTTGCGAGGCCAGGAGTTTCTGGCCAGCGGCGTCTTGTGTGAGGGTGCGGTGTCGCGCGCGGGTGGTGGCAGATACGTGGGGGGGTCCAAATGTTTGCGTGATGCCGGTGGTCTGGGGCGTGTTTTGCGAGCGCCTTGCGTGCTGTGCACCCGGGTGCGGGGTGTCTTTCTGGGAGGTCGGCCTTTCGACCCTCAACCAAGTGGAGGAGCACCGGAAGACGAAAGGAGCAAGAGTAGCGTGCGGAAGCTGTGATCAGCGAAACATCACCGCGAAAGATGTGGCAGATGAGTCGAAACGGGTGAAGAGGCTGTTGACGTTTGCAGCGCGCGCGAAACAGTTCGCGTAGCAGCAGCACATTAGCGCCGAGCAAGATTGTGAGCACGTCGCGAGGAAGAGCAAGGCTGCATGCGCGGAGTGCATTGCAGTTGGCTTGACGGCTCGCAATGCGGAAGCGTCTGGGGGTCTTTTGGAGGCCTCCTGGGAGCCTGTTGGGGACTGCTTGGGGCGTCTTGGCGGCCTCTTGGGGGCCTCTGGCGGCCTCTTGGGGCACTCTCGTGGGGGCGGAAGGCTAGATTTTTGAATTATTTGTTGTCCTCTTGGGCCCCTCTTGGTGCCTTCGTGGGCCGTCGACAGTGGCGGCGACAGACTCGACGGCGTAGGCTGGGCACCTTTTTGGGGCCATCTTGGGGGCTTCGTTGACCGTTGTGGGAGCCTCTGGCGCCGTCGTCGTGAGAATCCTCTCGGGGGCCTGCGGGAGGCAGTTTGGAGGCTTCTGGGGAGCTGTTTTGGGGCAGCTTGGGGCTTTTTTTGGGCTTGTTGGGGGCCTCTTGGGGGCTTCTTGGAGCCTCTTGGAGGCCTCTTGGGGCCTCCTTGGCGCCTTTTGGGGCGGAAGGCTAGAATTTTAGGTTCGTGGTCCCCGTCTGGAGCCTTTCTTGGGCCCCTCTGTGGGCCCTCTTGGACTGTCTGAAGGCCCTCTTGAGCCGTTTTGAGGCGCTCTTGGGCCGTGTTGGGGCCCACTTGGGAGCCTCTCGGGTCGTCTTGATGCCGTCTTGGGGGCTTCTTTCGCCGTCTTGGAGCGTCGGAAGCCCGAAAAAACGCGAAGGCCAAAAACGTTGAAAAAACCAATGGAAATCGACGATTTTGGCCTCTTGGGGCCATCTTGGGAGGCGTCTTGGAAGCTTCTTGGGGCGTCTTGGAGGCATCTGGGGCCATCTGGAGGCCATCTTGACCGTCTTCGAGTGTTTTTTCGGCGACTCGGGGCCCTCTTGGACCGTCTGCAGAGCTTCTTGGGAGCCTCTTCGCTCGTTTGCGGCCCCCCCAGCAGACTCTCTGGAGCGGATGACCCCCCCCGGACCGCGCCGGCGGATCCCGGGGAATCCGGCCGGACCCCCCCCCCCCCCCCTCCAAAACGACCGGACCAGGCTCCGGGGGGAGGGGTTTGGGGAGGGGGGAAGCATCTCACACGCCGATGACCCCAAGGGGTCGGCGGATTTACATGGTTTCGTGCCCCTCCCACCTCTCCAGGGAGGCCCCGCCTGAGCGAGGAGGGTATCAGCGAACCATACTATTTCCATGGTTTCGTGCCCCTCCCACACCTCCAGGGAGGCCCCGCCTGAGCGAGGAGGGCATCCGCAAACCATACTATTTGCATGGTTTCGTGCCCCTCCCACCTCTCCAGGGAGGCCCCGCCTGAGCGAGGAGGGCATCCGCAAACCATACAATTTACATGGTTTCGCGCCCCTCCCACCTCTCCAGGGAGGCCCCGCCTGAGCAAGGAGGGCATCCGCAAACCATACTATTTACATGGTTTCGTGCCCCTCCCACCTCTCCAGGGAGGCCCCGCCTGAGCGAGGGGGGTATCCGAAAACCATGCTATTTGCATGGTTTCGTGCCCCTCCCACACCTCCAGGGAGGCCCCGCCTGAGCGAGGAGGGTATCAGAAAACCCTATTATTTACATGGTTTCGTGCCCCTCCCACACCTCCAGGGAGGCCCCGCCTGAGCGAGGAGGGTATCCGAAAACCATACTATTTACATGGTTTCGTGCCCCTCCCACCTCTCCAGGGAGGCCACGCCTGAGCGAGGAGGGTATCCGGACACCATACTATTTACATGGTTTCGTGCCCCTCCTCCCTTCCAGCGGAGCCCCGCCAAAGCGAGGAGGGCATAAAGAAAATGGGTCCCACGAAATCGTTAATCTCTTTATGTGGGGAACTCCGTTAGCATTATGTGTGTTGCCTGGTGTTGTCTGGCGCCCGCCCTACAAGACAACGCAACAGCAACAAGACACACAACAGGAAAACAACATAAAACCACACAAAACAACAAACAACAACATGAACACAACACCGAGACAACATCCAGCTAACATCCAGCCTGCTGCCAATGGGAAGGGGAGGAGGGGGGTGGGGGAGGAGAGGGAGGGGGGGGGGGGGGCGGAGGGGGGGAGGAGGAGGGGGGAGGAGAGGAGCGGCAAGAGAATAGGAGGAGGGGGGGGAAGAGAGAGGGGGGGAGGGAGGACGAGGGGGGGGAGGAGGGGGAGGGGAGGAGAGGATAGTATGATAGAGGAGGAGGTAGGAGGAGGAGAAGGAGGAGGGGGAGGAGGAGGAGGGGAGGAGGAGGGGAAAGAGGATAGAGGAGGAAGGGTAGGAGGAGGAGAAGGGGGAGGAAGAGGAGGAGGAGGAAGAGGAATGGGAGGAGCTTCGGAGCTTCGGATTTGGGGGTGCCGAGGCCCAGGAGTGCCAGCACCAAGGGGGCGCCGAGGCCCCAAGAGGGGCGCCGAGGAGGACGGGAGGAGGGGGCAGAGGAGGAGGAGAGGAGGAGGAGGAGGAGGAGGAGGAGGGGGACGAGGAAGAGGAGGAGGAGGAGGAGGAGGAGGAGGAGGAGGAGGTGAACACCTCCTCCTCCCTCCTCCTTCTCCTTCTTCTCCCTTGGAACACAACGTTCTGGCGTCGGTCAGACTTGTTTCAATGTCTGAATTTTGAAAAGTAAAGAAAAAGTAAAACAATAGTGAAAATAGTGAAACATTTTGAAAAATGGAAAAATAGTGATACATAGTGACAGTAGTGAAACATAGTAGAAATAATGAAAAATAGTTAAAAGGTGTAAAAAAACTAAGTTAGGGATTCCAAGTTCAGCTGATGATAGGACAGTGTAAGTTCCTATAGATCCTATAGTGAAACACAGGGGGGGGGGCTATCGGGCATTATCACTATCGGCATTCCTATGGAACCTTTTGGGCCTTCTAACCAATCCTAACTCATCCAAGCCTTTCCTAAAATAGAACCACTTACCTAACCTATAACTTCTTATAACTCCGCACCCATCAAAGTGTAAGCCACTATGTGGTCTTCGAGTTCCAAGAATTCCATTCCCGGGCCACATTTTGAATGCCCGGAGCCAACTGTAGGCCACTTCGTGCTCTTCGACTTCCCAGAAGACCACTCCCGGGCCACATTTTGAATGCCCGAAGCCAACTGTAGGCCACTTCGTGTTCTTCGAGTTCCCAGAACACCATTCCCGGGCCACATTTTGAATGCCCGGAGCCAACTGTAGGCCACTTCGTGTTCTTCGAGCTCCCAGAACTCCATTCCCGGGCCACATTTTGAATGCCCGGAGCCAACTGTGGGTTACTTCGTGCGCTTCGAATTCCCAAAACTCCACTCGCGGACCACATTTTGAATGCCCGGAGCCAACTGAGGCTGAGGCAGGCTGTTGCTGCTGAGGCAGGCTGAGGCTGAGGCTGAGGCAGGCTGAGGCTGAGGCAGGCTGAGGCTGAGGCAGGCGGTTGAGGCTGAGGCTGAGGCTGAGGCAGACGCTGAGGCAGACGCTGATGCAGGCTGAGGCTGAGGCAGGCTGAGGCTGAGGCTGAGGCTGATGCAGGCTGAGGCTAAGGTTGAGGCTGAAGGCAGACTGAGGCTGAGGCTGAAGCAGGCTGAGGCTGAGACTGAGGCAGGCTGAGGCTGAGGCTTAGGCAAGCTGATACTGAGGCAGACGGAGGCTGAGGCTGAGGCAGGCTGAGGCTGAGGCAGGCTGAGGCTGAGGCTGAGGCTGAGGCTGAGGCAGGCTGAGGCTGAGGCTTAGGCAAGCTGATACTGAGGCAGACTGAGGCTGAGGCTGAGGCAGGCTGAGGCTGAGGCAGGCTGAGGCTGAGGCAGGCTGAGGCAGGCTGAGGCAGGCTGAGGCTGAGGCTGAGGCTGAGGCTGAGGCTGAGGATGAGGCAGGCTGAGGCAGACGCTGAGGCAGGCTGAGGCAGAGGCTGAGGCAGGCTGTGGCTGAGGCTGAGGCTGAGGCTGAAGCAGGCTGAGGCTGAGGCTGAGGCAGGCTGATTGTGAGGCTGAGGCAGGCTGATGCTGAGGCAGGCTGAGGCTGACGCTGATGCAGGCTGAGGCTGAGGCAGGCTGAGGCTGAGGCTGAGGCTGAGGCTGTGGCTGTGGCTGAGGCTGAGGCTGAGGCTGAGGCTGAGGCAGGCTGAGGCAGACGCTGAGGCAGGCTGATGCTGAGGCAGGCTGAGGCTGAGGCTGAGGCTGATGCAGGCTGAGGCTGAGGCCGAGGCCGGCTGAAGGCAGACTGAGGCTGAGGCTGAAGCAGGCTGAGGCTGAGGCTGGCAGGCTGAGGCAGGCTGAGGCTGAGGCTGAGGCTGATGCTGAGGCAGGCTGAGGCTGAGGCTGATGCAGGCTGAGGCTGAGGCAGTAAGGCTGAGGCTGAGGCGGGGCTGGGGCTGACTGTGGCTGAGGCTGAGGCTGAGGCAGGCTGAGGCAGACGCTGAGGCAGGCTGATGCTGTGGCAGGCTGAGGCTGAGGCTGAGGCTGATGCAGGCTGAGGTTGAGGCTGGCTGAGGCTGAGGCCGAGGCTGAAGGCAGACTGAGGCTGAGGCTGAAGCAGGCTGAGGCTGAGGCCGAGGCAGGTTGATGCTGAGGCTGAGGCAGGCTGATGCTGAGGCAGGCTGAGGCTGAGGCTGAGGCAGGCTAAGGCTGAGGCTGAGGCAGGCTGAGGCTGAGGCTGAGGCAGGCTGATGCGGAGGCAGGCTGAGGCTGAGGCTGAGGCTGAGGCTGAGGCTGATGCAGGCTGAGGCTGAGTCAGGCTGAGGCTGAGGCCGAGGCTGAAGGCTGAGTGCCCGAGGCTGAAGGCAGACTGAGGCTGAGGCTGATGCCTGAGGCTGAGGCCGAGGCTGAGGCAGGCCTGATACGAGGCTGAGGCTGAGCTGAGGCTGAGGCTGAGGCTGAGGCTGAGGCTGATGCAGGCTGAGGCTGAGGCAGGCTGAGGCTGAGGCCGAGGCTGAAGGCAGACTGAGGCTGAGGCTGAGGCTGAGGCTGAGGCTGAGGCCGAGGCTGAGGCAGGCTGATACTGAGGCAGGCTGAGGCTGAGGCTGTGACTGTGACTGCCGTTGCCACTGCGACTGTCATCGCGAGTGCGAGTGCGACTGCGAGAACAGGAGAATTCTACAACTGGATTCTCATCTGGATCTTAAGGGGAATGTTTACATATATGCTTCTACACATCGCTGTTAGGTTGCTTTGCCGGGATAATTTACAAGGAATGGTGGGGGGTTGTCATGGACCCTGGTTGGCCCCCAGTCGCCTGGGGGAGGGGGTGTTTCTTAATAGGGAACAGTGATCAAGACACTCCCCCCCGCCCGCAAGCCGTCTCGCTCACTCCCACACGCCCTCCCAACACATACGCAGCACCCGAGCTTGCCCCGAGCCGCAGCATATTCACCAGTCGTCTTTGGATGGGCAGCTACTGGGGGCGCATCCGCCGCCGCCGCTGCCGCCGCCTCCGCCGCCGCCGCCGCCGCCGCTGTCCGCCACCGCTGCCGCCGCCGCTGTCCGCCGCCGCCGCCCGCCACCGCGCCGCCCGCCGCCGCCGCCGCCGCCGCCGCCGTCGGCCGCCGCCGCCGCCGCCGCCGCCGCCGCCCCCCCCGCTGCCGAAGCGCCGCCGCCGCAGCCGCCGCTTGCCGCCCGCTGCCGCCGTCGCCGCGCCCACCGCGCCGCCGCCGCCGCCGCCGCCCGCCGCCGCCGCCCCCGCCCCCGCCGCCGCCGCCGCCGCCGCCGCCACCGCCGCAGTCGCCGCAGCCGCTGCCCCCGCCGCGGCCGCCGCAGCCGCCGCCGCCGCCAAGTATACTTTGTATGGTTTTTTGACAGGGATGGTGGGGGGAGGCCGCATCGGATTCGCTGCGCATGCTCCGAATTTGTAGACAGAGCGTGTTGTGTGTGGTACGTTTACTAAGGGGTGGTGGCGGGGGGGCCCTCATGGATTCGGGTTGGCTCCCAGTTGCTGGGGAGGGGCTGTATATTAATAGGGAACAGTGATTCAAGACTCCCTCCCCGCCCGCAAGCCGTCTCGCTCACTCCCACCCGCACCCCGAGTCTGGCCCGAGCCTCAGCATGTTCAACAGTCGTGTTTGGATGGGCAGCTACTGGGGGCGCATCCGCCGCCGCCGCCGCCGCCGCCGCCGCCGCGCCGCCCGCCGCCGCCCCCGCTGCCAAATCGCCGCCGCCGCAGCCGTTACCGCCGCAACCGCTGCCGCCACCGCCACCGCCGCGTCCGCCACCGCCGCCGCCGCCCCGCAGCCGCCGCCGCCGCTGCCGACGCTGCCGCCGCCCCCGCCGTCGCCGCCACCGCCGCCGCCGCCGCCGCCGCCGCAACCGCCGCAGCCGCCGCAGCCGCCGCAACCGCAGCAGTCGCCGCCGCCGCCGCCAAGTATATTCTGTATTGTCTGTTGACAGGGATGGTGGGGGGAGGCCGCGTCGGGTTGGCTGCGCATGCTCCGAATTTGGAGGCAGAGTGTGTTTTGTATATATTTTTTTAACAAGGGATGGTGGGGGGGTGCCCTCATGGTTCCTGGTGGGCTACCAGTCGCCTGGGGGAGGGGGTGTTTATAATAGGGAACAGTGATAAACCCTTCCCTGAAAGGGGAAGAAACGGGCGGAAGAGGAAACACCCTAAACCACCTACGCTTTAAAGGGTTGGCGAGATTCACCAAAAACCATTAGAAAATCAATGGATTTTGCCTCTTGGGGCCTTATTGGGAGTGTTCTTGGAGGCCTTTTGGGGACGTTTTGGAGCGATTTTTGGGGGTATCACGGCTTCTTGGGGGTCGTCGCGGACAGTCTTGGGGCTCTCTGGGGTCGTTTCGGGAGCGCGCCGGAACGCCTGGAGCCCTCTGGTGCCGTCCTCGGGCTCTCATGAAGTTCTCCCTGGTCGTCTGGAGGGTTGTCCGAGAAGCCCGGGGTGTGCCAAATTCGTTAGGGAGGGGAGGTTTTTGTTCCGGGGTCCCTAGCCCTATTAAAAAATATATGAATACGAATATACAAGATTGCATTCGCGCTTCACGCCATGCACTTTGGCCCTTGAAGTTTGGTATGCGGGCGGAATGGCAGGAAGGTCAAGCTTACAATTGAGCGATATTTTTCTTGTTGCTCTCTTTGCGGAGGCTCCTCCTTGGAAAGCCTTTGGGGGCCTCACAAAGTTCTCAAGCTTTCTTAAGGCCTTCTGGAAGCCTCCTGGGCGTCTTCTGGGGGCCTCTGGGGGCTTCCTCGGGCCACCCTGCCTCCAACCGCGGTCTCGCTGAACGGCCAGGTCAGGATTTGGAATGCTTCGGAGGGCGTCTTGTGGCCACCTTGGGCCGTCGTGGGGCTCTCTTAGGCCATCTTGGGACCCTGTTGTGCCGTCTTGGGGCTCTGTTGGACTGCCTGGGAGCTCTTTCGAATGGTTGTGCGGCGATGTCCGAGCCTCCCAGGCGGCTTCGGACGCCCAGAAGACCGCCGTCTTGAAGCGTCGGGGCGCCGAAAAGAAGAGAATCTTAAAATTCACCAAAAACCACCCGAGGATCAATGTATTTTGCCTCTTGGGGCCTTCTTGGGAGTGCTCTTGGAGGCCTCTTGAAACGTTTTGGAGCGATCTTTGGGGGGATCACGGCTTCTTGGGGGTCGTCGTGGACCGTCTTGGGGCTCTCTGGGGTCGTTTCGGGAGCGCGCCGGAATGCTTGGAGCCCTCTGGGGCCGTCTTCGGTCTCTCGTGGGGTTATCCCAGGTCGTCTAGAGGGTTGCCCGAGAAGCCCGGGGTGTGCCAAATTCGTT